>CANTUQ010000146.1:31487500-32087500 GCA_947683425.1 Excoecaria cochinchinensis | reverse complement strand
TTTATTTCTTAATTTTATTTTATTTTGTTTTTGACTTTGATTATGTGTGGCTAAATTTATTTATTCTGGTTAAAGGTTGATTCAAGGCCAAGGTTCTTCATATGCTGTGAGATTGTTTCACTTTATTATTCTCTTTAGTTTTTGTGTAATGTTCATGTTATTTACTGTGATTTAGGGAAACTATATCTCGATTGTTATTTATTTTATGTGCAAAAAGAGCTCGTTGTGCATTTAATTAAATAACATATTGCTATTTGAGATTATAAAATCCATGATTGTTTGGTAGAATCAATAATAAGTGGCAATTAGTATAGCAACACTGAAAAGGGTTGTTGTATTAAGTAAGTGTATGATTTGGTTTAAATCAATCTCGATAAAAAATTGGTTAACTTAGATTGGGTCTTTCTATTCATAAAACTGTTAATAAATTAAATTCTGTTGATAAGAGAGGACTGTTTATTGGTTAGCGGTTAATTACAGTCTTACTTAATTAGCCTATTAGTAAGGAAAGATTGGTCAGGAGCGACCAATCTATTGCATGATTTTAAAGTTATATGTTCATCTGTGATCAATAATTGAATCTTGAGCCGCGAATACCTTTAACTGAAATTTTTCATTAATTGATTTTGTTTTAATTAATTTTATTCAATTTTAGGTTATTGTTTTGATTCAGTATTTTTAAATTATTGGCTATTTAAATCCCCTGTTTATTTTTCTTTGTTGAAATTATGGTTATTACAAGTTAAATTGATACTAGTCTCTGTGAATTCGACCATTTCTTGCTCTATTTGCAATTTAATTAGTTATGAAAAGTTATGATTTATTTTTGGTGGGTTCGACACCCATCAGTTTTCTTACCACAATCAACCGACATTTATGGCTTATAAAGCCATAAACTCTCTTCCACTTTCTAGAGTGAGCACCGATTGAAAGGTGATTGGTGCACACTTTTCACTTTTCCCATTAGCCCTTTTTCTTTCTTGATTTCTCACATCTAACTCTTACTTTATGATAATCATTCCTAGGCCCATTCAACTTCTTAATTAATGCAATTAAATCCACCTATATATGCAATTAAGTCCTCACATGTAAATTACTACATTAATCTCTTTTATTAGATTAATTCCAATTATGCGTTAACTCATAATCATAATTATACCTATTTATCCCAATATACATATATAGATCCCCCAAACATGTCCAAAGCTACTAGGGTGTAATTTGAGGTATTACAGTTCTTGTCTTAAAGATCAATATCAATGATTATTTAATTAATTAATCATATTAAAATAATTAAAAATTAATTTGGGCTCAATTTTTGGATGGGCCAAAATCCACACCATAAAACCCAATTTTGTGTTCACACACAAACTAATTTGGGCTCTTTACATAATTATACATAAAATAAAAAATAACAACAAAAATATACCCATTTCTCTCATTATTTCAATAATACAACATTTTAAATTTTTAATTTCATTTATACATTTTTCATTTACATATATATCACTTTTTCATTTTTATTTTCAAAAATACAACTTTTTTCTTTTCTTACATCCCATTTTTCTCTCTGTTTCTCTATCCCTCCATCCCCTCTCCTGATTTGCAAATCTGGTGTCGCCCCTACCTCTTCTTTGCCTCTCGCACTCCACCGGCGCCCCCGCCGCGGCGCTCTCCTTTCGCCATTGCCATCTTCCGTTCTCCTTGACTGGTGCATCGCGGGTTAGCTGTTCTTCTATTCATTTTTTTCTTTTTTTAACTTTTAATTATGTACATCTGTTGGTTCTCATCAGGCTCAAAGAATCTGGTCCAAAACTTGTCTTCTTCTTTTTATTTTTTTTAAACTTCGCTGTTTGTGCATTGCATGCTGAATATGGTTTCTGTTTACTTGAATGGCCTTTTAGCCTATTTCGTCATATGATTTTTGATATTTAGCATTGTAATGTGTACTTTCCCAAGTAATGTTGTTCTGTTTTGTATCGCTAAATTTTAGGCTGATATCAGGTTAGCTATCCTATGAATTTCTAATTTTTCAACCAAATGACTGGTTTTAGAGAACAGTGGTAAGGGGTTTTCTCTTTCAGTGCATACAATATTTGGCTTTCCTTAGTCCACTCAAGCTTCTTATCATATTTGGATATTCTATGGTTTATGTGCTTCAATTTTATTTGATTACTTTTTCAAGTTTTCTACTTCTTAATGATCTAAAATATAGTTATTCAGTTGTCCACTTTTTCCTGAAGTCAACGAATGCTAGCACTTCTTACCTTTTCTATTTTTACTTTTCCAAACTTCTGTTTTCTTTTAATGCATTAATCCTATTCTAAACATCTGAGTTGGAGGTTTTCGTTCATCTGCAAATATGAATGGCCTGTATGCCGCCAAAGTGTAGTATTAGCATTTGTCTCATCCAATGAAATTTCTAATATAACATGGTTATTTTGATTGATCTAATTCCGAAAGATGGGGCTCAATTGTTCAAAGTTTTGTTTATTTTGAAATTAAAACCTCATCAGCAACACAATGTATATATATTTAGTGTATAGATTTTTATCTAATATAATTATAAAGCAATTTGTCAAAATATAAATCAATTTATTGATAACATGCATAAACTACATAAGAAAGTGCACTCAGATTGTTGACAGCTAAGATCTATTGGGACCAATAAATGATGAGTCATTTGATTTACTATGAACTTTACTGTTAACATGAAAATTGCCTGTGGTATAATCTAATTGTTGCTCTTACCATATTAATTACCAGTAATATTTGGTTACCGAGACTTTCTATTTAGCAAATATGAATGGCCTGGATGTCTTTTTCTTTTTTTCTTGGCTATGCATGGGTTTGAAACTATCCATTTATTATTTAAGCTCTTTGCTTATTACAAGAGGTAGTTCAACTTGACATTTCAATTAGCTAGTTCTTTTATATTTGGTAATTATTGGAGATTTACTTTTTTTTTTTTTTTTTTGGAAAAGTTGATTTATTTTATTCTTGGTTTCATGATATGGGATTTTTTAGTTAAAAGTTTAGATCTTTTTGTTTTGTTGGCGAAAAAAAGATGGGTTGAAAATTCGCCGGGTTAAATCTGATTGGAAAAGAAGTGAAGGAAAGGCATTCTTGTTCAAACATAGAGCTGGGAAGTGGTCTGGAGATCCAGATGATAAAGGTATCCTCTCATTAATGATTTCTGTTTTTGGTTCAATTTCAAAACCAATATTTTTTTTAATTGAAACTGTGTACCCATTTTTATAGTATTATAGTAATGATCAGTTTGGACGTTTCTTGCTAAATTATAATCTTATGTCTCAATCGCTTAAAAGTACTTTCAGTGTTGAGAATATTAAGCTTGAGCAAACATCAAATGGTTTTAGATATGCAAGGGAACAAAGTTCTCATTTTAGTATGCACAAAAGCTGGAAATTTTGTGATTAGCTTGTTCTTCAAACATTTTAGCAGTTTCTTAAATTGTGATATTTTATATGTACTATTACTAATAACAACTTGCAAGATTTGAGTCTCGTTTTCACTTGCTAGCAAATAGGTTGTTTGACACTTGATATGGATATTTTGTAGGTATTCAGGCAACTGGTGATGCCAAACATTTTGCAATATCTGCAAAAGATACAAGAGTTTAGCAACAAGAATAGAACATTGGTTGTCCAATATTTGATAAAATTTGAGCAGGATATTGAGTGCGGAGGTGGTTATATTAAGCTTCTCTCTGCTTTTGTTAATCAAAAGAAATTGAGTGCGTATACTAGATATATATTGCGTAACTATATTGTGTATATACTAGATGTATACTATATGTATATGTATATACAAGATGTGTATAGTGCGTATACTAGATGCATATTAAATGTATATTGTGTGTATATTATATATGTACTACATGTATATAATGCGTATACTATATACATAGTGCATATATTAGATGTGTGCTAGATGTATATTGTCCATATACTAGATGTATATAGTGCGCATATTAAATGTATATTGTGCGTATATTAGTTGTGTATTATATATATATTAGATGTATATTATATGTATATTAGATGTGCATTATATGTATATTATGCGTATATTAAATATATATTATGTGTATATTATACGTGTATTAGATGTATATTATCTGTATATTAGATGTGTATTAGATATATATTACAAGTATATTAGTTGTGTATTATATGTATATTGTGCGTATATTAGATGTATATTATGTTTATATTAGATGTGTATTAGATGTATATAGTGCTTATATTAGATGTATATTGTGTGTATATTAGTTGTGTATTGTTTGTATACTAGATTTATATTATGTGTATATTAGATGTATATTATATGTATATTAAGTGAATATTAGATGTATATTATATAAATGGAATTTTACATGTTTGGTGTTTTGAAATGATAGAAAAACAAGTTTGAGTGCCGCGTTTATGCTAGGTAGTGGCTGTGTAGGTTCCCTTTTTGCCATCATTTCTTGAATTGCTTTAAGCACAGTAAAACATCAAGCACTCTCTACGAAATACAATGTTTCACCTGCATCAAACCAGAGGGAAATGCTATTTGAAGAAAGAAGATAAATATTATTCATAAACCTCAACTTTTCAAAACCATTCCCTGTTTATTGTCCGGATTTAAGTATTTGCTATTCGTGCAAAACCAACCAGCAGAACTTCCATCAAATAAGATGATAATGAGTGACTTATTGTGCCCTCCTAATTGATACTTTTATAGTAATTAACTAATTTTATCTGCCAAATTATGTTAATTTTAGATGGGGTGTATGTGTGTTGGGCCTGGTGGCATATCAGGGGTAGCAGCTAATGATGGCATATCACTTGTCATGTCCACCATGCTGCTACCAGAAGGGGTAGAACAACCCGCAGACTGTCTACCTATATAATCTCTAACTTGGTTACTCTTGCCTCCCTCCCAAATCACATTCAGATTTATAGCAGAGCACATGAATAAAGGAAATTGACAAAGTAATCAATATATGTATGTATCTAGAAGCTTCACAAATCAAGATATACTGCATTGTGTACTTGGGTTTGTCAAAATCAATACTTTTTTATTCATAGTATAAAGAGCTTCTACTATTTCCGCAGATCAGTCATGCATTGATGCTGCAATCTAGAAACAGAAAGGAATAAAGACTGGAAATAAGAAAATAACATTATGAGGCCAATAAAACAATAGGCTTGAACCCAACAATAGATTAAATTCAAGGAGTAGGATCATAGCAACCTCTGTGGTTGCCATGAAAAGAAGCTTATATTTGGTATTACAATACTAAATACACAGAACTGAACTTCGCCCAATCTTTCCCATGTTTACAATATGCCCTGTAGAAATGCTGGAGCTCTTTCTTGCTCTATTGTGACCCTAACATGTCACACAACTTTCTCTTATGTTCAAGCCAAAGGGTCATAAATTAGAGATGGTTCCCAAATCAAATTTTTAATAAAATGTTAACTAACTCTTAGAAGCAAACTTTAATTAAAATAGTTAAAAATAAGATACCTATACTAAATATGAAAATCATCTTAATGTGTACAATTTAATTAAAAAAAAAAGTGAGCCTCTGTTAAAAGCAAAACTCACCTGTTGGTTTGCTTTTGGTAGCATTCTCCCCATTTTTATTCAAAGTCACCATATTATCATATGCTAGATGCTGATTTGTCCTTCTAGGCTTTCTTGATAAAGCCATTATTAACTCGCTCAAAACTCTGAAACATACAAAGAGAAATATAGATTACCAAAATAATGTTTTCAACAATAAAGGTATTAAGATGGCGTGATCCTTTGCAATGCATCTACCCTACAAATACTTGCACAATCAAAAAACTATATCGTCTGAATAGAAAATCAATATAGCTCAGGCAAGCCAACTAACTATTACAGGTAAACAACACCAATGAAGATTAATTCACCGAAATTTCTCGGTATTATTCAAAAGCAATCTAGTTCTATAAAATGCATCATGAACCTAATCATCATATAACAAATTTCCTAACCACAACTTAAATAAGGAATTTCGTTTTTTTTTTTTAAAAGGGAAGCATCGTCAATCACAATATAAATCCACTAGGGTTTGAAATTCAGCAATTTCTAACCCAAGACCTGTATACTTGGAGCCAAATTTGAATGAAATTGTCACAAATTTTGATCGTTTAAGTCTTATGACAAACGAATGATCCATCAATGACGAAATTACAGGAAAAAACAAGGAAGAATAAAATGACGAGAGAAAGAAAAAGATAATACCTACAGAGAGCATGAGAGGAGAATCAAGAATTGGATTGTGAGAGCAAACAAGACACGCATATTTTCCAGAAGATAGCTTCTTGAAAGAAGAACCATCAACGCCTTGTAGAAGAAGATCATCCACTCTTCTTTTCCTGTATTGTGCTTCTCTTCCCCAACTGTCTCCATCAAACGCACTCATTTCTTTCTGGTGAGACGGAAGTAGAAAGGGAAGGAGAAGGAGAGTGAGAACGGCAGGGAGAGAAAAGAGTGAAGAAAATAGTTGTATTTCTAAAAATAAATGATATTTATGAAAGTCTGTAAAAAAAAGGTTGTATTTTTGAAAACAAAGTTAAAAATGTGACATTCTGTGTAATTTCTTCAACTAATTTTGTGCATTTGGGCCATTTGAGTTTTGGGAATGGGCCAAACATGTATCAAGCCCACTCCAGCCCTTAAAACCCATTAATAAACTTAATTAGGGTTTGTACTATTGATTTAAATTAGTTCATTGGGCCCACCAAGTCAGCTGCTAACTTAAATCAAGCCCTCAAACTCAATTAAGCCCATTAACTGGTTTTAATTAATTAATTTCAATTCAATTTATTTAGGTTTCATTTTAATTAATCAAATTAATTAAAAATACTTTAATATATCATATATATCATATTTTAATATTAAAACCTAGTTCTAGCCATGAACACCCCAAAAACATGCATAGAATTTTTATTTATTGAACTTTTCTGTAAAACTAATTTTTATACAAAACTTAATCGAATTCAATTCCATTTAATCCTACGGGTTAATATCACATATTAAAAATATAAATTATCATCAAAATAATTTTTATGTGGATTAAAGTAAGAGTCAAATTAGAATAGCCCCTAAATAGGTGTTCTTCTAATTTCTGCAAGAGAATTTTTCTTGGCAGAAGAAATCAAATTTTTCCAATTTTTTTATTTTAATCACACAATTACAGAAATAAATTATCTCATAATCTAACATTCATTAATCATCAAAATCATAATTTAAAAAACTCATGGAAAATCATAGCAAAAATAGAAAGATTATCTAATAAATAAAACAACAATGTACTTTCATGGCAAAACCAGGCTATGATACTTGGATTTCTATGGTTACATGCATCATATACATAGAGAAACAATAAAAATTTTAATCTTATTTTAAGAAGAATCTTGCTATGAAATTACATTAAACCTAACCAAGTGAAGTAGAAATTCACCTTAGATGGTTGTTAACTAGTTGATTACAGCTCACTGGATTGTCGGGTTAATTTCACCAATAGTTACTGAATTTATACTCAAATAACACTAATATAATGAAAAAAATTTTGTTCTCATAAAAATCATTGAACTTAAAACATATTTACAAAAAAAAATCACTTTAATCATTTTCTGACGATTTTTCACTAAAAAGTCCAGCCGGCACGTACAATCAGCACCCCATGCATAAATAGGTTGACACGTGGTATGTCTTATAAAAAAAAAAGACATATAAGTATGCCATATGGCAAACTGACTTGTTGAAATATCCATGCGGCATACCACATGACATGCTCATATGTCATTTTTTCCATATGGTATGCCACGTATCAAGACATGTATGCACGGTTGTGTTAAGTGTACGCGCCGGTTGAATTTTTCGACGAAAGAATTGTCAGAAAACGATTAAAGTGATTTTTCTGTAAATATATTTTAAGTTAGATGATTTTTATGACAATAATTTTTTTTAATTATATTAGTATTATTTGAATATAAGTTCAATGACTATGGGTGAAATTAATCCTGGATTGTCACAAACCACAGTTTCTAGTAGCGAACACCTCTAATGCATAATCCACACCATAGAAAAGGTAAAAGAACCAATATTTTGGTGACAGAGGTGCTGCAGAAAATTCTATTAGTTCTAGCTAAAGAATTCGGCTAAGAAGGAGAAAAATAATATTAAAACCTAATCCCCCCATAATAAGACTTTTATACCTAGGTTAAAAATCCAATTTTCTAATCCCACTTAGATTAGAAATTCAATTTTCTAATGGGATTAGGACTTTTTATACTTAACTTAAATTTTTTTTCCTAATGAGACTAGGACTCCAAGACGTATATCCAACATAACTTTGGAATACATCAGTGTAATTATTGGCGTGGCAATCGTAGGTTTAGAGTTAACTGGGACCGAGGAGGAGTGGTGGGTGGCAAGGGTATTGTCAGTCGAAATAGTTAAGAATTACACAAAAGAAAGCAAAATAAAACATCAGAAAGCCCTTCTTCCATGTCCCAAGTTTGAATTAATGATAAGATTATTTATCATTTGTTGAAATTACTTTAAAATTTGAAGACTACTGAATCAGTGCACTTGGAAAATGAATTAAATACACCATAAACCCCTCTATGGAAAACAGTAATTAAAAGTTAATTGAGAGTCATGCATGATTAGTGAATAAAGGAGAAGCATCAAAGATATCAGCAGGAGGAATGAAAGAATCCAAAGAAAGACCAGGAACATTAAAGACAACATCATCAATCCTCCAAATTTCTTCCATTCTTGTTCTACTATGCTGAACAGACTCTTCTTCGAATCGAAAAACCGTGGCGATTGATCTTCCTTGATGAGCAAGTAAGACTCCATCAACATCTCTATAATCTCCAATGCTACTTCCTATAGTTGTTTCCCAATAGATAGTATCATTTTCTGGTGTTTGTACTCTTGTGAGATGTGAATCCTCTAAGTATATTAGCAGTCCACTTTTTTGGCAAAAATACCCATATAATACATGCCTAAGTACTTCTGCTGCTCCTTCACTTCTTTCCATTACAGCTTCTCGATCTGCTGCTACTTTCAATACGAAACAGTCCTCGTCTCCAATTCGTTTCTCACCTAAGCATTGTGCTTTTGCGAATAGACTCGCCGTGCTCTTTGGATCTAAGCCCTGAAATTTATGCATGCAACTTAAAAATATCAAATGTATGTATTTCATGTGAAAATAATAGAAATATTTATTGCATTTTCGTTTGTAACAAATGTTTAATTAGAAGAATCAAATACTTTCTCATACTTGAAGATTGCAATGTTCTAAGGATTATAAAAAATAAAAAAAAATAAAAAAAAAAAAAGAAAAACGTGATCAGGTGCACCAGTGTGCATCGCGCACCCAAGTAATTCTCTGCAAAAAATCAATTTCTGTAATTGTATCTTTCTCTTCAGCCATAGAGTCGAATTCATGATGGTTTCAGGGGGTAGGCCAACAAGGGCACTGCCTAAGGCCCCCACCAAAACTAGGCTATATATATATATATATATATATATATATATATATATATATAGGTGTTAATAATAATAATAATAATAATAATAATAATAATAATAATAATAATAATAACTTATTTTTAAATATTTACCAAAACTCAAAAATAAATATATCTTTAAAATATTAATAAAAAATATATTAAAAATGTAAACATTTAATGTGAATTTAATACTTTTAATTTAACTAACATAGTGTTTGGAATAAATGAATTTCATAAAATTTTATGGAATTCATTTGTAATTCTCATTTTTCATGCTTGAAATGCAAAAAAAAATAGGAATTAAATTCATAAAATTCAATTCCATGAAATTCGTTATAGTTTCACCAAATCCCATCAAAATAGATGGAATTTGCAAATGAATTTCATATTTTTAAGAGTTAAAATTGAAAAAACTATAATATCTTATTAATCATTTGTTATAAATAAATTACTTTTATGCAGATAACGTAATCTGTTATTGTTTATTCTCCATCACTGTTCTTCTTCCTCTCTTATCACTATTCTTCTGTCACCCAAAATCACAATCACCAAATTTTGACTTGTTTTCGTTGGATTTTTACTGACTAATTTCATTTGGTATGTATAATTTTTTTAATAATATTATTGCTCAAATCAAATTTCTGAAATGTTAATATGGATTACTTTTTTTTTAATTATATTATTATTGATTCAGTATTTATCGAAAATTTTAAAATAATGATTAATGGTTGTTAATTTTTTTTATTGGGAGTAATTGAAATAAAATATCAAAATTGGCATTAAAGATATTTTAGTAAATAAAATAGAAATAAATTCATTTATTCTAAACATAAAAATAAAAAATTCATTTTCAATTCTATATTTTAATAATTTTATTCCAAGCATAGGAATTCATTTACAAATGAATTTCATATGAAATTCATTTGTAAATGAATTGTACAAATTGAATTCATTTGTTCCAATATTTTTAACGTTCTCTTTTTAACATTTACATTTTAATTATGTTTTTCACATGTAATATTGTTTTTATTTTTTTTTAAATCACAAAGTAAATTTTTACTTTCATTTTTCTCTTATCTTTCTTTTATCTTTCTCTCGTACTTTTTAATTTTTTTAGATATTGATTTCAAGTGTTTAAAATTATCACTTCCTATCTCTTTTAATCTTTCAACTTAAACCTGATTATTAGTCGGATTTGGACATAAAAAAATGTTAAAAAAATCACGTAAACTCGTCAAAAATCTAGCTCAAGTTGAGCAACAAAAAGGCTGACCATGAACCGGTCTACTTACTCTACAATGCTTAAAAGAAAAAGAATCCACATTTCAGCTTTATATTTTATTTTGTAAACACATATTTAGTGCTTGTTTGTTTATTTTTGTATTTTTTCAAATATTAAAATGTCTACTAAAAAATATCAATATGTCTATGAAAAAATTATAAAAAAAGAAAAAAAAAATTGAAGAGTTAATTCAATCTCAAAAAAGAGCTTTCGACGCATACACATATTGCTTAATAAGATCTCATTTATTTTTCTTGTCTAAAGCCTATTACAAGTTTAAGCCGGCTCTGCATTCATCTTGGCAGCTATAGACGGCCCATGTCCCAATTACTGACGTTAATCTTTTCAAATAATCATTACAATTAATCTTAGTAATCACAAATGGAGCCAGTGTTTTTATCATGGGCATCGTACATATAACTATATATCATTTTACCAATATTTTTCAAAATCATTGGAATTGTCAAAAGTTAAAACAAAAATATAACAGAAACGAATGAAAGAGGACAAGAGAACAAAACAGAGGAGTTAGGAAAAAAAATTAAAAGAAGAAAAAAGAAAAAGAAAAAGAAAAGAAAAGCCAACGAAAGCTGAGGACAAAATTTCTATAAATCAGGCAATATTGGGTAAAGCGTGCAAAAGAAAAGTTAAAGCGAAGACATAATAAGTGGCAATCCCAATAGGCCAAAAACTTGCGTATGAACTTCGAACATGATTAAATACATGACGTCAAAAAAGATAATCACGTGGCTTCCTCGGCTCAATGATCACTCAACTATTTCATTTTTATGAAAATTTATATAAAGAAAAAGCAAAGAAAGAAGTTTGTCTGGTAAAGCACGAGACAGTTTCTCCATCAATGTCAGCTATGGTATGCTTTTTCTTGGGATTTACATTGAATTTGCTCCATCTTTAACTTTGTTTGGCGAATAAAAATGGAGAAAAAAAAAATATCTTAATGGATTACTAGAGTTCATAAATTTGAATTTGGATAACAAGAAGTGGAAGTGAATAATTACATTATTGCTTATATCCTTTTCTTGAAAATGGATTAATTTAGTTACATTTATAGTATGCATAAATGCAATTAATTCAGAAGATTCTTATAGAAAACATTCGGTACGTAATTTTTGTGCGGACTGAAAATAGAATTTTATGTGATTTTTAATAATTATCTTTTTATATAAAAGAAGCATAATATCTAATTTCGCTAAATATATCTAAAGATCCCGCACCGAGCTAGTGATTGGTTAAGAGATCAAATACAAATTTTCCTATTACATACCAAGTAAAAAAATATAAATTAATAATAAGGTCTTAATGGGGAAAAAAAAAAGAATAATAGAAGAAGAAGAAGAAGAAGAAGAAGAAGAAGAAGAAGAAGAAAAGTAGTACCTGAATAAGGCGACGAAGAGGGCGTTGGGGACCCTTAGCAGCATGAGTACCGAGCCAAGGAGTATGGCGCCACACAGTCTTTCCATCGCTACCAGCAATGACTTTATTACCACCAACAACCAATTCAAGAGACCACATTCCTGGCAACATTTGCCATACCACAAAACATCCATTTTCTCCACTTCTTGTCCCTAAGCTCTTCACATTCTTTCCTGTTGATATTTCTGTTTCACATCTTATCATTTTCAGACTCCCTGTTGCATACATGTTCTTGTTACTCTTCTCCCTCTTCAAACATCCCGTCGCCGCCATATACTGCTGTATTATATAATGCGCTATACAATTCTCCTATACATATAGAAATAAAATCCACATTTAGATTATATAAAATAACTTTCTGCTCTTTGGGAGAGAAAAATAAAAAATAAAAATTACCATAGGGATGCCTTTATTAATGTGAATATTGAGGTGAATGGGGTGACTGAGAAGAGGGATCGGGGCTAGAGGGCAGCCAAGAACACCAAGCAGAAGCCTCAGATCTTGTCCTTTATTAGCAGGAATATTATTGGTCCCATAGGGTGCAATGGATGATGAATAATTATTACCAGAGAAACCCTTTTGTAATCGGAACCATTCCCGAATAATTTCCCATGAACTTTCCTTTTTGTTACATTCTTCTTGCAGTTCAGGGTTTGGACCTTCCATTAGTGGTGTTAAAGTTTGTGTACACCATCTTTGCTTCCTTCTTGCTCTTGAACCCATAGTTCTCTACTGCTGAAAAGGCTTGAAGATGATGATATATGGCTAAAATCAGCAGAAATTGATAGGGAACTTTGAAGTGAAGAGGAAATGGATTGAGAGGGAGGGAAGATAAGAGACAAAAGGGACAGCTTATCTGTCCAACGGCAGAAGATGGTATATTATAAATTATAATAGAAAATTGCATGTTGGCCTGTCTTTTACTTTATTCTTCTTTTTATCTGTTTTAGAGTAGTAGTCTTGTCTTTGTCTTTTTATATTTATAGGTATATTATCTTCAGCAGCTCTAATATTATAGGTTTTTTTCTTTCTTTGCTTTTTATCTTTAGTTCTTTTACTTTAGTGAACCCTTAATATACTCTCCATTTGTTCCCCTAATTACTTGCGTCTTTTTTTTTAATCTTTCTTGGAAAATGACACCAAACCCTTCATATTATTGAATATTAATTACTGCCCTCAACAAAAGAGACTATGACTCCCCACCAACAATCATTTTCAATTCATCAAGCGGTTTTCACTAAATGAAAATATGTTATTCCTTAGTAAAAAATCATTTGTTCAGAGAGATGTTAATTAAATTATATTAAAAAAAAACATTATAATAATATTGAATATTTTATTTTAATTAATTTTATTTATATCATGAACAAACAATTTTAGTTATGTAAATTAGAAATTAAACGAACTTTCTAGCTCATTGAAAGTGGATGTAATGCTCCATATATAAACAGAAAAGGGAAAGTTAAAGTAACTAAATTCGCTAGAATTTAGCAAAAATATATATAGAACTAACAAGTGATTAGTCTAAAACTAACTTTGGCTTCACTAACTAACAACTTATTAATAGCACACAGAAAATCTAAGCTAGTAAGCTGTATTACAAGATTTAAATGATAAGCTAGTACGGCAACAAAAGAAAATTGATGCAATTATTGATCCTCTTTTTGCTTAGCCAAGAATTCATTAACATTCTCTTATCACATCATATTATTTTTGGAAAAAGATTTACCTAAATTGATTCCATGAAAATATTTATCGAAATTAATAGCAGAGTGATAAATTGAATAATAAAAATAAAAAATAAGTAGTAGATATGTGATTATTAATCAAACATGACAATTTACTATTGATTTGATTCATTAAAAACTCATGAATAGGACTGAAGTAAAAAAAAAAAAAAATTCTTATTATTGTTGGTTTGGGTATGTATGGCAACAATTGTCTTGAGGTAGATGTCCAAGTAAGAGGCCAGTAGCACACCACAAAATTAGGCTATCATATGTTTACCGTATAATGACAATTTTAATGCCTTTCTCAGCACCAAATTATTTGAAAAAATGGTAGAAACAATTGTAACAAGCTATATGAGCTAATTGTTTGCTACCAATGATTAATCTGCTATTGGAGTTAGCTAGTTAGTTAATCTTGGGGCTGTATGAGTAGTAGTACGTAGCACGTATAGCTAAAGTATCTCCATGCATGACCTGAAAATTACATTCAGTAATTTAATTAATATTTTAGTTATTTTTATAATTATGTAATCATCAATTGATTCGTTTTTAGGAAAACATTCTAGCAGTAAAAGCTTGGTTCCAATGTTCCGGAAAGTTTTAGGTTCGAATTTTCATTTCCCTTTCTCCTCTAGCAGAAAAAATATCAATTGATTCGAGGTTTTAAGAAGTTAAAAGAATAATAAAAATAAAAAACGTTGTCAAATGATGATAGAAGGCCTGCAAGTGTAATGTTGAAATTTGGCTAATTGCATATCTCTTATATATAAATAAATATAGGTACACCTTTTTTTTCCTGAAAATTATATGCAGGTAAACCTTAGTTTATAATCCACGAGGTTCATGCAGTGTGCTTATATAATATATACCTTGAAATTGACATAATAATTTCGGTATAATTTGGACATAACCGTTTAAAATCACCACTACATAATTATTTGTTTTTAGCTCCAAATTTTTTTATATTTTTCCTTTATTAATTATTTCCTTCAAAACAATTTATACACATAACTCATTTTTCTTCATACATTTTTCTCATGCTGTAAGAAAACATAAAATGCATCTTTTGAATAATAAACGTCACTTACACTACAAAAAAAAAATAGGAAATAGCGACGGCATATTTAGTCGCTAAAATGAAGATTTTAGTCACTAATAATTTTTAGTGACAGGACGACGGATAGTCGCAAATCAGGCCGTCGCTAAATTTCTTGCGACTAAATCAGGATACAGTCGCTAATATTAGCGACTAAATTTAGTCGCAAAATCTATTATATTTTGTCGCTAATTAAGAAGTTAATCTAGTCGCCAAGAGTAATTAGCGACTGAATTTCTGTCGCAATATGTTGTCGCTAATGTGTTATTGCGACAGTTAGTCGCTAGAAATAATCCGTCGCTAATAATTAGCGACTGAATTTTCTGTCGCAAATCCGTCGCTAATTTATTGAATTTTTTTTTGGGTAAAATTTCATGGTATTATAAAATGAAATAAATAAATGTAAATATAAATGTAAATTGTAATCAAATATATAAAATTATAATCCAAAATATATATAATTAATATTCGTACGTATAAATGTAAATTATAATCAAATATATAAAATTATAATCCAAAACATATATATATTAATATTCGTACGTACATAGCATATATATCTAATACAAAATACATGAAAACTAAATTAAAATAATAACCTTAATGTGCCACATATTATGGTCCTAAGTAATAAATTGCAATAATAGTATCATACATAAAAAAAAAGATATGGAGATTGATGTTCAGGTAAGGCCACCACTACCAAAATGAGAATCATCAGGCGGGTAGGGACCGTGCGGACGTGAAAGGCCGACATCATCATCTGGTGCAGGTGATGTAGTGGTGGTACTGGGCTGAGTGGTTGGTGGCTGAGGGGCCAAGTGCGAAAACAATGAACGAATAGTCGTAGCGACAATCTCCGCGACATCTTCTTTTGTCAAGCAAGTACCACCGGAATGAGAGGCTGTGCTTGCGCCAGCAGCACACGATGGACCGGATGGATAAAGACCAGGAGGCACATATGAGCCTAGACCGTAAATTATTTTCCTTTTATTGCATCTTGCGGCCTCGATGAACAACTCAGACTCATCAACCGACGACTCATCCTGCGATCTTTCAGATCGGAGTTGCTCAAACTTCTCCTGTTAAACAACAACAATTTTTAATAAATGTAAATATAAGAACAAATCATATTTTACAACAATTTACCATTTGAGAAACTGAAAATATAATGAATAAGTAAAGTACATCTGACTTACATGTACCTCCCTGCTACGATTCGCCACATAGGTCTTCCCATAATGATTTATAGTATGTGTGTGCAGATAGACCTCGAGAATTGTAGGTGGCGGGCCTAACTCCTTCTCCTATATTGTGCAGTAGAAAGTAGTAATTGGAAAAGAAGAAGATGATTAACGAAGATAACTACTTGCTTTATTATTAAAACATGAATTTGCATTATTTTTCGTCTTTATGCTATTTCATTATAATGTATGAAGTGAAAATTCTTAAAAAAATCAATAAAAATTTTGGCAGCACCTCCCTATAATATTGACAACCTCCTGTAAATAAAACTTAATTTTACACTTCTTAAAAGCACAAATGTACTCCGATCTCCTCAACAAACTCCAACACAATTTGCCCATCCTCCAATACGTAAATCAATCAATATATTATCATAGAATTCGCACGTAATTGAAATACAATATTTATTTGGTTCTATATAATCCATATAAAAAAGGCTAAATGTTTCAAAATTACTCAATTGAACAAATCAGTTGGCAAGTATTATGATAATTGAAATTGACTAATGTAAAAGTACAATTTCTGTTAGAATTAAAGTACTTACCATTCGTGAGATATGCTCAACAATAGAAATAGTCCCATCGGTGTATGATCCAGGAGCCTTCTCTTCAGACCCTCCATAGCGATTGATTGTTTTCTAATTAGAAAGCTGAATGCGTGGAGGTAGATTAAAAATCTCATTCCACCTAACCAATGCAGCTTCTGGAAAGTCTCTCGGCTTTTGCTTGGCGATTTTTATGTGGTACACATAATCCTTGTACCTTTGAGCTGCCTTTGTTTCTCAACCTGCCCTAACAACACCATTTGCATCAGCATCCCAATGGCACTTTTTTTTGTATATACACGTGACAACAAAATCATTAGTAAATACAATAATGCAATAATCCAATTAATTTGCAAACTTAAATTTGTAATGAAAAAGTTTCAACAATATTCGAATGTACCCTGAATTCTCCCCAATAAAACTCCTTAACTTCTCTAGAAACCTCCTTCCAACTAATGCCATTAATGTCTATCCGCTGGTGGAAGCTGCTGGTTATGATCATGGTGCATTGTGAGGAAGGTTCCAGCCTACAAAATATATAATATAAAAATAATGTGGTTAAACATGTTATTATCACTTAATCGCAATTTGTATAGGTTAATACTTACATGCCTCTTGGGTTCACTGTAATGCTCAATCGACTGTTATTTTCACTTGCCACTTCACATGTAGTCGATGTACTACTGTTGGCTGTGTGTGGTGTAGGAGTTGATGCAGATGGCGTGAATGTGACATGAGACGTATGTGCATTCTCGGATGAAGGGTCGCCCGGGACATCTGGCATGTCTCCAAAAGGTGGAGTAATTGAATCCCTCCAGATCGTCTGTAACACCCCCCACCGCCGCCCCCGTTGGAAGGGCACCGGCGGGCGCGCTACAACACGACACTCACTCACGACGCGACAAAGCATACAGCGGAAGCATACATGCGCTAAGCGGAAGCATTCAATAACCATATGATAAAATCTTAGAAAATATAAAAGGAAACATACTTCATTACATAAATAATTAATACGAGTTATATACAATGGCCCAAAAGATTACATCTTTAAAATCCTTTACAAAAAGAGTAATACATAAACAAAAGAAAATTATACATATACACAAGAAAATTTCAGGAGGAGACAGAAATAATAAACTCGACTCCTAAGTGGCCTGCCTGCAGATGCACGACTCGAGCACTCCCAAAATCCTTCACGATACCTGCACGGGATAAAAGCCCGTGCTAAGCGATAACGCTTAGTGGGGAGAAACAAAAATAACAGAACACTATGCAAGGAAACATGCACTAACATACATAAATCATTATGCATCAGAGTACAGAGATATTACAATAATATCAGGATAATATAACGCAATGCACTAAACCATTACACTATTCGGAAATCACACTTCGATCAGAACACTCACTTGATCAATACAAGACACTACACACAATAGCCTGAATTCAATGGTGGAGGATACGGGAACACGGCACGGGAGACCGAAGCCTCAAAAACACTTTAATACCCGAAGGTAGCGTGAGAGACCGGAGTCTCAAAACATTTTATCACTACACGATTAATGACCATATCGGAGGTCGACCGCTTCGCCCAAACGGGGCGGACAGAACAGCTGAACACTAACCCTTCTTAAGCATGCTTAATTATCCTATACCTTGACACTTCAGGCTCGACAACACAATAACTCTCAAGACATTACATAACAAAAACAATATTCAAACTAAGACCCTTATATTATAACAAATCCATAACAAGGATGCTAGCACATTAATATCATGAATCAAAGGCACACACATATTCCATGCAATAGTGAGAAACCGTGCAAAGTGGAACGAAAGAAACACATTCAGAAGACAAGGCAAGCAGGAAGGGCCTCTGTCGCGATCGCGACAAGTGTCGCGCTCGCGACAGAGCACGGAGTGCTTCCTCGCGAGGTCGCGCCAAAAGACCTCCTCGCGACGAGGTATTCGCGGCAGAACTCGCGGGGCCGAGCTCTGTCGCGCTCGCGACAAGCGTCGCGATCGCGACAGAGACCAGTTCTTCCTCCTCGCGCGCTCGTTCGGCAGCACGCCCGCGCGGAGGTTTCCGCGACCAAGCTCTCTGTCGCGCTCGCGACAAGCATCGCGATCGCGACAGAGGCCTCTTCAAGAACAAGGGGCCAAGTCCGCCTTCTGTCGCGCTCGCGACAGACGTCGCGATCGCGACAGAACCCAGATTCGCCCAATCTGCACTTTTCCCTTCACATATCACACACAACTTTTCATGCAATCTCACAACATGCTCTATCACTTACCTCACGCCTCCAGCACATCATCGCATCACTTTCAAGCCACATAAACACATTTACACTATAATCAATTATAATTTCCACAAGAAATCACTCACAATCAAACTCAAATACACTAACAGGGCATGCTCAAATTCTGAAGACGCATAACATCATCATTATATCACTTGCACTTCGCTATAAGTCACTACACAACTTAAACATGCATTCATAAAATACTCAAGATTACACATAACATGCAAACACTAGCTAGAGTTGATCCAAGGAGAAAATAGGGGAAAAACCACATCTATAACACAGCTCAAATAAACTCCCTAACCTGGAGATCGCAGTTAAAATCGAGCTCCTCACGAGTCCACTTTATCCTTGCCCTTGATCTTCCTTCGCTCTTCCGATTCTTGCACAAAAACCCAGCCACAATACACCCAAATCAGACCCAAACACAATCAAAATCAGAAATCTAAGAACGAGAAACAAATACGAGACCCCAATCCGAACTCAACCACTTACCTTCAACACTTCCAGCTCAAACCTTCAAGATTACCACTCAAAACACCAGGAAACACAAGGGAAAAGAGGTGAGAGCAGAAAAATGGAGGAAGGAGAGAGAGAGGGGACGGGAAAGTGAAAAAGAAAGGGAATTGGAGATGGCTTCCACGGGAAGCCTCACCAAAAGTTGCCCCTCCCTTCCTCTCTCCTACTTCTCATTAATTGCCCACCAACCCTTGCCACAAGTCACAATCTTAGAGCATCCATGACGAAATTACAGGAAAAAACAAGGAAGAATAAAATGACGAGAGAAAGAAAAAGATAATACCTACAGAGAGCATGAGAGGAGAATCAAGAATTGGATTGTGAGAGCAAACAAGACACGCATATTTTCCAGAAGATAGCTTCTTGAAAGAAGAACCATCAACGCCTTGTAGAAGAAGATCATCCACTCTTCTTTTCCTGTATTGTGCTTCTCTTCCCCAACTGTCTCCATCAAACGCACTCATTTCTTTCTGGTGAGACGGAAGTAGAAAGGGAAGGAGAAGGAGAGTGAGAACGGCAGGGAGAGAAAAGAGTGAAGAAAATAGTTGTATTTCTAAAAATAAATGATATTTATGAAAGTCTGTAAAAAAAAGGTTGTATTTTTGAAAACAAAGTTAAAAATGTGACATTCTGTGTAATTTCTTCAACTAATTTTGTGCATTTGGGCCATTTGAGTTTTGGGAATGGGCCAAACATGTATCAAGCCCACTCCAGCCCTTAAAACCCATTAATAAACTTAATTAGGGTTTGTACTATTGATTTAAATTAGTTCATTGGGCCCACCAAGTCAGCTGCTAACTTAAATCAAGCCCTCAAACTCAATTAAGCCCATTAACTGGTTTTAATTAATTAATTTCAATTCAATTTATTTAGGTTTCATTTTAATTAATCAAATTAATTAAAAATACTTTAATATATCATATATATCATATTTTAATATTAAAACCTAGTTCTAGCCATGAACACCCCAAAAACATGCATAGAATTTTTATTTATTGAACTTTTCTGTAAAACTAATTTTTATACAAAACTTAATCGAATTCAATTCCATTTAATCCTACGGGTTAATATCACATATTAAAAATATAAATTATCATCAAAATAATTTTTATGTGGATTAAAGTAAGAGTCAAATTAGAATAGCCCCTAAATAGGTGTTCTTCTAATTTCTGCAAGAGAATTTTTCTTGGCAGAAGAAATCAAATTTTTCCAATTTTTTTATTTTAATCACACAATTACAGAAATAAATTATCTCATAATCTAACATTCATTAATCATCAAAATCATAATTTAAAAAACTCATGGAAAATCATAGCAAAAATAGAAAGATTATCTAATAAATAAAACAACAATGTACTTTCATGGCAAAACCAGGCTATGATACTTGGATTTCTATGGTTACATGCATCATATACATAGAGAAACAATAAAAATTTTAATCTTATTTTAAGAAGAATCTTGCTATGAAATTACATTAAACCTAACCAAGTGAAGTAGAAATTCACCTTAGATGGTTGTTAACTAGTTGATTACAGCTCACTGGATTGTCGGGTTAATTTCACCAATAGTTACTGAATTTATACTCAAATAACACTAATATAATGAAAAAAATTTTGTTCTCATAAAAATCATTGAACTTAAAACATATTTACAAAAAAAAATCACTTTAATCATTTTCTGACGATTTTTCACTAAAAAGTCCAGCCGGCACGTACAATCAGCACCCCATGCATAAATAGGTTGACACGTGGTATGTCTTATAAAAAAAAAAGACATATAAGTATGCCATATGGCAAACTGACTTGTTGAAATATCCATGCGGCATACCACATGACATGCTCATATGTCATTTTTTCCATATGGTATGCCACGTATCAAGACATGTATGCACGGTTGTGTTAAGTGTACGCGCCGGTTGAATTTTTCGACGAAAGAATTGTCAGAAAACGATTAAAGTGATTTTTCTGTAAATATATTTTAAGTTAGATGATTTTTATGACAATAATTTTTTTTAATTATATTAGTATTATTTGAATATAAGTTCAATGACTATGGGTGAAATTAATCCTGGATTGTCACAAACCACAGTTTCTAGTAGCGAACACCTCTAATGCATAATCCACACCATAGAAAAGGTAAAAGAACCAATATTTTGGTGACAGAGGTGCTGCAGAAAATTCTATTAGTTCTAGCTAAAGAATTCGGCTAAGAAGGAGAAAAATAATATTAAAACCTAATCCCCCCATAATAAGACTTTTATACCTAGGTTAAAAATCCAATTTTCTAATCCCACTTAGATTAGAAATTCAATTTTCTAATGGGATTAGGACTTTTTATACTTAACTTAAATTTTTTTTCCTAATGAGACTAGGACTCCAAGACGTATATCCAACATAACTTTGGAATACATCAGTGTAATTATTGGCGTGGCAATCGTAGGTTTAGAGTTAACTGGGACCGAGGAGGAGTGGTGGGTGGCAAGGGTATTGTCAGTCGAAATAGTTAAGAATTACACAAAAGAAAGCAAAATAAAACATCAGAAAGCCCTTCTTCCATGTCCCAAGTTTGAATTAATGATAAGATTATTTATCATTTGTTGAAATTACTTTAAAATTTGAAGACTACTGAATCAGTGCACTTGGAAAATGAATTAAATACACCATAAACCCCTCTATGGAAAACAGTAATTAAAAGTTAATTGAGAGTCATGCATGATTAGTGAATAAAGGAGAAGCATCAAAGATATCAGCAGGAGGAATGAAAGAATCCAAAGAAAGACCAGGAACATTAAAGACAACATCATCAATCCTCCAAATTTCTTCCATTCTTGTTCTACTATGCTGAACAGACTCTTCTTCGAATCGAAAAACCGTGGCGATTGATCTTCCTTGATGAGCAAGTAAGACTCCATCAACATCTCTATAATCTCCAATGCTACTTCCTATAGTTGTTTCCCAATAGATAGTATCATTTTCTGGTGTTTGTACTCTTGTGAGATGTGAATCCTCTAAGTATATTAGCAGTCCACTTTTTTGGCAAAAATACCCATATAATACATGCCTAAGTACTTCTGCTGCTCCTTCACTTCTTTCCATTACAGCTTCTCGATCTGCTGCTACTTTCAATACGAAACAGTCCTCGTCTCCAATTCGTTTCTCACCTAAGCATTGTGCTTTTGCGAATAGACTCGCCGTGCTCTTTGGATCTAAGCCCTGAAATTTATGCATGCAACTTAAAAATATCAAATGTATGTATTTCATGTGAAAATAATAGAAATATTTATTGCATTTTCGTTTGTAACAAATGTTTAATTAGAAGAATCAAATACTTTCTCATACTTGAAGATTGCAATGTTCTAAGGATTATAAAAAATAAAAAAAAATAAAAAAAAAAAAGAAAAACGTGATCAGGTGCACCAGTGTGCATCGCGCACCCAAGTAATTCTCTGCAAAAAATCAATTTCTGTAATTGTATCTTTCTCTTCAGCCATAGAGTCGAATTCATGATGGTTTCAGGGGGTAGGCCAACAAGGGCACTGCCTAAGGCCCCCACCAAAACTAGGCTATATATATATATATATATATATATATATATATATATATATAGGTGTTAATAATAATAATAATAATAATAATAATAATAATAATAATAATAATAACTTATTTTTAAATATTTACCAAAACTCAAAAATAAATATATCTTTAAAATATTAATAAAAAATATATTAAAAATGTAAACATTTAATGTGAATTTAATACTTTTAATTTAACTAACATAGTGTTTGGAATAAATGAATTTCATAAAATTTTATGGAATTCATTTGTAATTCTCATTTTTCATGCTTGAAATGCAAAAAAAAATAGGAATTAAATTCATAAAATTCAATTCCATGAAATTCGTTATAGTTTCACCAAATCCCATCAAAATAGATGGAATTTGCAAATGAATTTCATATTTTTAAGAGTTAAAATTGAAAAAACTATAATATCTTATTAATCATTTGTTATAAATAAATTACTTTTATGCAGATAACGTAATCTGTTATTGTTTATTCTCCATCACTGTTCTTCTTCCTCTCTTATCACTATTCTTCTGTCACCCAAAATCACAATCACCAAATTTTGACTTGTTTTCGTTGGATTTTTACTGACTAATTTCATTTGGTATGTATAATTTTTTTAATAATATTATTGCTCAAATCAAATTTCTGAAATGTTAATATGGATTACTTTTTTTTTAATTATATTATTATTGATTCAGTATTTATCGAAAATTTTAAAATAATGATTAATGGTTGTTAATTTTTTTTATTGGGAGTAATTGAAATAAAATATCAAAATTGGCATTAAAGATATTTTAGTAAATAAAATAGAAATAAATTCATTTATTCTAAACATAAAAATAAAAAATTCATTTTCAATTCTATATTTTAATAATTTTATTCCAAGCATAGGAATTCATTTACAAATGAATTTCATATGAAATTCATTTGTAAATGAATTGTACAAATTGAATTCATTTGTTCCAATATTTTTAACGTTCTCTTTTTAACATTTACATTTTAATTATGTTTTTCACATGTAATATTGTTTTTATTTTTTTTTAAATCACAAAGTAAATTTTTACTTTCATTTTTCTCTTATCTTTCTTTTATCTTTCTCTCGTACTTTTTAATTTTTTTAGATATTGATTTCAAGTGTTTAAAATTATCACTTCCTATCTCTTTTAATCTTTCAACTTAAACCTGATTATTAGTCGGATTTGGACATAAAAAAATGTTAAAAAAATCACGTAAACTCGTCAAAAATCTAGCTCAAGTTGAGCAACAAAAAGGCTGACCATGAACCGGTCTACTTACTCTACAATGCTTAAAAGAAAAAGAATCCACATTTCAGCTTTATATTTTATTTTGTAAACACATATTTAGTGCTTGTTTGTTTATTTTTGTATTTTTTCAAATATTAAAATGTCTACTAAAAAATATCAATATGTCTATGAAAAAATTATAAAAAAAGAAAAAAAAAATTGAAGAGTTAATTCAATCTCAAAAAAGAGCTTTCGACGCATACACATATTGCTTAATAAGATCTCATTTATTTTTCTTGTCTAAAGCCTATTACAAGTTTAAGCCGGCTCTGCATTCATCTTGGCAGCTATAGACGGCCCATGTCCCAATTACTGACGTTAATCTTTTCAAATAATCATTACAATTAATCTTAGTAATCACAAATGGAGCCAGTGTTTTTATCATGGGCATCGTACATATAACTATATATCATTTTACCAATATTTTTCAAAATCATTGGAATTGTCAAAAGTTAAAACAAAAATATAACAGAAACGAATGAAAGAGGACAAGAGAACAAAACAGAGGAGTTAGGAAAAAAAATTAAAAGAAGAAAAAAGAAAAAGAAAAAGAAAAGAAAAGCCAACGAAAGCTGAGGACAAAATTTCTATAAATCAGGCAATATTGGGTAAAGCGTGCAAAAGAAAAGTTAAAGCGAAGACATAATAAGTGGCAATCCCAATAGGCCAAAAACTTGCGTATGAACTTCGAACATGATTAAATACATGACGTCAAAAAAGATAATCACGTGGCTTCCTCGGCTCAATGATCACTCAACTATTTCATTTTTATGAAAATTTATATAAAGAAAAAGCAAAGAAAGAAGTTTGTCTGGTAAAGCACGAGACAGTTTCTCCATCAATGTCAGCTATGGTATGCTTTTTCTTGGGATTTACATTGAATTTGCTCCATCTTTAACTTTGTTTGGCGAATAAAAATGGAGAAAAAAAAAATATCTTAATGGATTACTAGAGTTCATAAATTTGAATTTGGATAACAAGAAGTGGAAGTGAATAATTACATTATTGCTTATATCCTTTTCTTGAAAATGGATTAATTTAGTTACATTTATAGTATGCATAAATGCAATTAATTCAGAAGATTCTTATAGAAAACATTCGGTACGTAATTTTTGTGCGGACTGAAAATAGAATTTTATGTGATTTTTAATAATTATCTTTTTATATAAAAGAAGCATAATATCTAATTTCGCTAAATATATCTAAAGATCCCGCACCGAGCTAGTGATTGGTTAAGAGATCAAATACAAATTTTCCTATTACATACCAAGTAAAAAAATATAAATTAATAATAAGGTCTTAATGGGGAAAAAAAAAAGAATAATAGAAGAAGAAGAAGAAGAAGAAGAAGAAGAAGAAGAAGAAAAGTAGTACCTGAATAAGGCGACGAAGAGGGCGTTGGGGACCCTTAGCAGCATGAGTACCGAGCCAAGGAGTATGGCGCCACACAGTCTTTCCATCGCTACCAGCAATGACTTTATTACCACCAACAACCAATTCAAGAGACCACATTCCTGGCAACATTTGCCATACCACAAAACATCCATTTTCTCCACTTCTTGTCCCTAAGCTCTTCACATTCTTTCCTGTTGATATTTCTGTTTCACATCTTATCATTTTCAGACTCCCTGTTGCATACATGTTCTTGTTACTCTTCTCCCTCTTCAAACATCCCGTCGCCGCCATATACTGCTGTATTATATAATGCGCTATACAATTCTCCTATACATATAGAAATAAAATCCACATTTAGATTATATAAAATAACTTTCTGCTCTTTGGGAGAGAAAAATAAAAAATAAAAATTACCATAGGGATGCCTTTATTAATGTGAATATTGAGGTGAATGGGGTGACTGAGAAGAGGGATCGGGGCTAGAGGGCAGCCAAGAACACCAAGCAGAAGCCTCAGATCTTGTCCTTTATTAGCAGGAATATTATTGGTCCCATAGGGTGCAATGGATGATGAATAATTATTACCAGAGAAACCCTTTTGTAATCGGAACCATTCCCGAATAATTTCCCATGAACTTTCCTTTTTGTTACATTCTTCTTGCAGTTCAGGGTTTGGACCTTCCATTAGTGGTGTTAAAGTTTGTGTACACCATCTTTGCTTCCTTCTTGCTCTTGAACCCATAGTTCTCTACTGCTGAAAAGGCTTGAAGATGATGATATATGGCTAAAATCAGCAGAAATTGATAGGGAACTTTGAAGTGAAGAGGAAATGGATTGAGAGGGAGGGAAGATAAGAGACAAAAGGGACAGCTTATCTGTCCAACGGCAGAAGATGGTATATTATAAATTATAATAGAAAATTGCATGTTGGCCTGTCTTTTACTTTATTCTTCTTTTTATCTGTTTTAGAGTAGTAGTCTTGTCTTTGTCTTTTTATATTTATAGGTATATTATCTTCAGCAGCTCTAATATTATAGGTTTTTTTCTTTCTTTGCTTTTTATCTTTAGTTCTTTTACTTTAGTGAACCCTTAATATACTCTCCATTTGTTCCCCTAATTACTTGCGTCTTTTTTTTTAATCTTTCTTGGAAAATGACACCAAACCCTTCATATTATTGAATATTAATTACTGCCCTCAACAAAAGAGACTATGACTCCCCACCAACAATCATTTTCAATTCATCAAGCGGTTTTCACTAAATGAAAATATGTTATTCCTTAGTAAAAAATCATTTGTTCAGAGAGATGTTAATTAAATTATATTAAAAAAAAACATTATAATAATATTGAATATTTTATTTTAATTAATTTTATTTATATCATGAACAAACAATTTTAGTTATGTAAATTAGAAATTAAACGAACTTTCTAGCTCATTGAAAGTGGATGTAATGCTCCATATATAAACAGAAAAGGGAAAGTTAAAGTAACTAAATTCGCTAGAATTTAGCAAAAATATATATAGAACTAACAAGTGATTAGTCTAAAACTAACTTTGGCTTCACTAACTAACAACTTATTAATAGCACACAGAAAATCTAAGCTAGTAAGCTGTATTACAAGATTTAAATGATAAGCTAGTACGGCAACAAAAGAAAATTGATGCAATTATTGATCCTCTTTTTGCTTAGCCAAGAATTCATTAACATTCTCTTATCACATCATATTATTTTTGGAAAAAGATTTACCTAAATTGATTCCATGAAAATATTTATCGAAATTAATAGCAGAGTGATAAATTGAATAATAAAAATAAAAAATAAGTAGTAGATATGTGATTATTAATCAAACATGACAATTTACTATTGATTTGATTCATTAAAAACTCATGAATAGGACTGAAGTAAAAAAAAAAAAAAATTCTTATTATTGTTGGTTTGGGTATGTATGGCAACAATTGTCTTGAGGTAGATGTCCAAGTAAGAGGCCAGTAGCACACCACAAAATTAGGCTATCATATGTTTACCGTATAATGACAATTTTAATGCCTTTCTCAGCACCAAATTATTTGAAAAAATGGTAGAAACAATTGTAACAAGCTATATGAGCTAATTGTTTGCTACCAATGATTAATCTGCTATTGGAGTTAGCTAGTTAGTTAATCTTGGGGCTGTATGAGTAGTAGTACGTAGCACGTATAGCTAAAGTATCTCCATGCATGACCTGAAAATTACATTCAGTAATTTAATTAATATTTTAGTTATTTTTATAATTATGTAATCATCAATTGATTCGTTTTTAGGAAAACATTCTAGCAGTAAAAGCTTGGTTCCAATGTTCCGGAAAGTTTTAGGTTCGAATTTTCATTTCCCTTTCTCCTCTAGCAGAAAAAATATCAATTGATTCGAGGTTTTAAGAAGTTAAAAGAATAATAAAAATAAAAAACGTTGTCAAATGATGATAGAAGGCCTGCAAGTGTAATGTTGAAATTTGGCTAATTGCATATCTCTTATATATAAATAAATATAGGTACACCTTTTTTTTCCTGAAAATTATATGCAGGTAAACCTTAGTTTATAATCCACGAGGTTCATGCAGTGTGCTTATATAATATATACCTTGAAATTGACATAATAATTTCGGTATAATTTGGACATAACCGTTTAAAATCACCACTACATAATTATTTGTTTTTAGCTCCAAATTTTTTTATATTTTTCCTTTATTAATTATTTCCTTCAAAACAATTTATACACATAACTCATTTTTCTTCATACATTTTTCTCATGCTGTAAGAAAACATAAAATGCATCTTTTGAATAATAAACGTCACTTACACTACAAAAAAAAAATAGGAAATAGCGACGGCATATTTAGTCGCTAAAATGAAGATTTTAGTCACTAATAATTTTTAGTGACAGGACGACGGATAGTCGCAAATCAGGCCGTCGCTAAATTTCTTGCGACTAAATCAGGATACAGTCGCTAATATTAGCGACTAAATTTAGTCGCAAAATCTATTATATTTTGTCGCTAATTAAGAAGTTAATCTAGTCGCCAAGAGTAATTAGCGACTGAATTTCTGTCGCAATATGTTGTCGCTAATGTGTTATTGCGACAGTTAGTCGCTAGAAATAATCCGTCGCTAATAATTAGCGACTGAAT
Organism: Excoecaria cochinchinensis; assembly: GCA_947683425.1. Lineage (NCBI taxonomy): Eukaryota > Viridiplantae > Streptophyta > Magnoliopsida > Malpighiales > Euphorbiaceae > Excoecaria > Excoecaria cochinchinensis. The sequence goes on along the minus strand of CANTUQ010000146.1, from coordinate 32,058,353 downwards.
TTTCTGTCGCAAATCCGTCGCTAATTTATTGAATTTTTTTTTGGGTAAAATTTCATGGTATTATAAAATGAAATAAATAAATGTAAATATAAATGTAAATTGTAATCAAATATATAAAATTATAATCCAAAATATATATAATTAATATTCGTACGTATAAATGTAAATTATAATCAAATATATAAAATTATAATCCAAAACATATATATATTAATATTCGTACGTACATAGCATATATATCTAATACAAAATACATGAAAACTAAATTAAAATAATAACCTTAATGTGCCACATATTATGGTCCTAAGTAATAAATTGCAATAATAGTATCATACATAAAAAAAAAGATATGGAGATTGATGTTCAGGTAAGGCCACCACTACCAAAATGAGAATCATCAGGCGGGTAGGGACCGTGCGGACGTGAAAGGCCGACATCATCATCTGGTGCAGGTGATGTAGTGGTGGTACTGGGCTGAGTGGTTGGTGGCTGAGGGGCCAAGTGCGAAAACAATGAACGAATAGTCGTAGCGACAATCTCCGCGACATCTTCTTTTGTCAAGCAAGTACCACCGGAATGAGAGGCTGTGCTTGCGCCAGCAGCACACGATGGACCGGATGGATAAAGACCAGGAGGCACATATGAGCCTAGACCGTAAATTATTTTCCTTTTATTGCATCTTGCGGCCTCGATGAACAACTCAGACTCATCAACCGACGACTCATCCTGCGATCTTTCAGATCGGAGTTGCTCAAACTTCTCCTGTTAAACAACAACAATTTTTAATAAATGTAAATATAAGAACAAATCATATTTTACAACAATTTACCATTTGAGAAACTGAAAATATAATGAATAAGTAAAGTACATCTGACTTACATGTACCTCCCTGCTACGATTCGCCACATAGGTCTTCCCATAATGATTTATAGTATGTGTGTGCAGATAGACCTCGAGAATTGTAGGTGGCGGGCCTAACTCCTTCTCCTATATTGTGCAGTAGAAAGTAGTAATTGGAAAAGAAGAAGATGATTAACGAAGATAACTACTTGCTTTATTATTAAAACATGAATTTGCATTATTTTTCGTCTTTATGCTATTTCATTATAATGTATGAAGTGAAAATTCTTAAAAAAATCAATAAAAATTTTGGCAGCACCTCCCTATAATATTGACAACCTCCTGTAAATAAAACTTAATTTTACACTTCTTAAAAGCACAAATGTACTCCGATCTCCTCAACAAACTCCAACACAATTTGCCCATCCTCCAATACGTAAATCAATCAATATATTATCATAGAATTCGCACGTAATTGAAATACAATATTTATTTGGTTCTATATAATCCATATAAAAAAGGCTAAATGTTTCAAAATTACTCAATTGAACAAATCAGTTGGCAAGTATTATGATAATTGAAATTGACTAATGTAAAAGTACAATTTCTGTTAGAATTAAAGTACTTACCATTCGTGAGATATGCTCAACAATAGAAATAGTCCCATCGGTGTATGATCCAGGAGCCTTCTCTTCAGACCCTCCATAGCGATTGATTGTTTTCTAATTAGAAAGCTGAATGCGTGGAGGTAGATTAAAAATCTCATTCCACCTAACCAATGCAGCTTCTGGAAAGTCTCTCGGCTTTTGCTTGGCGATTTTTATGTGGTACACATAATCCTTGTACCTTTGAGCTGCCTTTGTTTCTCAACCTGCCCTAACAACACCATTTGCATCAGCATCCCAATGGCACTTTTTTTTGTATATACACGTGACAACAAAATCATTAGTAAATACAATAATGCAATAATCCAATTAATTTGCAAACTTAAATTTGTAATGAAAAAGTTTCAACAATATTCGAATGTACCCTGAATTCTCCCCAATAAAACTCCTTAACTTCTCTAGAAACCTCCTTCCAACTAATGCCATTAATGTCTATCCGCTGGTGGAAGCTGCTGGTTATGATCATGGTGCATTGTGAGGAAGGTTCCAGCCTACAAAATATATAATATAAAAATAATGTGGTTAAACATGTTATTATCACTTAATCGCAATTTGTATAGGTTAATACTTACATGCCTCTTGGGTTCACTGTAATGCTCAATCGACTGTTATTTTCACTTGCCACTTCACATGTAGTCGATGTACTACTGTTGGCTGTGTGTGGTGTAGGAGTTGATGCAGATGGCGTGAATGTGACATGAGACGTATGTGCATTCTCGGATGAAGGGTCGCCCGGGACATCTGGCATGTCTCCAAAAGGTGGAGTAATTGAATCCCTCCAGATCGTCTGTAACACCCCCCACCGCCGCCCCCGTTGGAAGGGCACCGGCGGGCGCGCTACAACACGACACTCACTCACGACGCGACAAAGCATACAGCGGAAGCATACATGCGCTAAGCGGAAGCATTCAATAACCATATGATAAAATCTTAGAAAATATAAAAGGAAACATACTTCATTACATAAATAATTAATACGAGTTATATACAATGGCCCAAAAGATTACATCTTTAAAATCCTTTACAAAAAGAGTAATACATAAACAAAAGAAAATTATACATATACACAAGAAAATTTCAGGAGGAGACAGAAATAATAAACTCGACTCCTAAGTGGCCTGCCTGCAGATGCACGACTCGAGCACTCCCAAAATCCTTCACGATACCTGCACGGGATAAAAGCCCGTGCTAAGCGATAACGCTTAGTGGGGAGAAACAAAAATAACAGAACACTATGCAAGGAAACATGCACTAACATACATAAATCATTATGCATCAGAGTACAGAGATATTACAATAATATCAGGATAATATAACGCAATGCACTAAACCATTACACTATTCGGAAATCACACTTCGATCAGAACACTCACTTGATCAATACAAGACACTACACACAATAGCCTGAATTCAATGGTGGAGGATACGGGAACACGGCACGGGAGACCGAAGCCTCAAAAACACTTTAATACCCGAAGGTAGCGTGAGAGACCGGAGTCTCAAAACATTTTATCACTACACGATTAATGACCATATCGGAGGTCGACCGCTTCGCCCAAACGGGGCGGACAGAACAGCTGAACACTAACCCTTCTTAAGCATGCTTAATTATCCTATACCTTGACACTTCAGGCTCGACAACACAATAACTCTCAAGACATTACATAACAAAAACAATATTCAAACTAAGACCCTTATATTATAACAAATCCATAACAAGGATGCTAGCACATTAATATCATGAATCAAAGGCACACACATATTCCATGCAATAGTGAGAAACCGTGCAAAGTGGAACGAAAGAAACACATTCAGAAGACAAGGCAAGCAGGAAGGGCCTCTGTCGCGATCGCGACAAGTGTCGCGCTCGCGACAGAGCACGGAGTGCTTCCTCGCGAGGTCGCGCCAAAAGACCTCCTCGCGACGAGGTATTCGCGGCAGAACTCGCGGGGCCGAGCTCTGTCGCGCTCGCGACAAGCGTCGCGATCGCGACAGAGACCAGTTCTTCCTCCTCGCGCGCTCGTTCGGCAGCACGCCCGCGCGGAGGTTTCCGCGACCAAGCTCTCTGTCGCGCTCGCGACAAGCATCGCGATCGCGACAGAGGCCTCTTCAAGAACAAGGGGCCAAGTCCGCCTTCTGTCGCGCTCGCGACAGACGTCGCGATCGCGACAGAACCCAGATTCGCCCAATCTGCACTTTTCCCTTCACATATCACACACAACTTTTCATGCAATCTCACAACATGCTCTATCACTTACCTCACGCCTCCAGCACATCATCGCATCACTTTCAAGCCACATAAACACATTTACACTATAATCAATTATAATTTCCACAAGAAATCACTCACAATCAAACTCAAATACACTAACAGGGCATGCTCAAATTCTGAAGACGCATAACATCATCATTATATCACTTGCACTTCGCTATAAGTCACTACACAACTTAAACATGCATTCATAAAATACTCAAGATTACACATAACATGCAAACACTAGCTAGAGTTGATCCAAGGAGAAAATAGGGGAAAAACCACATCTATAACACAGCTCAAATAAACTCCCTAACCTGGAGATCGCAGTTAAAATCGAGCTCCTCACGAGTCCACTTTATCCTTGCCCTTGATCTTCCTTCGCTCTTCCGATTCTTGCACAAAAACCCAGCCACAATACACCCAAATCAGACCCAAACACAATCAAAATCAGAAATCTAAGAACGAGAAACAAATACGAGACCCCAATCCGAACTCAACCACTTACCTTCAACACTTCCAGCTCAAACCTTCAAGATTACCACTCAAAACACCAGGAAACACAAGGGAAAAGAGGTGAGAGCAGAAAAATGGAGGAAGGAGAGAGAGAGGGGACGGGAAAGTGAAAAAGAAAGGGAATTGGAGATGGCTTCCACGGGAAGCCTCACCAAAAGTTGCCCCTCCCTTCCTCTCTCCTACTTCTCATTAATTGCCCACCAACCCTTGCCACAAGTCACAATCTTAGAGCATCCATCAATCCATCTTAACAAACACCACTTAAGACACCATACACCATCCACACACAAGCCCAATCCACACAAATATCTACTAAGTACCAAACACTCACTCACACCAAATTATTTCTTATAATCTCTTTACATCCTAGTTACCGTGCACTAAAACCACACAATAAAAGCCTTAAATCCATAAACACCCTACAACTATACACTATAATCACACACTAATATTCCCTTCACTTCACTTAACACTTAATCATTTAATTCTTTTAACACAAAATTCTTAAATGTCCAAAATTCCTCTTACCCAAATTACGAAAATACCCTCACTAAACCGACTTATCGCACAAATTCCGACCAGGCCCTATTTTGGTTGTTACATCGTCCCCTCTGTCGACCTCGACCTATAATGCCCCGTCCTCTACCACGACCCATACCTACAAAAAAGGTAAACTATAAATGTATGTGTATAACATAAATTACATACAGTTTCATAAGTGCACGCATCAATGCTATTTCTCATGTGATATATAAAATATAAAAGTTTTACACGTTACAACATGATACTCAAAAAAATTATTTTTGATCAATTAGTAACTATCAGACGAATGTTCAAATTCCTCATCCTCGTCCTCATTGCTATCATAATCAGAGAATTCTTCTTCATCATCATCCTCTTCATGTTCTTGAACCACTTCATCAACGTTGTAAGTTCAATCACAGCTCCCCTAGGGTCACGCAAATCAATATCATCTTCATTACCAATATCAACTATTACATCATGCAATGTAACTTCATCATCTTGGAAGGCATTAGAACTTGTAGTAGCAGTACCATCTCTTACATCTGATGTCACAATGAAATCTCTTGGTTTCACTGAAAACACAGCTAACCAGTTAGATCTATCTACTCTCAAAGAGGGATATCTTGCATAATACACTTGAGTAGCTTGCATTGCTAGGATAAATGGCTCATATTTGTTGAAACGACGATGTTGGTTTACATCAACCATTCTATATTGGTTGTGTATCTTAAGATCAATGTCTATAGTGGGATCAAACTAATGTCACTTGAATAATACTGTCTGTTTTATTGGTAATGAAGGGTACTCTAACTCTATAATCTCCTCAATCCATCTATAGTAATCACCAATACTATCACATGAGTTGGAGCCTTTTACACAAATGCCACTATTCATTAAACGTCTCCCAGAAGCATGGTTTTTTGTGTGAAATTTGAATCCATTGACAAAATAGATTGAGTAACACTTCACTCTCCGTAATGGTCTTTGTGACAAACTACAGAGGTATTCATTGTCAATCCCATTGTAGCGGACCTTATTTGAAAATAGAAAACATGGAAAAGTTATCAGTAATCCAATGTAAAATGATATTTAAAGGTTATATGTGGAAATAGTGTTGGCCTTACATAGAGTTCGAACCAGTCGGCGAAGTACTTGTCAATATTCGCTTTAACTTGGCTTGGTGTAAGATCGGGATGCTTTTCACTTAAGTTATTGCAATATATACTTCATTATAATGCAGTAAAAAAAATTCCATTATTCACTTAGTAGAAATCCTTGCATATATCGCAGTTTAATATTTAAATAAAATACTCCCTACCTCAAGAATGGCGCAACCTCCTCGCAATTTAGTAAAATATACGTATGCGCTGCCTGATACTCCTCCAATGTTAATGTTCTGTCTCGAATTAATTTCTGAGCATGCTCGGCCAGGGTAAGTGAAAATTGTTAACTTTTCAGTACTTGGTTCCCGACAATCTCCATCATCATTACGAGGTGGTCGTCGTTGTCTAGTACTGACGTGCGGTTCAAAATAATGCGAGAAAAAAGTAGATGTTTTTGAAAGTAAATACGCATTGCAAATAGATGTCTCAGCTGTTGCTTTGTTACCAATCTTTTTTTTAGCGTTCGAAGAAACTTGCATACGACCAGTAGAAATAATTAGTTTATACGTGCTTTTGCCCGCAAAATTTGACACTACATAATGTACATTATTATACTGGATTCTAATTCGGCTCGTTAGTAGTAATATGCGTCTCCCCATGGCAATTTCAAACCAAATAATCCCGAACAAAACCCCTACGGAGGAGGTGGCTCATAACAGTTTTCACGTCATGGAACTTTCGATTCACACAATTTTTGCATGGACACCTAATAAGACCGCCGCTCATTTCTTCCGGATGAGAAGTGGCGAATTTAACAAAATTCTCAACACCATATATGAATGATGCATTAGTCCGTCCACTTAAATCTCGTCGATTATACATCCAACTACGATCTAAGGGTTCCATTAAACCAAAATATTCGAATTTCAACACAACAAGAAAAAAAAACAAATGTTTAGTATTTCCCTTTATTCAAAAGAACATAGCATAGTCTGAGTTGCTTTTCTCACTAGGTACAATTTTATAAGATTTGAAACTTAAATGCCAAAATAACTATATGAGGAAAAAATTCATGTGATTCAATAACAAATTCACTATATATTTCCTTATAAAAATTCAGTACCAAATTCATTAACAATATAAGATTAAAAAAATAAATCAATACAAGCAAGTATCTACATGCAAGTAGCTAGAAAAAAAGTAAATAAAATCAAATGGTGCTTGTTGCAGAATAGAATATATGACCTTAATTATTACATCTACTACTAAAAATAACCATATCAGCATATTCAAAACAAGTTACCTACATACTTTAAAAATTATACCTAGAATATGTCTTAGGATATTTTCTTTAGATAAAAGAGAGTTATATGTGAGTGTATATATAATTCTAATGCGTACATGGTCATTATGTGCATATAAGAGAAGAAGTTTTAGGAAATAAAATACAAGAGAGTTATATGGCATCATTTCATCGGAACCTTGAAGATGATTAGGGGGATCCTATATTTTGGCACATATCAAAGGACATTCTCGAAAATTGAGTGACGAATATCTTGATTCTTAAATAGTAAATACGATAATGGCGATGGTATGAGAAAGCAAAAGCAGCCAAATTCTAGGAGTTCAAGTAAGGAATACGAATAATAATTTCTTTTATAGTGTGTATAAAGTGGCCCTTTTTGTTTTATTCTTTAATTGAATTCAATTTATTCTTATACATTCCTACTTCAATCCATTTAGCTCTTCAAACAAACTTTCATTTTCTTTTTTTAAATTATTTTTCGTTTTTGCTAAAAAATTATTGTAAGTATTGTGAGTCTACATCTTAACTTATTATGGATTTCACTGTTTATTATTATTATTATTATTATTATTATTATTATTATTATTATTATTATTATTATTATTATTATTATTATTATTATTATTATTATTATTAAAAGACATTGTTATTATTATAATAATACATGGAACTAATCTTATTGGTATACATTTAATCACATATTTAATAAAAATATGCAAGTAGGAAAGTGTGAAGAGTAAAATAGAGCAATCTCTTAAATGCCACTAACTACATATAGCTTGTTGACATTGCTGCAATTTAACTTACTTGACAGGAGAAATAAACAATAATCAATACAAAATGTATATTCCAAACAATGAAGAAACAGAGATAGCAATTCATTGTTAAATCGTAGGCTTAAAAACCAAACCAATATGTGTAATCACCTAAATTTTTTAGATAATCAATAATAAGTTTGTTAGCTAGGCATTTTTTAGTTCTTAAACAAGAAATTACATTGAGTTATTTTATTTTTTCCCACCAAAGAATTCTGAACTGTTTGGGTCATTAATCATACAACTATTTTGTCTAATTAGGTTCCTCATACACAAATCTAAAACTACCTACATTCATAACACACCCAGGATCAAACTCACTTAATCCATCACAAATGTATGTACCATTCATGTGAGGATAGAAGATTCAAGAATTAATTCTAATTTAGAGGACAGAAGATTCAAGGCATACAATCCTCAGAAAATGAAATGCAACATACCCGTTTTTTCCCTTAGCTACGCAGGTTTTGTTTCTGATGGTAGAAAACCAAATCGTATCTCCTTCCTCCTCCTTCTTTGTCTTCAATCTCGCCAGAACCCTCAGTAAAGAATATCAATTTCACACTAATTACAGTCACACAAATCAATTTTTAACCAATTGGAAAATGTAATCAGAGGTCTAGGTCTACGGGATTCTAACTCACCTCTCAAACAGTTGAAGCAAATGGAGAGCCCATCGCCGATTAGACCGCCGAAGACAACTTGCGGCGAGACCGGTGGCGGGGGAATCGGGAAAATTAGGAGTGCTGGGTTTCCTCTCGCCGGCAATGCTGTGTCTTGGTTGATAAATGGAATTTGGGGGTTTAGTTCTATTTTTGTCTGAATTTGGGGGTTTAGGTCTGATAATCAAAAAATAGCGACTGATTTGCGACTAACAATTTTTAGTCGCTAAATACTTATAATTTACATCTACTCATATAGCGACAATACAATATAGTCGCTAATTTAGTCGCAAATAACACTTCTTCATATTGCGACAGAATATTTTATCACTTTTTAGTCGCAAATAAAACGTTAAATATTAGCGACTAAAATTTAGTCGCTATAAATTAGCGACTAAATTATCTATCGCTATTTTAGTCGCAAAAAATGGCGCTACTTATTTGCGCCCTAATTGAGCGACAAATTTTATCTTTAGTCTCAATTTAGTCGCTAATTTTGCTTTCATTTTAAAAACAGGACAAAAGCTTGGATTAGTCGCAAAATAGCGACTAAAAATTACAGTCGCTAAAATTAGTCGCTAAATGCCTGTTTTTTTGTGGTGTTAAATATTCAATTAAACCTTTTAATAGAAACTTTTTCAATTTGACTCTATAACTATTTTTAATGATATTATAATTTAACCATTCAAATTCAATACTGAATTTTATATAATTATGTTATAAGTTAAATATAGAAATATTTTCTCGATAACTTTCAATTTTTTTTTAAGTTGAATTCGGATCCATCCACAAATGAGCCCTAAATCATCAATTTGAATTAATCACATCATAGATTGACTATGCGATTGATTTTATTTTATTAATTTTTATATTTGTCAGTACTTAGTCTTTATTAATTAATTAATAAAGTGGATTTCCTCTCATCCACATCTTCTGCCCAATCAGCATCTACATATTCTCTCAATTGCAAATCCTTGCCATGAAAATAAGGAGAATAGTATGTGGTACCTTTGAGATATCTAAGTATCCTTTTGGCTGCTTTTCAATGTCCTTCACTTGGATTAGATTGATATTTATTTACCATGCCCACTGTACAGCATATATCATGTCTTGTACACAACATTGCATACATTAGACTACCCACGACACTGGCATAAAGAACGTTTCTCATACGTGTTAGCGGTTATACCCTAGGCCAAAATTTTTTACCTTTGTATTATGTCATATTTTCATTTATGAAAGGGTTCTCTCAATATTAATATATTATTTGCATGTTGTATCATAATAATGTTTGTGAATAACTAATTAATGTTATTCTAAATATCCCTAATCATTTATCACTAAAAGAATAATGATAAATTAAGGCTGGTATGGGTTTGGTTGATAATCAAACTTGTATGTACTTGTTAAATAACAAGGTACTAGATAGACCCATTATAAAATCACTACATGGGTTAGTATCATAAGTGATCACATAATAGTTATGTTATTGAATCCTTAGACCTGAAATTATCACAGTTTCACACATGAAGAACATCATATTTTGGCATAATCAAACATTATCTTTAATCGGATAATCATGAAGGTTATGATTGAGCATGATGAGAATTATACAAAGGAAAGTGAATGATCAAGATGGAATTTGTTCCTCTCTTATAAGAGAGATATTTGATGGACCCCTTGATAAGTAGGACTAAGAAAAGTATGGTCGTGCTCAAATGTATTGATAGAGTGATAATGTCATTTGATTTTATCAATCTACTTAGTAATCGAGAAATTATATGTTTGAAAAATATAAGGATGACGTTAACCATAACTCATGTTCAAACTAGACATTGTGTGACAAAAGGATTATGATATGTTCTATTGGTTAGATTAATATCGGATTATCAATATTCATATTATTTAAGTAGTCATAATATCTTATAAGAGACTACTTATAACTTGTGGGCTTATAATAGGATTGGGCCTACTGCTAATATAATATGAACCTATTAGGTTGCACATTTAAAACGTTATGAATGAGCTAGGGTTTATTTGGGCATCTCGAATTTGAAATATGTTTCAAAGTAATATCTTAAAGATACGGTAATATTCCTTATTATTTGAATAAAGAATTATTATTCCTAAAATCTCTCTAGATATTATTATACATGTTAACCACTCATTAAAATGAGTTAGAGTTAACGTTTGACTGTATATATATATATATATATATATATATATATATATATATATATATATATATATAGTTTGAAGCCCTAATTTCATTAATGTCTCTACCGCTTTTAGAGAAAAGAAACATAGAGAAAAGACTTTATTATTTCTAACACTTTTGAGAAAAGGTACAGAGAAAAGATAAATCCTAGTTGCACAAAAGGAGCTAGCACCCTGCTGTCCCGTTCACCATTTGTGTGTGGATACCGGTAGATGGTGGTGCTTCTTAGAGCAACACCTACGTTCAATTTGACCTTTCAACGAGACATTAGCATTCATATAGAAAATAGACAATTATTCAAAATTAAGGCAAAAATCTATACGTTCTTGCACACAAAAGGTTAGTAATCGTACCTTCTTTTAAATCAATTGAAATGCATGGATTCGTGATAAGTTTTGTTTGTTTTTCCACTGCATATTTTATAATTTATTAGTAGCCAAAACCCAAAAATACGTTCCATTTCTTTTGACTTTTTAAGACACATACTTTTGCTAAGAAACTAATTCTTGGCAATGGGTTATCTATAGAATTAAAATTTTCCATATTAAATCGTTCAAGAACTTTGTTAATATATGTCTCTTATGAAAGAGACAACAACCTTTCTGAATGATCTCTTGAAATCTTAACTCCAAGGACATAATCTTCTTGACCCATATCTTTTATCTCAAAGTTGGACGATAACCAATCTTTGATTTCATTTATGTACTCTTTGTCATTTCCAGCTACGAGTATGCCGTCTACATACAATGTCAAATGACAAAATTACTTTTAGAGCTTTTACTATAAATACAATTATCTTCATTAATCATGTTGAACCCATTTGACATGATTGTATCATCAAATCTTAAATATCATTATCTTGAAAACTGTTTCAGACGATGAATTGATCTCATCAATCGGCAAAACTTATTTTCGTTGCCATTTTTCATGAAACCTATAGGTTGTTCCATATAGATTTATTCATCCAATTCTCTATTGAGAAAAGCAGTCTTCATATCCATTTGATGTAGCTCTAGGTCTAAACTCGCCACTATGGCCAGAATCAACCTTATAGATGTAAATCTTAAAACAAAAAAGAAAGTCTCTTCATAGTCAATCCCTTCATATTGTGTAAACCCTAAGCAACTAACCGAGCCTTGTATATTTTGATACTTTCACCAGCCTTTCACTTCACTTTGAGAATCCACTTATTCCTAATTGGTTTGCGTCCTTTTGGTAGATTAACTAGTTCCCAAATTTGGTTTAATTTAAAAGATACCATTTTTTCTTCCATTGTTTTAATTCATTTTTCCTTACCTAGGCATGAGAGAGCCTCTTTAAAATTTTTGGGCTCTTCTTCATACTGTGGGGTAAGTAAAAGAGTTTCGTTCAACACTTCGATTTCAAATTATCAGCGCGAAATACTCATCCTTTTAGATTTTTGTAGTTCCGAATCTTAATAAACATTTCTCATATATTCATCGTATAATGCTCCCATTGGGATCAATTTTCATAATCCACTGAAGTCAAGAATACTCAAATTGAAATAAGGGTCTTAAACATCCAAATCATTTGGTGAAGGAAGGTATTGACCTTATTCCTCTAACTCCCTCCCACTCAGATGGAATGATCCTAATGGTTCCTCTTTCTGTGTTTCATAGAAAGTGAAATCTTGATTCACTTCACCCAACTTTGGAAATTCATTCTCTAAGAATGTAATGCCTTGTGATTGAAATTATGTCATTGTGCCATTCTCCTTCTCACCTACGAAAATATTTCTTTTTGATACTTCAAGATATCTTACAAAGATACTTTTTTACCTCTAGGTCCTAATTTACCAAATTTACTAAAGGTGTCATGGTCCTAAGTAGCACAACCCCAAGGTCATAAATGACTTAGGACAGGTTGTCGACCAGTCCACAACTCGTAAGGTGTGAAACTGACAGACTTGGATGGCACACGATTTAGAATATATGTGGCAGTTAATAAAACGTCTCCCCAATAGGAGATTGGCAAATTTTCCTCTGTCATCATAGATTTAAGAATATCTATGAGAGCCCTATTTCTCTTTTTCGCAACACCATTTTATTATGAAGTTCTGGGAATGGACAACTGATGCTCAATCCCCTTTTCATCACATAAATCTTTAAATTCATATGAAAGATATTTCTGACCTCTGTTAGTTCTTAAAGCTTTAATCTTCTTGTCAAATTGATTCTCGACTAAGTTTATATAATTCTTGAAGTAATTCAATGCTTTTGACTTGTGAGAAATCAAACGAACATGACCATACCTAGTATAATCATCTATAAATGTGATGAAGTAGTAGGCCCCATGCCTTGCCCTTACATTCATTAGACCATATACATCAGAATGAACTAATTGCAATGGAAATTCAGCTCTAGTTCCCTTTTCAAACAGTTTTCTAACTAGTTTTCCTTCCAAACAATGCTTACAAATAAGCAATTCAACCTTATTTAAGTCAAGTAACAGTCCCACTTTGGCTAACCGACTCAATCGGTCTCGTCCGATATTGTTTAATCTAGCATATTCACATTATTCTCGTAACCATGTGAAGTAGAAGAAATTAAAGAAAAACTTGTTTTATTTAAATAGTCATGATTGATATCATTAACAATAAAATCATTCAGCATAACCAAAACCATAATAAACATTATACAAGCACAAGCGCATATTGATATTCTTAAAAAATAAACTGAAACCAAGTTTCATTAAAGTAAGAATAGAAATTAAATTCCTATGAATATCTAGGGTATAAAGTACATCATGTAAGATTAGGATTCGGCCTTCACGCAAGAACAATCTACAAGTACCAATCCCTTGAATTGCCACTCTAGCATTATTTCCTACATAAATCCATTTAGCTCCATTTGAAATTCGCCAAAATTCAACAAAGGCATCTCAACTCATTGTTACATGGCCTATTGCCCTTGAATCTATTATATACAAAGGATTAAATTAAGAAAGAAATATAGAACTAGATACACTAATCTCACTCACTGTTGAGCTGGTATAGTATATCATTTTAAGCATAGTGCATTCTCTTGCATAATGTCCTTTCTGTTGGCAATTGAAATATTTCACTCTTGAAATGTTCACCTTCTTCTTGCCTTTGGTCCTTTTATTATTCTATTTCTCTTTTTAATTTGTATTTTTTCTAGCTTGTTCTTTATCTTGACTTTTTAGGCTTTTTCTTTTGTTATGGCTAGAACTCATTCCACCAAAATGGGATAGTGCCATATGCAATTCATCATTGACCTTAATCATTGCTAGATGGTCCTCTTTAAGCTCTAAATGATGAGTGACATCCTCAAACATCTTTATATTATCCATATGAGTTAGTTGCATCTTCATATGCTCAAAAGTTTTTGGTAAGGAATGGATAATAACTTAGACCTATTGCTTGTTAGTCAACTTATGACTGTACTCACTAAGCTCACTTATTATATCTTCCATCTCTCTTAGATGTTTTCGCATCTGATGATCAAGCTTCTTTTTTGATAAGTATCAAATTTGTTTATTAATGATCGGAGCTTAGTTAAAGTCACACCTCTGAACTTCTCTCACAAAGTGATCTACATATCCATTACATTTTGATACTTGCGGAACTGCATAGTGATATCATCATCCATTGCACTAAGCAAGATGATTTGAGTAGTGAAATTTTTCTTTTTTCATGCCATATAGGCATCTCAGTCCCACCTATGCTGTGCTGTTGTGCCATCCTCAGGTTCTACCATAACCAAACTTAAGGGTTCTAGAGTCTTTTTCTATTCAAGCACATGCTAGATCTTCATACTCTAGATTTTGTAATTTTCCCCATTCAGCTTCATATCTTTGTTCAGTTCGACAATAATTAACTTAGAAGCAATAGCCATTAGGATCCTCTGATCTGTAATGGAATAAGGTTGCATATTAAGATTAGGCAATACATGCAATTTACCATGCATCCAAAATAATAAACTAGTAAAAAGTTTTCTATCAGGCTTAAATTCAAAAAGCTACTTGTAGTATCCAATTACCCTCTAAGTCCTAATTTCTAACTTTACAGGTTAAAATTTCATGTACAGTAAATCTAAATTATTAGATATTAAATTCTCAAACTTAAGAGATAATTTTATTGGTATGATTCATTAAGTCTCAAATTAATAATTATGCAATTATAAAATATTGTAAGGCAATTAACAAATAAACACATTTATCATAAAGTTAAAATTCATGACAAATTCATAATGAATGTTACATACATTTATTTAATCATTAAAAAAATCTAATAATTTAATGTTAAGACACTTATGTCTGAAATAGGAAACATAAATCCTATATAAGAAAAAAATCCAACCAAAATTAATACTTATGTCAACTATGCTAGAAGTTTATATTTTTTGCAAAATCTTTCTTGTTTCAGGGATTGTTTCTTTGACCATCTTCTTCAAATTTTTAGGCAACTCATAAGTTCATTGATGAAGTCATGGACGATGCATTTTACATCCACTCCTCAACACCATCATAGATTTAATGTTGCTCCTTAACACTTCCTTCTTGGTAATCCTGAACAAAAATTGGATACTATATTTTCTATAAAACCTATCTCCTTTGAACCAACTATCTTTCATTAAATTCATTAGCTCTAGATGGTCTTTGAAGGAATCAGTCATCACTTTGAATAAAACTCTATCTTCCTTCCCCATATTCAAACCACCAATCCAAATGCACTCTTGTATTTATTCTTACATATGTACTATATGATGCACTATTGCATCAGTATCATCTGCTCAGATCCTCTTTTTGCTTTTTTATATTGCTTACTTCTTGCACTCTTGCATTTTTTAAAACAATCCTATGCATAGTTTTAGGAAGAATAAATGCCTATGTCATTAGTTCCATTTTTGCAACATATTTCAAAAACTTAAGGAGTTAATACACTCATGTATAAACACATATGATTGAAGTACATTTCAATCAATAAGTAAGAAAAAAATCTCATAAAAATATTTTTAAAATATTTAAAAAAATATCCGAAAGAAGAAAACACATTTTCTAAAATTTTTTAAAATTTTTATTTTGGAAAAATAAAAACTTTTGGTCATTAAAAATACTAAAAATTACAAAAAAAATAAAAAAAATCATGAAAAATTTATATGTAAAAAAACGGAGTTGATTTGGTGGTCAGAGGCACCTTCATGCAGCCCCACACGCTAGGGAACCTTTATTTTTTTATTTGTTTGTCACATAGTGCAATATTATTGGACCACATGTCGCCATGTTAGGCCTATGTCATGACACGTGGCAAGTACCACTATAAAAAAATAGTGAATTAGCGACGAAAATTCGCTAATAGGGTTATTTTCGTCGTTAATTACTTTTAGTGACGCGACGACTAACCGTCGCAAGGAATTTTGCGACTAAAACATAAAACCGTTTCTAAAAATAGCGACGACAAATTCGGTCACTAAAAATAAAATTTCCGTCTCTAAATAACCGCTAAAATTAGTTGCCAAAAATTTTAAAAATTTATTAGCGACGGAAAATCCGTCGCTATTTCGTCGATAAAAATATTATATTTTTTAATATTATTTTCAATTTAATTTTTTATTATAATTTTTAATTTAATTTTTTATTATTATTATGATTACATCCAAAATTTAATTTAATTTATGTAAATAATAATTATACAATATTTTTAATATTAATATTAATTTAAAAAATATAATATCAAAAAAGTACATTAAAATGTATAATACTTAAAAAACATTGTAAAAAATACTAATTCAAACTAAATAGTGCTACTTAAAAATTTATAGAAGTTCACAATAATTTTGTACAATAAGTTCACAATAATTCAAATATAATAAAAGTTCATTAAATTGTACAATACTTAAATTCAAAGTTCATGTTCTTGTTATCTTTAGCAGCATTCCATCCAATTCTAGTACTTACAAGTCACCAATAAAATTTCAAATTAATACATACCAAAATTAATGAATTAAAAATCAAAATAAAAAAGATTGATTCTAATTCATATATTACAAGGCAGGAGCTACCCTTTTCTAAATTCCCCACTTAATTAATTAAGTAGAATATATATATATATATAGGGGTGTACACGGTTCGGTACAATTCGGAGATTTCTAAATCTCCGTATTGTATTGAAATTTCGGTTCCTAAAAATTTCGGTACAATTCGGTACGGTTTTTTTAATTTTCGGTACAATTCAGTTCGATTTTTTGGTTCTTTCAGTACAAAACAAAATAATACAGTACAATACGGTAATTCGGATAATTCAATGTTTTTAAAAAGTTACAAAATAAATATAAATAATAATAAACACAAATATAATTAAAATATCCTAATAAGAACATACAAAATTTAAAAATTAATATTCAACAGTCTTTCTCTGTATTATGCTCGCATTGATTTGAGGATCTTGAGTAATATCTAAAAACAATAAAAAAATTAAATATTAGACCAAAAAAATCAAAACATTCAATAAATAATTTCAGAATTTATGTATATATAATAATTACCTGATTCAAATTTGTCCATTTCTTCTGTTGATGCCTCTGAAGCTAAAAGTGTAGCCGATTTCAACCAATTTTGGCAACAAATAAGAATCTCGGCTGTAAGCGGAGTTAAAGAACTTCTAAATTTGTCCAAAGTTCTCCCTCCAGTGCTAAAAGCTAATTCAGAAGCCACAGTAGAGCACGGAATAGCCAAAACATCTCTCACAATTTTAGCCAAAATTGGATAATTTGGCTCATTAATTTTCCACCAACTCAAAATGTCAAAATCAGGAGAATTTTTTACTAATTTATTAGTCAAATAAGTATCTAAATCTCCTTGAGACACAACTTGCTCCTTATCCGCATTTTCTAAAAACCACGCATCAACATCATCATCAATATCATAAGAATTAGGTGCTGGAGCAACAATTTGATTAACATCTTCTTCCATTTTTTATGTTCATCTATCAGTCCATTCAAAGCGATTGTCACTCTAGAAACTAATTTCTCTAACTCACGCTCACCATAAAAAGTTGTGTACTTTGAAACTAAAAATTTCATTTTAAATCTAGGATCCAAGACCACAACTATGAAAAGAATGATATTCATCTTATTAATAGAACCCCAATACTTGTCAAATTTCAACTGCATTTGTTTTCCCATTTCCATTAAAGAATCATCACCACTAGTTTGGGAAGATCGCAACAAATTCAAAATATGCACAATCTCTGGAAAATACAAATTTGAAGTTGAATATAATGACCCAGATAATTTGCAAGTCACGTCATAAAATCTTTTCAGAAATTTCGTTAAAGTTGCGACTTGTTTCCAATTAGCCTCAGTCAAATAAACAGGTCCAAACTCATTAAAATATTTGCTATCTATATCCTCCAACTTATCAAAAGCCTTTTGATATTGTAAAGCAATATCTAACATCAAGTATGTTGAATTCCACCTAGTTGGACAATCTATTATCAAACTCTTTGCATAATTGATGTTTACTGCCTCACAAGATTTTTTGAAAGAATCCAACCTTTGAGGACTGCTTCTAACAAACTTGATAACATCTCTAATTTTTTTAACAGACTCTTCAACACATTTAAGTCCATCTTTTACAATGAGATTTAAAATGTGAGCACAACATCTCATGTGAAACATTTCACCACCCAAAACAAATGTATCTCTCTTATTTAATTTATTTTTCAACTGTTGAATTGCAGTATCATTAGATGATCATTATCAACAGTTATACACATCACTTTGGTCAAACCCCAATCATCCATACAATTATCAGCAACCACCCCAACATTACTTCCTTTATGACTTTTAATAACGCAAAAATTCAAAATTCTTTTATGCATCTTCCAACTTGAATCAATAAAATGAGCAGTTAAGCACAAATATGATACATTTTGAATGCTAGTCCAAGTATCAGTTGTCATAGAAACTCTTTTGCATTCAATTTTAAGAAAATCTTTCAATTTCTCTTTCTCATCCATAAAAAGAGAACAACATTTTCTAGTAATAGTCACTCTAGATGGAATTTTAAATTCAGGACAAATTGCTTCAATAAACTCTCTAAAACCCTCATGTTCAACAAAATTAAATGGCAATTCATCCCTAATGATCATCCTAACTAAAGCTTCCGTACAAGCCTCCTGACCAAATTTCCAACTAGCTAATTGCGTACTATTACCAGACCCCACAAAACCCAAAGTTGTTTATGACTTATCCTTATTTTTATATGCAGCCGCTAACTCTTTTTTATTTGGAAATTTTTTGCAACTCTCTCTTAAATGTTTCTATAATCCCGAAGTGCCTAAATCACTCTTTCCTTGATAATTTTTACCACACCACTTACATGTAGCCTTCCCAGTTTCATTACCATTAGCATCAACCAATCTATCAAAATGTTCCCAAACTCCAGACCTACTTTTTTTACTTGCTAGCAGATTAGAAGAATTAGCATTACCTGCTAAACGTGGAGTTGTAGAAAATTTGATTTGTGGAACAGGAGGCAGAGGACCCATAACTTCATCATTTGATGGTTCTGAACATTTTCTTTTATTCAATGAAGAAGAGCCAGTGAAGCTAGAAACTTTTTTCATTTTCCTATGAGCCAATTCTGCATACAACATTAAGAGCAATTATAAACACACATGAAGGTACCAATATAAGAAAATATATACTGTTAATTGCATAATTTATGATAAAATCACATGCAAAGATTATCACATAAAAAATGGTCACAATATACTATTTATTATTTAAGTTGATGTCTTTTTCTTATTTCACAAAAAAAAAAGAGTAAAATAATATTTTCTTCTTTTAATGATTTTAAAGAAGGCAAATACAAGTTGCAAAATGATGGCAGCAAATGCAATTTAGCCCTAAAGGACATTAAGAAGGTTAGTTATGTCTAGATATTTTAATTGCTAATCTAAATCGAATCCATAATTAATTTTATTTGTGAAGTATCACATAAAAAGGACAAAAATCATATTTTCTTATATTACTTTTTTTTGGTCAACTCAATTGAAATCCAAAGTTTACGTTTGTCTATGTAATTTCCTACTTTTTTTATAAGGTAATTTTTTTTTTCTAATCGGTTTAACCCATGTTAAGTTTTTAGCATATAGGCAGAAGTACTTTTTGAATTTGACTTTTGGCAATCTAATTAATCTATCTAATGCATATATTAATTAATTAATATTTGCTAATGAAAAAAAATTGAAAAGATTAAGAAAATAGAGCAATGAATAAAATATTAGACTTTAAAAGATAAAAAAAAACAGAGCAATAAATAAAATATTAGACTTTACCAATTTGCTAACCTAATGTTGAATTATTTATGAAGTATTCAATGACTTCAAAAGCATATTAAATAAAGATATCTCAAGAATAGATCCATAACTCATACCGTCCTACCATTTTTTGCAGTTAACAATAGATGAACAACAATTATACATGAAACGTCTACTGCACTAATGAGAATCATATTTTCTTGTCTTTTCTTTTTTTTTTTTCATTCTTTGATGCCAAACATCTCATAATCTTGAAACCCTGTCATTCTAAATTTTTAATTATTTCAAAAACAAAAATCAATTCCAAATACATAGGCTAATGCAAGAAATGCTGACAGTTGCTTGTGTCCAAAAAATGCTGAAACTGTGTGTGCATGTAAAAAAGTAAGAAAATGAAGAACACCCAAAGTCCATGGGGAAAATCATATACATAATTAGTAAGAAAATGAAGAACACTTCAAAAGCGTATTATATTTTATGGGGACTTTCTAAAAATTAGCACCTATTAAATAAAGATATCTCAAGAACAAATACGTTGATTTGATTAACTAATTTATCTAATTTCTCTAACCCAATCAAACACATTACTAAATACAGAAACAAGCATATAAATGAAAGCATTAAAACACAATTCTCATACCTGCTTGAATAGCATCGACGTGAAGCAACACAAATAGATGAAACAAAATGTGAAAACACACAGCTCTTGCAAAACCCAATATCATCTTTTAAAAAAAATAACACCTAAATGCAAAATACCATAAATAAAAGGCCAAGAAAACATAAACAAAACAACCATCCAAATAACAGTGGTTGATTATTGAACAAAATCAAGGGTTTTCCAAATGCACAAAATCAAGGGTTTTCCAAATGCACAAAATCAAGGGTTTCAAAAAAATATAAGCAAAAAAACCATTCAAACAAAGTAGACTCTATTACCTGGAGGGAATCGCCAAAGTTTGGTTACTGAACAAGATGCAGGGGATCTTTTTGTGGGTTTCACTGTCACAGTGGTAGGGGCAAGATGAGTAGCAAAAGCGGCTGAGAGTGAAGGGAGCACTGAAGAATAGACAAAGAGAAAAGTGAGTAGAAGAAGAAGCAGCAGCTAGGAAGGGAACCGAAGAAAAGAAAAGAGAAGAGAAATAGAGGGAAGGGAGCACTCAAAACCTAATTTACATGGATCTTTCATTTTATTTTCTTTAATTTTAATAATTTGTTTTTTAAATATTTTAACAATTAACAATTCTTTAAATTTTAATTTTAATTCCCTCCAAAAAAAAGTCAAAATAAAAATTTTCATCTTTCTAAAAATTTTCAAATTTTATTCTCAATTCACACCAAAAAAATTTATTTTTTTTAAATGCACAACTAAAATATTATATTGATGTTGAAGTTCATTGCACAAAAAATATGTTGATAGAGTTGGGATACGCCCATGACTCTATAAAGGATTGAGTTCCTATCAAGATTAAATTGAGTTATTTAATCTAAATTAAATTACCAAATATTATCTCAGAAAGAGTCTGAGTTAAACTAGAGTTAGGTCTCTAGCCATTAGGACCTCTATAAATAGAGGTGAGGTCCTCATAATTTGGTAACGAGAAAACGTACATGCCGCAAGGCTGCTCGTTCCCACTCACAGTTTTCTGTCTTATCTTTCAGGGGCATTTAGATTGTGAACAAGTTGCTCTTATCCCGAGTGGGTAAAAGCCAGACTGGTGACCAAAAACAAATGAGATCCTTGTAGACGCTTCCGCAATGAGATTCTGCGCTACAAGAGGTAGGTACCATTTATTAATGTTACCTCCGCATTTAATTATATTTGTTATAATTATTTTCCATCATTGGTATCAGAGCTTGGTTGTTTTTGCGTCCTGGCATGTGGCTAAACAGATCTAAAAATTTTATGTGTAAAATTATTATATCTGGGATGCATATAACACAACAAAAATTTGTTTTTTGTGTGTAAAATATATATGCGTTTATATTTCGGCTCGATTTCGTGTATGTGTACACCAAAACCCGAGGGGACGAACATGAGTGTTCTAAACGGCTAACTAGAAGTCGAAATTTTTTATTTTTGACCTCACCATTGGATTCACAGACCCTGAAAACCCCCCACCGGCCGGAATCGGACGACGAAAATCGATCGGCAAGGCGGCGCGTGGACTACACGCGCCGCACTACGTTCGGCGCGTGCGCGTGGGCGGTGGCTCACACGCGCGTCGCCACGTGTCAGCAGTGTTGCGTCACTGCTGACACGTGGCCCAATGGCCGATCGCCACGTGGATGGCAGAGGCCATGCCACGTGGCACAACGTGGGGCGGACACGTGGGCTAATTAGAGGACGACACGTGGCTGACCGAGGTCGTGCCACATGTCATGATGACGTGTCATACAACTGACACGTGGCCCAACCAAGGAGTGACACGTGGACCAATGAGGCGGTGCCACGTGTCATGCCATGTGTTATTGATGACGTGGCATCAATGACACGTGGCCCAATCAGGGGTCGCCACGTGTCAGACCGAGGTCTGCCACGTGGCAATGCTGACGTGTCATGCGTGACACGTGGACCAATGAGACATCGCCACGTGGCACCAGGTGGACCAATGGCATTCAGACACGTGGCGTGACTGGATGCGGACGCGTGGCAAGCCGTGGTTGTGACACGTGTCTGGTCGAGTGGGAGGCCGCGCGTGTGGCGCTTGAAGGCGCGTGAGCGCGTCTTCCTCTCCCTCGTCGGCGCGTGTAGGCGCGTGCGGTGTCCTCCGACCTCCAATTCAGCTCCGATTTTTGCGAATTGATTTTTCAAATTATTTCTGATTTTTTGGTCATGTTTTGAAAATTTTTTTAATGACCAGAAGATATATTTTGTAATTTTTGATATTTAAATGTGTTTAATTTCAAAATAAAATATTAAAATTTGTAGAAAATGTGTTTTCTGCTTTCTGAAATTTTTTTAAAATATTTTGAAAATTTTTTTTTGAGGTTCTGTCCTTATTTATTGATTGAAATGCGTTTCAATCATATGTATTTATACATGAGTGTATAAATTTTACCTGTAATATGCTACAGAAAAGTTAAATAAGGGCACTGGTACTTCCTTATGAAACGCATAGGTTATTTTAAGAATTGCAAGGGTGCAATCAATAAGTAACATGAAAATGCGAAGGAAGTTTTGAGCTGATGACATTGATGCAATAGTGCATCATAAAATACATGTGTGAGAACAAATGCAAGAGTGCATTTGAACTGGTGGTCCGAGTATGATAATAAAATTTTGGTTTGAGTTACCAAAAGAGAAGTGTTGAAAAGCAACACTAAAAATCTGTGATGGTATTGAGAAATGGACGGAGTGCGCATCGTCCATGGCTTCATCAATGGACATATGAGTTGTCTGATGAATTGATGAAATTGGTCAAAGAAATAATCCCATTATCAAGAAAGATTTTATGAAATCTGGACTTCTAAAATAGTTGACATAAGTGTCAATTTGAGTTAGCGTTTATTATTATTAAAATAGGATTTATGTTTCCTATTAATATTTGACATGAGTGTCTTATTTTGGAATTATTGGATTTTAATTATTGGTTAAATAAATGTGTTTATTTACTTATTATGATGGCATTTAACTTTATAATAAATGAGTTTATTTTAATTGTTAATTGCCTTGCGATATTTTATGAGTAAAATGATTGCATGCTTATTAAGTAAAGGCTTAATAAAGATCCCCTCATAAGTTTGAGAACTTGATAATCCAATAATTCAGATTTATTATACATGAAATCTTAACCTATAAAGTTGGACATTAGAACTTAGAAGGTAATTGGTACTCTAAGTATACTTTTCGAATTTGAGTCTAATAGAAAACTTTATTAGGTTATTATTTCAGGTGTATAGTAAATTGCATGTATTGCTTTATCTCTTTTTAAATATGTGCAACATTGTTCCATTTGAGATCAGAGGATTTTAATGGATGCTGCTTCCAAGTTATAATTATGAAATCTGGAATACAAAGATCCAATATGTGCTTGAAGAGCAAGAGGCTCTTAAATCCTCAAGTTCGGTTATGGCTGAACCTGAGGATGATGGTATATCCCAGCATAAGCAGGATCGAGATGCCTATATTGCATCACATCACTAAGCAATTTCGCAAGTATCAAAATGCAATTGATCTGTGGATCATTTTGCAGGAGAAGTTCAGAGATGTGACTCTGAATAAGCTCCGATCATTGTAGATCAAATTTGATACATATCAGAAAAGTCTGATCATTCGATGCGAAAACATCTAAGAGAGATGAAAAAGAAAAGTGAGCTTAGTGAACTTAGTCATAAGTGACTGATAAGCAGAAGGTCCAAACTGTTATCCATTCTTTACCCAAGAGTTGGTAGCATGTGAGGATGCAACTAACTCACATAAATAAGCAAAAAGACATTTGAGGATGTCACTTGTTATTTGAAGCTTAAACGAGGCCGTCTGACAGTGATTAAGGTCAATGTCATATGGCAAAGTCCTGTTCTAATAGAATGAGTTCTCATTAGAACAAGATAATAAGCTTCTTCAATAGGGATAAAGAAAAGGCTTGAGAGCCTGAAAAGTAAAAGGAATAGACTCACAAAAGGTCCAAAGGCAAAAAGGAGGTAAACTTTTCAAGAGTGAAATGTTTCAATTGCCTATAGAAATGACACTATGCAAGAGATGCATTGTACCAATAAAGATACACTATTTTGACTCAAGAGTGAGCAAAATTTATGTATCTTGTTCTGAATTTTATCCTTTGTGGGTAATAAATTTAGAACCAATGGACCGTGTAACAAGGGATCAAGATACCTTTATTATGAAATTTAGGTTCTGTTCTTATTTTATTGAAATTTGTTTTCAATTTATTTTTGAGGATAACATTGTATACTTATGCTTGAATGATTTTATTGTTATGGATGTGGACCATAACTATTTGAGTAAAACTAGTTTGTTATTTTTCACAGAGTTATGAGGATAATGTGAAATTCAGGCATGCTGTATTAAACCGTATTGGATAATACCGAATGAGTCGGTTAATCAAAGAAGGTTTAATAAGTGATTTAAATAAGTTTGAATTGCCTACTGTGAGCATTGCCTAAAAGGAAAAACTAGTTAGAAAATCATTCGGTAAAGATACTAAAGCTAAGTTTCCATTGCAGTTAGTCCATTCTGACGAGTGTGATCAAATGAATGTGAGGGTAAGGCATGGGGCCTATTATTTCGTCACATATATATGACTATACTAGGTATGGTCATGTCTATTTGAATTCTCACAAGTCAGAAGCATTGAGTTGCTTCACGACTTATATGAGTATAGCTGAGAATCAATTAGATAAAAAGATCAAAACTTTAAGAACTGACAGAGGTCAGTAATATCTTAGAGATAAACTTAAAGTTTCATGTGATGAAAAAGGATTGAATATCAGTTGTTCATTCCTTGAAATCCACAACAAAACGGTGTTGAGGAAAGGAGAAATAAGACTCTCCTACATATGGTTAGATCTATGATAGCAGAAGCAAATTTGCTTATCTCCTATCGGGGAGATACTTTATTGACTGCCACATATGTTTTGAACTGTATGCCCTCCAAATCTGTCATTACCATAACTTATGAGTTGTGAACTGGTCGACAAGTTGACCTAAGCCATTTATAACTTTTGGGTTATAATGCTTACGTCTATGATACCTCAATTTGGTAAATTTGAGACCAAGAGGCAGAAGAGTATCTATGTGAGATATTCTGAAGTATCAAAAGGATACATTTTTCGTGGGTCAGTAAGAAAATGGCATAATGACAGATTTTGGATCACTAGACGTCACATTCTTAAGAGAATACATTTTCTAAGTTGGGCGAAGTGAATTAAGATTTCACTTTCTATTAATTTCAGGTAGAGGAACGATCAGGATCACTCCATCCGAGTGGGAGGAAGTTAGAGGAAGAAGGTTAAGACCTTCATCCTCCAAACGATCCGAATGTTCGAGACCTGATTCGAATGGGAGCATTCTTGACTCCAGTGGGAGAAAAGAATATAGTATTCCTAACTCCAGTGGGAGTATGGAACATGATTCCAGTGGGAGCATTGTGAATCACGATAAATATATGAGACATGTTTATCAAGATTCAGAACTGCAAAAAAATCTAAAAGGATAAGTGTTTCATGTCGACAATTTAAAATTGAAGGCCTGAACGAAGCCCTTTTTTGGTTATCCCACAAGACTAGAAAGAGCATAAAACCTATTCAAAATGCTTTTTCATGCCCATCTAAGAAAAAAATGGACTAAAGCAATAGAAGAAAAATTGGCATCCATGAGATCAAACCATGTTTGAGAACTAGTTGATCTACTGGAAGGACATAAATTGAGAATAAATGTATTCTCAAAAGTAAAGCGACAGGCTGAAAGAGGTATCGAAAGATATAAGGCTCGGCTAGTCGCTAAGGGGTTCATACAATAGAAAGAGATTGACTATGAGTAGATTTTCTCATCTGTTGTAAAATTTACGTACATAAGGTTCATTCTAGCCACAGTGGCGAGTTTGAATGTAGAGCTTCATCAAGTGGATGAAAAGACTGCTTTTCTCAATGGAGAAATGGATGAAACAATCTACACGTTTCATCGGAAAAGGAAGCAAACATAAGGTTTGCCGATTGATGTGTTCAATCTATTGCCTTAAACAGTCTTCAACACAATAGTACTTGAGACTTCATCATATAATCATGTCGAATGTGTTCAACATGATTGATGAAGATCATTGTGTTTATAGTAAAAGCTCTGAAAATGAATTCATCATTTTGGCATTGTATGTAGATGACATAGTTAAAGCTGAAAATGATAAATGGTACGTAAATAAAATCAAAGATTGGTTATCGTCCAACCTTGAGATAAAGAATATGAGTTGTGCATATTATATTCTTGAAGTTAAGATTTCAAGAGATCATTCAAGAAGATTGTTGTCTATTTCTTGAGAGAAATATATCAACAAAGACCTTGAACGATTTAATATGCAAAACTGCAAACTCATAGATTACCCCATTGCCAAGAATCAGTTTCTTAGCAAAGATGTGTGTCCTATGAGGTCAGGAAAATTGAACGTATGAGAAACGTTCTATATATGACAGTGCCATGGGTAGTCTTATGTATGCAATATTGTATACAAGACATGATATATACTATGCAGTGGGCATGGTAAATAGATATCAATCTAACCCAGGCAAAGCACATTGGAAGCAATTAAAAGGATACTTATATACCTTAAAGGTACTGCAGCCTATTCTCTCTATTATTAAGAAAATGATCTGCATTGAGAGAATACATAGATGTTGATTGGGTAGGAGATGTGGATGAGAAGGCATCCACCTCAGGATTTATATTCTTGTTTGGCAAGAGTGCCATCTCGTGAGATAACAAGAATTAAACTTGTGTATCCCCATCAATAGTGGAAGTTGAATTTGTCACTTCCTCAATTGCAGTACAGGAGACAGTTTGGCTGAAATGGTTTGTGAGCCATTTAAGAGTAACTGTCTTAGAGGTATTAATGACAGTCTTTAGTGACAGTCAGTCGTTGATAGCTTATAGTGGAGCTAAGCATATCGACATTAAGTATGAATAGATGAGAGATATTGTTGCACGAGGAGATGTGAACTTAGAGTACGTTTCTACGCATGCAGATCTATTGAGTAAACCTATGACGGGAGATGTGTTTTGAGAGACACGTTAGATCTCGAGGTTTGCGTAGAATTTAATTGGTACTGTTATACTTTATATAATCCCTTAACGTTATTATTTGCGAATAATAACTAAAGTTCATTGTTGGCAATACATGAGTGTGAATGTTTATGTGTAAACATTTACTGTTATTGATATGAGATTGAGCATGTCGGACAGAGAAGTAGCCCACTCACAAGGGTGTTTACCTTAGTTTTGTCAATGAGTTGGCAAAGACTGAGATGAGGCGATTTTTGAACATATGAGAATGCTCGAGAGCCTGTTCAAAATAAAAGTGTCGTCTTGCAGAAATTACAAGATGAGTCTTGTTAAGGTGCGAGATAAAGACATACATAAAGTTGTATGCTTTGGATTGAGATCCAAAATAAGGATTGTATGAAATCCGATGGTCAGTTATATGTAACTACCATGTTCTGTCTGAAAAGCCAGAAGTAGTCCTTAAGTAAGCGGACTAAAGTTGGGTGCTTCGGTGCATCGCAACCTTACGCTTCTGTATGGTGTTTAATATACACATTATCAAAATGTGAGACATGCGCTCCTTTAAGGGAAGGAAAGAACACCATAACACATGTTTTATACCGTGTGTGCTTATGTGACCACAGGGATGGGAATTTAATAATATTACTGATCTCAAATTTCCCTATTGTGAGACCCTATTTATATTTCGACCCTTAGAACCCTTAACTTATCCCTGAAGTATGGTTCAATGTGGCTAGCTTAGTTAGTTGCCAAGAGGTCCGGGAAAAATTTAGGCCTGGCGGATCTAACTAGAAAAGCGAGTTGAATCATGATGGATGGCATA
Source organism: Excoecaria cochinchinensis (assembly GCA_947683425.1). Taxonomy (NCBI): domain Eukaryota; kingdom Viridiplantae; phylum Streptophyta; class Magnoliopsida; order Malpighiales; family Euphorbiaceae; genus Excoecaria; species Excoecaria cochinchinensis. The sequence continues at coordinate 32,029,590 of CANTUQ010000146.1, read as the reverse complement.
CAGTAAGAGGGGAAGATAGCCTTTTGATCACTTTCATAAGGTTTCGTGGTTCACTGGCTAGCTTATTATAGTTTCTATGAGTAGAAATATAATAGTGAACACGAAAATTGTTTTATGAGATCATGAGTTAAAACAGTGAATGTGAGAAGGCAATCTAGGGTTAGGCATACATGAAGAAGAGGATCTAGTTTTCCGAGACGCTATATATCCCTAACAGGTGTATAGCACTAGTGCTGTCGAGGTATGCTGGTCACACAATCTATTTGCCAGTATAACTGAAGATTAAGACTGGAATGCGTTCCGTCATGTGCGAGTGGGAGATGATAGAGTTGGGATACGCCCATGACTCTATAAAGGATTGAGTTCCTATCAAGATTAAATTGAGTTATTTAATCTAAATTAAATTACCAAATATTATCTCAGAAAGAGTCTGAGTTAAACTAGAGTTAGGTCTCTAGCCATTAGGACCTCTATAAATAGAGGTGAGGTCCTCATAATTTGGTAACGAGAAAACGTACATGCCGCAAGGCTGCTCGTTCCCACTCACAGTTTTCTGTCTTATCTTTCAGGGGCATTTAGATTGTGAACAAGTTGCTCTTATCCCGAGTGGGTAAAAGCCAGACCGGTGACCAAAAACAAATGAGATCCTTGTAGACGCTTCCGCAATGAGATTCTGCGCTACAAGAGGTAGGTACCATTTATTAATGTTACCTCCGCATTTAATTATATTTGTTATAATTATTTTCCATCATATGTATTTATTTAAAATTATAAGCATATTCAATTGTTTAAATATATAATATAGTTCTGAATTTTAAATTGCTTTGACCTATATTATTAATGTTTAATTAATATTTATGCTTTGATCACCATTCATTTGGTCCTTGATGATGATTAGTGTGTTAATCAAATATTAGTTAAGTTTATGAGAACAAAAATTATATATATTACTATCTTCAATCATATATAAATTTTGATAAATATTAGTTGAGTAACACTAAATATAAATGAAATTAGTTGAGTGACATTAAGAGACTGTTAATTACTATTATAGTTAATAGTTGTAACTTATAAGTGTGAATGTGAAATGCAACCATCTTTTTATAGGTTTTGTAGTATAATTAATAATACATAGTGAACTTGATCAATTACTTTATGTCTTAATTTTCATTTATCAAATTTTATATATATATATATATAGAACAATTTTAGTGAAAAAGAAAATATTGTGATAATGAAAAACCAACATTTTTATAGTACTAACTACTAAGCTAATTAAATTATTGGTAAGATTATTATCTACTTATATATTTATATTAATTGGTAAAATTTCATTATAAACTCATATATTTATATTAATGGGTAAAATTTCATTATATACTCATATAATTGTATTAATTGGTAAAATTTTATTGATACAATAATTGTATATATATAATTATATTATTAAAATACATCATCAATTACTCATATAAATATTATGCTAAAAATAAATGAGTGCTGGTTGAGTGATGCCAAAAATAAATTAAATTATTGATAAGGTGATTAATATTATATACTCATACATTTACATTAATTGGTAAATTTCATAATAAATAATAACTATATATAAATACATTTTTAATTTACATATTCATATAAAAATTATGAATAAAATAAATAAGTTTTAGTTGAGTGGCACTAAAAGTAAATAAAATTAATTACATATTATATAGATATAATAATTAAATTTATCTTATTAATAATTAAAATATCTATTTTAATTTATTAACTATTTATTATATTAATTTCATACATTAAAATAATTATGAAGTTAAATTTATATAATAAAAATTATAAATACTATTTATGTAAAAGTTACTAATATAAATATTCAGTTCTTTCGGTCCAATTTGGTTTCAGAACAGTTCGATACAGTTCAATACGATTTTAGGTCCGGTTCCAGTACAATTCGGTTCAGTTCTAATAAAAAGTTAACGGTACAGTTCGTTTCGGTTCTCGTAAAAAAAGTCAACAGTACAATTCGGTTCTGGATCTTTTTTTTCGGTATTTCAATTTTGTATAGGAAGATCCAGACCCATGTACACCCCTATATATATATATATATATATATATATATATATATATATATATATATATTTCATAAATTTACATATTAACAAATATAGTATAAACATAATGCCAATTCATGAATCATGTATCCAAATTTGACTATCATAGAATTATTTTCTATTTAAATTCTAACATACAAATTAAGAGAATAAAAAATAAATTTAGACTTTCCTCCACAAAATAGATTTTGGTTGAGGTTTAAGTTCTAGCCAATCAATTAAAGTAGGCCTTTTAACAAGATGAAAATTTCTTTTTTTTTTTTTTTCTACTTCTATATGTTTAGCTAGATTAGTGAATTGCTTTAAAGTTCTAAGACCATGCACACAACTGAATACACGTTATTTTTCTTGTGTTTTCGTACTTTGTTTTTTTTTTTCAATTATCAGTTTCAATAATTGGGACCAATAAAATTATAAATGTTATGTTCTTATTTGGATTTCATCAAAATACAGATTTCAAAAGGAAATTCAAACTAACATACATATAAAGTGATTAGTTTGCTCATATACGAGAATATAAATCTTATATTTAGGTAAAACTTCTTATAGCACTCCTCATCTCTTATGCATATGCTTATTTTCCATCCAATTAATTTGCTCAATTGTTGGGGAAAGTGAAAGAGTAAAAACTTGCAGAATAATAATAACAATAATAAAAATAACAACAATAACAACAATAATAATAATAATAACAACAATACAATAATAATAATAAAAATAAAACAACAATACTAATACTAATAATAATAAAAATTAAATAACAATTAAAAAAAGAAAAAAATCACCAACCTTCCTTGCCGGAGCTCCACCGATGGATGGCACCACCACCGAAACGAAGATCGGAGCATCTGGAGTCACCCGCCGGTGGTCACGCGCTTGAAGGAGGCTGTAATGGCCCGAATTGTACCCTAGAAAGATAATAGTGTTACTTGCATAGTAAAGGTACAAGAGTGATTGTGCAAGTATGAGTTATGGTATAAGTAAGGATAAAATTGAAAGGAATTAAAAGTATTTGTAAGGAAGAATTTAATGGAGGGACTTAAGTGGAGTTTACCAAGGATTTAGTGGGAAGTTTGCATTGAGTTAGACATGTGCCTAGGAGTGGACAAGTGGCAAGAGGGGTTGCTTAGTAGCAAAAGCTGGAAATGCCACCTAACCAGCCACATGCATATATAAGGGGCTTTTAAGGCAAACTCTGTCTCATTTTGTGTATTTGGTCCGCATTTCTCAATTCTTCCTTCTCACTCTCTCGGTTCTTCTTGCTTCCTCTTTCTTTATCTTCTTGTTCTTCATCTCCTTCGTTTGATCCCCTGAAGATATGAGCTTGGATTGGTTTGAAGAGGTTTAGTGAGAGATTGTGAAGGTAAGTGTGGTTTAGAAGTAATAGTTCTCTTCTTCATCTTCTTCTTCTTTGATTCTAGTTGTGATTATGAGTTGGTTTGGTTAAGAGTGTGTGTATTGTTGGGTTGTGCAAGGAAACTACGGATAAGAGAAGAGATAAGATGTGAGCAAAGAGGAAAGTTGATCAAGCTGCTTTAGAGGTTTGGGATTCTATTTGTTTCCTTGATAGATGTATGTTTGATTTGTTTGGGATAGTTATTGTTAATTGTTAGTATATGTATGTTCACTTATTATAATTTTATATTCTGCTTTTGTATGATTGTATTGTATGCATATGTACGCGTAGCGACTCCGATATCCTCCCAGGGGGTATTGGGGCATTACAGAGGAACTGTTTGGCCGAAAATGGCATCGGTAGCTTCAGCGCTCCCCTTTTCGATCTACCTGCTGTTGGCGAGTGGGGAGCGTGGTGGGTACCAGTAGAAGTGTCTCAGCCTTAGAAGTCGTTTGCTCCTATCCGTGAGGCCACCAATCACCGGAAGTGGCCGGAATGGGCAAAAGAAGCTTTTGGCTTCTCTCTCTTTCGAACGGGGCAGAAGCAATGGAGATTTGTGGCTGGACAGAGGTGAAGGCGTGGGCTGGCAGTTGCAGCAGTGGTCGCGGGTCATCGCCCATGCTGCCCTTCGTCGCCGTCTCTCTCTCGGTCCCTCTTTCCTGTTCTTCCCTCTATTCTTTCCTTCCTTTTTCGTCTTTCATTTCCTCTCCCTCTTCTTATTTCAAAATCTGTCTAAATATTATCTATTACTATTGTTATTATTATAATATATATATATATATATATATATATATATATATATATATATATATATTATTTTCTTGTTTATTTGTATATACATGAATTTATTTATTTATATATTTATTTAACTAAAATTATTCAAATATTTATTCCAAGTTAATATGATTACAAGCGAAAAAAATAAAAATAAAAAATTTATCTTAATCAATGAAATTATTGAAAAGCAATTATTAAATTTTGGTTAGAATTTTTTTTAATTATATAATTTCGAGTTTAAATATTAATCTTATCGAGATTAGAAAAAAGATTGAATTTCGATACAATTTTATGTGTAGAAAAAATATTAAAAATAATTAATAACCATAAATTTATAGGTTAGGACAAACTCTAAAAATAAATAAAACTAAAAATTAAAATAATCCCTAAATAAAACTTTAGAAAGCCCGAAACTGCTCCAAAAGTTGGAATTTGGACTTGCCACGAGCGTTTACGGGTAAACCCCGTGACAAATGTAGATTGTCCAATATAGTTCTTTTTAACATATTACGGTCTTCCTAACCCTAATCGAGTCAAAAGTTATGGCTCGTAAAAGTTTTCAACTTATTTTGCCGGTCGGCCCGTCTAGAAAATCTGCAACAATCTACTTCGCACCAATATTTTTTTTTTAATATTAATTTCAGTTCACCCATCTAATATTTTCATTTAATTTTTAACTAATTGAATAATAAGAAAATTAATTTTGACAAATTAAAAATAAAATCCACAATATAAAAAGATTACAAGCCAAAAAAATATAATTGTTAAATTTTATTTACAATTGTTTTAATATTAATCTTATCGAGATTAGTAAAGAACTGAATTTCAATATAATTTCATGTGTAAAATAAAAATAGTAAAAATAATTATTAACCATAAGTATGCATGCATATTTTTATTAGATAGTATAAGTTTAGTAAAATCAATAATCAAAATTTTAAATTTTTAAAAAAATTTTATTAAAAATAGAGACAGATTTTTTGTTATTATTCCGTCATTAAAATATCACTTCAATTTCTAAAAATTGTTTTCATAATAAAACAATTTGAAAATTATTTAGCTATTGAATAATTTGTCACTATTTCATCGGTAAAATATACATTTTTCAAGAAAATTGAAAATTTTTAGCGACGGAACAATCCATTGCTATTTTGTCGGTAAAATATGTGTCACACCCCAAAATAGCCCTAGTCGGATTGTGCATGCTAAGTCGGGATCGGAAGGGTATTCCAGTAATTTGTGATTGAGAATTTGGATAATAAGGACTTAATGGTAATTAATTAATTAAGTTTGTAAGGAAATAATTGTGTAAGTGAGTGAAGTGTAATTTGTTTAAGGACTAAAGAGCATTAAGACAAGATATTTATTAAGGAAATGTTTGGGTATGACTCAAGTGTTGTGCCATGGTTTGGAATGTTTAAGTGGAGTTTGTGGTCTAATTAGGATCTGCCATGTGGGCATGTTAGGTGGGCATTGAATGAAGAAAAGAAGAAAGGAAAGTGAGTGAGAGAGGAAACACAGATTGTAAGCCCGGTCTCCCCTCTCACGCCTGCCCTTCTTCTTCTCTTCTCCTTTCTCTGCTTTTCCTTTCTTTCACGTTTGGCTTGGAGTTGTGTTTGGCTTGGATTGTGCTTTGCTTGAAGAGGTAAGTTGGTTTAAGATTTTGTACGTGCTCCTATTCTTCTTCTTCTTTCTCCTGTTTTGGTTAAGTTAGGGTTTGGCTAAGGATTGTGTGGTTTCTTATTTGTGCAAGCATTGGATTGTAAGGAAGAGCAAAGTAAAGGCAAGGAAAGGATTGAGGATTGATTTTGAAGCCTGATTTTGGATCGTCATTTTGAGGTTTGGGAGCTCTGTTTACTGCATTTGAAGTTCTTAGTGTTTTTGCCCTAATTCTCACTTAGGATGTATATGTGTTTGCATTTCTGGAAATTGGTGTGTTTTGGTAGGTGTATATGCATGATTATGTGAATAAATGTGGTAGTAATGCGTGATAGGGATTGAATTGAAGTTCTGAGTTTAGGTTTTGAAATTACTGTAACTTTTAGGGTTTATGTTCTTAAGGAAATTAAATGTGTTTATGCATTGTTTTGATTGTTGAATTAAGTTTCAATTATCTTGTTTATGTTGTATGGGACATCGATTGAAAGGTAAGATGAGTTTTGTATGAGTTTTGTAGAGTTTTGAATCAGATTTAAAATGGTTTTATCGAGTTTCGTTGAATTCTGGGTAGCTGGGTATGGAAAATCGTGTTTCTGTGGAATTTTCCATTCCCAGTGTGTCGTGACTTCCCTGAGAGAGACAAGCCACGAGACGTGACTCTCAGTCACGCCACGTGACTCCGTCTCCTAGTCACGACGTGTGACTCCTCGGCGGGCTGGACGTGATCGCGCGGCGTAACTCCCAGTTGCGAAGCGTGACTGTCTTTGTGAGAGGAAAGTCACGTCTCGTGACTTAGAGTCACGACGTGACTCATGTGAAGGGCAAGGCATGACTCCAGTCGCGAAGCGTGATTTCCTCTCTCTGTGAGAGGAAAGTCACGTCTCGTGACTTAGAGTCACGGCGTGACCCTTATGAAGGCCAGGCGTGACATAGAGTCACGTCCCGTGACTCTCTTGTAGGTCACGAGCGTGACACTAGGTCACGACGTGACCTCTTTGAGGCCAGTCACAAGTCGTGACACGACTCGTGACCGACCCCTCTTCAGCTCCTTTTTCCGATTTCGCCCAGTTTTAACCAAAATGAATTTCCTATTTCTCCTGTATGGGTCTTCAGTGTTGTATAATTTATGTCAGACGGTTATATGCTCCTGTATAGCTTTTCTATTTTGTTTTGTTCCCCTCATGACTAGTTTTCTTGTAAATGACTTTCAAATGCTTTTATGACCTTTTTCCCCTATTGTGATGCATATTCTTGATAAGACTTTTCTGTTAGAGTAATCTGCCATGTCTAAGTGTATATTGTATCTCTCCTGATTAATATTATGTGTTTATACTCATTGGCATAGTATGATTATCACATGTGTTCCTGATATGCGTTAGTATTATGATTAGTACTTAATGTGATTGATTGAATTGTTACATGCTTCAGAATATGACTTGTATGAGCTTTGAGCGATATTATGTTATGTTATATTTATTTGAACAATATGGATGATGTCTGAGGACATTGTTATGCTTTAGCCTTTGAACTCAATGTGATATGCTAAATGTAATTTGTACTATGCATGATTTATATTTAGTTATCTGCACCTAACGCATGATTAGGATTTTGTATTGATAATTATTGACATGATAGTGTTTCTATACCTAATTCTTGGCATGCTTTAGAACATTGTTTAATATTAAAGTATATTGACTGTATTATGTTTTGCAATGGGAATCATATGGGATATGACCAACTTTATGAGCATATTTATATGTCTATTGTACTCTGGTTTATGCATGATGTATATATATTTATACTTATGCGTTATGCGATTCGAAATGTGAACTGTTCTATGAATGACCTGCTAGAGTCAAGTAAGTGGATAGTTAGGCATGCCTAATAGAGTCTTCTGTAGCTGCAGCGCCCTTTGAATGATTTGGACCCTGATCAGGTCCCCGTTTGGTTCCTTGCGAACCCTTTTCTGTATTGGATCTTGTTTAAGGTCCCTTTTGAAAATGTTCTGTGAAAGTTAAAAGTATAATGGTTTTAATCGGCTCGTACCCGTAAAGTACTGTCTGTACACTCGTTATCCACAATCTAGAGTTAGCAGGTGTTCTTTGAATGTTTATCTGAACTGCTCTGATCTGATTTGGCTATAAATGGATTATCTGAATGAGTATATCGATATAATGTATATCGGATTATTTCTGAATGAATATGATTATGAAACACTGATTGTATGGCTTTATTATATGAGCATGTTTATATGGATTATGTTTTAGCCTTTGCGTATTATCCTTGTTATTTTGAAATAACCATCAGAATGTGATATCCGTTTGAGCATGATAATGACTTCAGGAATCAGTTTATATGTATATGACTGTGACTATGGGCTTCAGAATGTATGTCTGTTTTAAGTAAGCATGATTTAATATTTAACATGATTATCCGTACTTGTCATGTGATTTGTTATAAGTTTCTGAATGCTTTGAAATGATTTGAATTGATGTATTTAAGTATATGGCTTCAGTATAGTTTTGTGATATATATTATCATGTGAACCGAAGCAGTTGTGATGGTAAGTATGTGATGATTACTGTACTTTCTGCATGTTAATGATATGAATGTAATATTATGTGATTATGCTTTCAGTCTCCGCTATCAGAGTGTTTTTGCATGATGTTTAATATATATATTTTAGAGTTGCGCAGCGGTATTGTGAAGCTCTAAATGTTATCCTTTGGATATTTGACTAGTGTGTGTGTTTAGCATTCTTAACATGATGATTGAGTTGTCAGTTCAGGCATGGGTACTTAGTTATGTTAATTGCATGTGTAAAGCTCATGTGACTCTGCACGGTAAGATGTTGATAATTGCTACCCATGTAGGTTTATGCATGTGATATAGTATGTAGTTCAGCATGTGGATGCTTGTAACGTGTATTGTATTATGTCTGTTTTGGTCTATCCTGGACATGAGTTTATGGTTTGATTGTGAGTATTGAAATGAATGCCTTTATTATGCAAGCCTAATTATTTATATGTTATGATTATCCGCATTTGCCATTTGAATGTGTTTTGCCTTGGTGACCGTTATGAATGGCCGTCCATACTCTTGTGTGTTCTCCCCACTAAGCGTTTATCGCTTAGCACGGATTTCCTTTCCGTGCAGGTGGCAGGTTTGATTCTGTTCGAGTCGCGCTTCTGCAAGGTCGGCCACGTAGGAGTTAGAAGTTCTGTATTTTGTTCAGCTTCTGTATTTCAGCTTTTGATTTCTGTGGTATTGTATATGTAATTAATTATGTTTCGTTCTTGAGTTTTCTTTTGGGAATGTAATAGTTAGTATGTTTTTATGTTTAGTTATTCCTTTGTTTTATTATTTCGCTTATGCTCCCGTTGAATGGCTATATGTATGCTTCTGTGTATGCTTCTGCTTAGTGACTGCGTGTGCGTGAGTTATTGCATGATCAGTCTGTGCCTGCAGGTAAGGTAAGTTTTTAATTAACCCGTATTTCCATATGTAGGTTATGTATGATTGCGTGCTTCCGCATTGTGCATGTGCATATCTGTATGAGTGAGCGTCGGGTAGCACGTCCGTCGGCGTCCTTCCAACGGGGACGGCGATGGGGGTGTTACAATATGCATTTTCACAATAGATCAAAAAATCATTGCTAATTAGCGACGGTAATTTTTCGTCGTAAAAAAAGGCGTCATCAATTACCACTAAAAATTAGCGATTGTTTTCTTATTTTCGTCGCAATTTCGTCACTAAAATTGAAAAGATTGATTTTTCACGACTAATTCTTATTTTCGTCGCTAATTAACAATGAAAAAAAGTCCATCGCTAATTTATGTTTTTTTTTGTAGTGTACCAATTGGTCCACTTGTTGCTTACGTGGCTTGTCATTACAACGTGGCATGACCACGGTCATCCACCTGGCATCCTCCTGTTCGGCCATGTGTCGATAATGACACATCATTATTGACACGTGTCATAGTACATGTAGGCTAGTGGTCATGAAGGAATTTAACGATCGGGTTTCGACTGGTAGGGAAGTTTTAGGATCTATGATTCTAATTGCATTTGGTGGATAAACTGACGGTTCCCAAGGCTCCCTCTAAGCTTTTGAGGAAAAGAGGACCGAAAGAGTTCAATGGAGCCTCCTTGGACCAATTGGACTTGACGGAGTTTTGGTTAGAGAAAACAGATAGAATTCTACAAGAGATAAGTTTCCCTCCGAATCAAAGAGTTGTTTGTGCCGTATCGCTTTCACAAGGATAGGTATATGATTGGTGGAAGCTTGTGCTTTGCAACCCTCAGAGACCGGCTGAACTGACTTGGGAATTCTTTGTGCAAGAATTTGAGAAATATGTTGCCAAGGCCTACCAAGAGGAAAAGTGGAAAGAGTTTATAAGTTTGAGGCAAAGGAACATATCAGTCAGCGACTATGAGAAAGAGTTCAGTCGCTTAAGTAAGTATGTGCCAAGTGTATTATTGACTGAGGACTTCAAGTTTCGGCATTTTGAGGATGGAATAAGAGAAGTGATTAGAGGTCAGTTGTCGGCTATGGCAATTATGCACCAAGTTGGATATTATCAGTTAGTGGCAGCGGCAATGAAATTAAAAGAATCTGAAATGGTGAAACAGAGAATAGAGCATAAGAGGAGAGCACCAGATAGTGGAGTTATTGGTAGTAAGAAGACTAAAGGTGTTCTGAGTGGACAAGTAACCAGAGGGATTACTCAAGTTCCTTTGAAGGTGGGAAGTGTAGCACTGCTCACTAGTAGGGGAAGTCGAGCACCAGAGTGTGAGCATTGCCAAAAGCAGCACTGGGGAACGTGTCGAAGGATTATAGGTGCATGCTTTAAGTGCGGTAGCATGGAGCACCGGTTTGCAAATTGCCCCAAGTGAATTGAGAACAAAGAACAACAAGAAAGTAGAGCTACTGGAGATAGAGCTTGGACAACAAGAAGTGGTAGAGATAGTAGAAGCCTCTCTCAGGCACCATCGGAGACCGTGCAACAGCCTGAGGTTGCAGGAGGTCCTTCCGGTAAGTTTTGACTTGTTAAGTTTTTGTGTTAAGTTCTGTTTTGGGTAATTTGGGTTGCAAGTTACTAGCATGGAAATTTCGAGGACGAAATTTCTTAAGGGGGAGAGAATTGTAACATCCCATATTAGGGCTTAGAGGGAATTTGCATGTTTAATTGGATAATTAAGGGTGTTATTGTAATTGTGCAAGTGAATTGGGAATTAATTGAGGACTTGTTTGAAAGAGAAATTAAAGTTAAGTGAAAGAATTATTGTAGTGAGCATTTGGTAATTGAGCAAGGGCCTATAAGAGATTTACCAAGGACTTAAATGGTAAAGTCAAGATAATTGACTAAGGGAACCTATTGGAATGTGACATATGGCTTGAGTGGTTGAGGGCATTTAATGGGATTTGAAAGAAAGAGAGAGGGAAGGGCAGAAATTCTACTCTCTTCCCGTGGAAGCCAAATTGGCTCCTCTCTCTTGCTCTTCCCGTCCTCTTGCTCTTTTCCTCTTTCATTTTTTCTGCTCTTCACTCTTGCATGTGATTCTTCAAGCTTTGAGCTAGGTTTGTTGAGGTTAAGAACTGGTTCCAAGAGGTAAGTGGCTGGGTTATATAATGGGTTACTTCTTCTTCTTCTTCTTCTTCTTCTATTCAGGTTTGTTTTGGGTATATGGTTTTGTTGCATGGGTTAGTTGATTACTTGTTTTAGTTGAATTTATGCAGGAAGCTGAAGAGAGAAGGAAGAGTAAAGGCAAGGAAAAGGTTTGTTCTTGAAGATAGTAGTTGAGCTTCAATTTTTGAAGGTTTGGGAGTTTATTAATTCTTGTTTGATTTTATCAATATTTGCATGCTGGAATTTGAGATGCTAAATGAGTTTTAATACATGGTTGAGTTGAGTTTGAGTATATGTTCATATGTTAGAAGTAATTGTTGGTATATGATCATTGATGATGGATTTGTGTGGATATTAGAGTCATAGCTGGGTTTGACTATTTACATGTCTAAATTAATTGTTTTAATTAGTGTTCATAGTGTTATATGCTTTTAGATATATTTTTGAGGCATCTAATGCATGATTGAACTCATATATGTATGATTATAGATGGTTGTTTTGAGATAGAAGGGGAGATTAGTGTGTTAACATGTTAGTTTTCTGTAAAATCTGGGTTTGGAATGAATTACATGGTGGTAAGGGATCCCCATACCGCCGTGTAAACACATTCTGGATTTGTGAGTTTGGCTTGTCCGTCAGGCCACACGGCGGTAAGAAGGATTTCATACCGCCATGTAGTATGTTACACAGCGGTTAGGATATTCCATACCACCGTGTATATGCATTCTATTTTCCATGGTTTTTGGCTCGACATGTTACACGGCGGTCAGGCTTTCCTTGACCACCGTGTAAGATGTCTTGCACAGCGGTAAGGATATGCCATACCGCCGTGGAAGCCCTATTTTTCCCAAATGTTTTCTTTTGAATCTCTTGCATGATTTCTCTCACTTGAACCATAATTGAACATGCATTTGTTGAACCATTTCTTGTCAATTTATAAGAATATATGAACCTTATCCTTGATCACATGTTGAATTATAATAACCAAATATGACAACTGTATTTGTAAATGTTGTTTTGAATTGAATCCTTTGCAAGGGTTCCCTATTACAAGTTATATGTTTATGATTACTGTGGTCTATTGATATATGATTTACATGTCTACGAAATTGATTGGTAATTATGTATACATGAAATAAGTGGTTATATTTGAGTTATACTCTATAGTATGGCAATGTTTTAGAGCATAAATAAGTTAGATGTTTTTGAGCCTGATCAGTCCTTTTAGTGGATAGTAAGCATGCTTATTAAGGGTTAGAGTTGAGTCGATCTCGTTTGGGTCTTATAAGTCGACCCCGTTTGGGTCCATATGATTGGAGACTTCGATCCCCCTTTTTACGTTCGGGCATACATGATTCGAGACTCATGTTTCCATATGCTTACCGTGTCCTATTAGTATCAATAGTACTCGTATCTACTAGTTTAGTGAGTAATCAGGCTATTATATATTTTTCCAATGATGTGGTAAATGGATATACGCTATATGTTTATATACTTGATATGACTAAATATGATGCAATATTTGTAGTTAGATGTTGATGGCTAGTTACTTTATATTCATGAGTATGCATATGTCGAATAGGTAATGCTTATACATATATGTACATGTAGATGATATGTTGTAAAATGATTCTAGTATATTGATTTTTATATACTTGATGTTGCGAGTATGTATTTATGATTGTGTAAGTTATTAAATGAAAATACACATGTTGTAAATGTACAAGTATATGTTTATATAATTGTTGGCATAAGAGTTTAGTTAATGTTATAGTAAGAGGTTGTTATATATATATAATATGTATATGTGTTGTTCTTGGTTTTGTTCCTCCCCACTAAGTATTATCACTTAGCACGGGTTGTTTTTCCGTGTAGGTGGCGAGTTTGGTTGCAGTCGGGCATCTGTAGGTCGGCCACTAGAAGTTTATAGATGAAGTCCCTTTTGGCTTTTGCTAATATTTTGTATAATTATATATATATATATATATATATATGTTTTGTACATTGATTTTGGTTTTAGCAATGTACCTTTTGTAAAGGAATATTTCAGTATATGTATATGAAAAGGTTTACAAATCTCTTTTGTAATATTTGTACCGTTTTCTTATATTATTAGATGTTTTAATCTCTTTACAATTTTAAACATTTTTTGCTTTCGCTTTATGCATGTTTAATTGTGTCTGCATTGCGTAGCGCTCCGGTATCCTTCCAACGGGGCTATCGGGGTGTTATATCCCATCAGTCGAGTAGATATTGCGGCCATTTTTCTTCTCTAATGACCTGATCCTTCTTTGACAGCCATCTACCTAAGCCTAATATTGCAACCAAAGTAAGACCTCTTTATTCTTGGTTTAGTCTTATCTAATTAGCGGAGATAACCTTGTAATAAGGTTTGGTGCACAGGAAGAGGCATATGGCATTTCTTGAGTTTCAATCGAGAAGCCACGAGTGCATTTATGCATTTGAGTTGAGTTTCATCCCAACGTTGCATCTAGAATATGCTTCACAAAAAAAAATTAATTAAGAGTTGAGAGAAAATTTTCAATCACTAAAACACAAGAGGGCTAATTGATGACAGGAGTTGATGCTTTCAGGATCTATCCCGAGATTAGATGAGATCTTGTATTTTGAGATTAATGCCAAATAATGATCATGCATAATGAAATTAGACTGAAATATATGTATTTATGCAATGATGGGACCAGAGCAGTTCATTATGCATCAAAAAAATTGTCTAGTTCTTATCCTATGGTTCTCTCGCTGCTCAAATGCTTCAACTATAAAGCCAATCCTACGTCACCTTCGGGAAAACCGACTGTCTTTAGACAATTTCTGATTATAACTTCAGACATAATTACAATTCTGCAAAAAAAAAAGGCCGTTAGAGATGAAAATCGCAATTGGCTCTCTAAGCAAAAGTTAAGCAAAAGGATAGGGTGAAAACCTAGAAACAGGCAGTCTATCCTTCAGAAAAAAGAGAAGGAAAAGCTGCTAGATTGGATTGGGTCCATTCTAGGCAAAAAATAAGGCACAGGGTTATGTGAAAATCCTAAAAGGGATGCATTTCCCGCTAAGAAAAGCTAGTGTGAAAATCCACAAAAGACGCACTACCTTTAGTAAATGACTAGCAGTACACGGAGCGATAAGGTGGTCCAAACAATCTCCCTTCAAATAAATAATGCTTAATTCAAGACATGAATTAAGGCCTTGGGGGCAAAATGCTCATTGATCGGGGGAAGAGATGTGCAGGAGTTAGTTCTCCTTGAAAAATAAGATTATGGGTCAGAATTTTTAAACAAAGACAACACTCCTCTAGGTCTCTAGGAGGCATCAAAAAATGCGAGTGGCCAAGCTGTACCTTCAGTGGACCCTTAACCACTCGAGACTCAGTCTATTCATTTTTACTTGCATTTCAAGTCATGCAGTACATTTGCAAACATTTGCATACAACTTTTCACATGCACACACTCATTCCTGTGCACATAACTTCGCAGGAAAAATCCAAATAAAGATCACACGCACAAAAGCAAGTCAAGGACAACTTCAACATAATATAGGCATTCAAATGTACTAGACAATCAGACCAAGATGAAGTCTACCCAGGAGGCAATTCTCCAAGTCCTCTTAAGAGGCAATTTCCTAAGTCCTCTTAAAAGGCAATCCCTAAGACCTTTTAAGAGGCAATTCCCTAAGTCCTCTTAAGAGGTAATTCCCTAACTCCTCTTAAGAGGAAATTCCCTAAGTCCTCTTAAGAGGCAATCGCTAAGTCCTCTTAAGAGGCAATTTCCAAGTCCTCTTAAGAGGCAATCTCCAAGTCCTCTTAAGAGACAATTCCCCAATTCCTCTTAAGAGGCAATCTCCAAGTCCTCTTAAGAGGCAATTCCCTAAGTCCTCTTAAGAGGCAATCTCCAAGTCCTCTTAAGTGGCAATTCCTTAAGTACTCATAAGAGGCAATCTCTAAGTCCTCTTAAGAGGCAATCTCCAAGTCCTCTTAAGAGGCATTCTGTAAGTCCTCTTAAGAGGCAATTCCCTAAGTCCTCTTAAGAGGCATTCTGTAGACACCGGGTCCCGAGTAGCCTTGATCAGGATTACCCGATGATGAAATTTAGCTATGCCGGCTTATAGGCAAAAAGATTGGAGTTCGGAAGTGATTTTTCCTTGTCTTTTCGATGAGCAAAAAGTGTATTTTAAAAATATTTTTAAAATTATTTTGGAGAAGAAAAAGTGTGTTTTAGGTTGAGGGTATTTTATATAAAAAAAAAAAAAAAATTTACCCGAAAAGCACGGCTGTGCTTTTCGGAAGCACGGCTGTGCTTTTCGGAAGCACGGCTGTGCTTTGCGCTGCACTGCGCGCGCGAAAGCACAGCTGTGCTTTTTTGAAAGCACGGCTGTGCTTTGCGCGCAGCACGCACTGTGCGCGTTTCTCGCGCGCATCAGCCCCATTTTCACCCCATTTCGCCCATTTTCGACCCCCACTTATTTTTTAACGATTTTTGGACGGTTTTGGGTGGTTTTTGGGTAGTTTTTGATGATTAAAACACCAGAAAAAATTCAGAGAAAGGGGAGGACGAGTGAGGAACATTTTGGAGAAAAAAAAACTTAATTTTGGAGCTTTGAGTTGAAAGAAAAAAATCCATCTTACACACTTGTTTCCAAGAGCTTTTCTTCAAGTTTTCAAGCTATTTTCTAAGGATTTTCACAAGAGAAGACAAGGAATTCAACACTTCTATCTTCAATTCTTCAAAACTGAATTTGAGGGTAATTATTCTTGGCTTTGCTCATTAATTCTCTTGTTAATTTCATTTATTTTGGCTTCCAATTAACATATCAAACATGTAAATTCTCTTAGTCTCCATATTCTTCTTCTTATTTTTTTATCTTCAATTATTCATATAACAAATAAGCTTTTTTTAAATTCTATTAATCTTTTATTTTCATGTCAAATTATTCTTTGTTCATGTAATTATCTATGTTTTAGGTTGTAAATACCTTTAATTTCTTGATGCTATATCATGTTTATTATTATGCTTTCTTTTGCATGTATGAGTGTTATAGTCATTATTTTATGCTAGTTATGCATGTCAAGTGGAATTATTCTCATGTTACACATTTATTCATGTCTTAACTATAATAAAATTGATTGTCACTAATCTTCCATGTATGTTAATAACTATTATTAATAAGTTGCATATGCCATGATACTTCATCACCTTATGCATGTTAAATTGCATCTTAATCACTTTATGCATGTTAAATTGCATCATAATTATTTTTTTTATGCATGTTATAGTATCTTATGCATGTTATATGGTCATTGTACATATTACCTTTTATGTTGTATTATTTCATTGGCCTAATCACTAACATGAATTTCTTTTTGATTTTTGGTTGCAAATCATTGTTTTATTCTCATTTGAGCATCCATGCACATGAAGGAGGAGTTGCGGGGTTTGGTATTTCCTTTATACATTTTTAATTCTCATTTCGTTTATATTTTTAATTTCCTTGTATATATTCATTGAATAAAATGTTTTCCTATGCGCACCTAAATAAAGATCATAAAAATATTTCTTACTAAATTAATTTAAATTTTTCATAATAAAATGGGACCAATGTCCTAATTTTCATCCCAAATAAAATCATCATATCCAGAACATTTTCTTTAATTGTGCATGCGGGGACCAAAGTCCTCATAATTAATAAATTCCCCGGTTTTATGTATGTTTGCACTTTTAAATGGGAGTTGTATTCCGCTCCTTGTATTATTGTAATTCATTGCTTTACTTGCTAATTTATGGTTTTCCTAACATGAGTAAATGCGCCTTAAATTAATTGCATTGTGTGGAGAGAGAGCGAATTAATGACAATTAAAATTCAATCATAAATTAATCGAGGTAGAAATAGATGAGAAATCCCGGACCCAGCTTTGGTCTTTGGGCTCGAGAGGTTAGAGGTTATCCTCCAACATACTTCTTGGGTCACGAGACTTTAGCGCTAATCCTAGGCCTCATGGCCCAACATGGGTAAAATGCGCAAGTCTTAGGCTCTCCGAGGCGAGAGTAACTTTCCCAATGTTCTATTGGGTGGCGACTCCATGATACCTCCTTGTTGCCCAACATAGACGCACTTGCGATTTATTGCAAGATGCCAACGGACCCGCAAATGCCCCGATCGCCCACGTGCGGGCGGTCCGAAAGGGCGGCGCTCGGGATCCGGCGCGCGTCACAGTGGCGACTCCACTGGGGACGATATGGTTCGAGATTTCAATTTGAAAATACCTCGTTTAACATTTATGGTTAAAATTTAATTCATAAATTCGCTTTATCTCAAAATTGCATATCATCTCATTAGAGCTTTAGATTACGCTAGTTTGGTCCCTCTTTTAGCCCCGGTGCGTTCCTGAAGCACCTCCTCATTTTCACTCAATTTGGGGAAGTGTTAAGGATAATCACCAGCCCAAGCCACGTACCTTAATGGTATATCAAAATGACGACCCGACCGGTCGCTATGCTTATGATGAGCTAGACCCGTCGGCAGGGATCATGCTTGGGTAGCCTTAAAGTAACATCTCCCTTGTCCAAAGCTCATGTAATGGCAATAGATACTTCCACTAGGTGAAATGTATCGTAATACTATGCTTGCTATATGGGCCATCATATATTAAACGAAATCAATTTAATTAAATGGTCTTCATCAAAGGCTTTCATGCCCCGGTGGGCCCATCTTAGTTAAGTTGAATTGTTTAAATACATAATTGCCAAACACCCATACGTATGTATATTAGATAGGAGCTGTTATGCTGCCGGTTTTTCACCGCGCACCATACGTGTCCATTGGGTTCCACGTTAATCCATGGATCAAGCCCACCTAGGAAAGAGACCGCACTACCACGTGTGTGGGAGATACAAGGTTGGAAAGATCTATCTGCTTGCATGTGTTTGTCTATGTTGTATCAGCACGAGCATACATTGCATTTTAATCATGCATCATCTTAACAATCTTTGCATTTCAGCCATCATAGATTCTCCTGGGTGGTCTAGAGGTCCCGACGGACGGTTAAGAAGGGCGCCGCTTTTGGGGTTAACTGAGTTAGTGTCAGATCAGAGTTCAGAGTCAGTCTTAGAAGGAAGTGTAGGGTTTTCTTCCGAATCATCAACAGAAGTAAGTATGGCTAATCCATCAAATGAGTCTGATGCAACTCGGGCAATAATCATCGAGGAGGTAGGAAAGAGAATGGAGGAATTTGAAGCCCGAATGATCGCAATGATGGGCAATCTTGCCACCACCATAGCTGGTCAACAAGCTGCTGCTGCCCCTATCCGAGTACCAGCTGAACAAGAGGTTGTAAGAGAAGAACGTCCTGTTGCAATTAACCAACCAGTGGTTGACCCACCTGTTGTCGAGCAAAGAGTGCCTGCACCTATTGAGCGCAGAGAGGGCCCCAAGTCTGAAGCTGAATTTGGGGAAGATGAGCTAGAGGAGCATAAAGTAGCTAAAGAGAAGTCGCCAAAACTAGATGATGCAATATGGAGGAAAATGGAAGAGAGATTTGAGGTCATGGCAAGGATGATGACTGTGGGAAAAGGAATGAACTCGGAAGACCGAGAGCTGGATGGGGATGACCTAATTCCCCAGAATTTTAAGATGCCGGACATTCCCAAATTTGATGGAACCTCTGACCCTGCCGCACACATCAAGCAATACTCGCTGGTCATGAAGGGAACGACCTTAACAAGAAAGCAGAAGATAGAATATTTCTGCTTGAGTCTCACAGGAGCTGCTATTGATTGGTACCATGGGCTTGACAGGAGATCCAAGGAGGACTGGGACTTGTTGACCGAAGAGTTCCTTAAGCAGTACGATTGCAGTACCCGGATGGAGGTCACTTTGAAAGATCTCGAGTTGTTACAGCAGAAGGCTGGGGAGTCCTTCCACGAGTACCTTACTCGGTGGAGAAACCGGGTTATGGAGATGAAACGCAAACCGGACACTTCTGATCAGATTCGGCTATTCATTCGAAATGCCAGTCCTTACTTGAGAGAGGGACTGAAAATGAAGGGACTCAAGGATTGGGAGTCTTTGAAGGACATTGCCATAGAAGCGGAAGGAGAATATTTATCCAAGAGGGCAAATAGTGAGTCCTATGCCCGGAGGGGATACAGCAATCAGGGGACGGCCAAACCAGTAGGTTCAAGCAGTGGTAACAGAGTTGGGAAGACTGCCGAGGTATCTGCAACCGGCGTAAGTCAGAGGTATTTCTCCAACTTGGGTAAGCCTTTATCATGGGTGCTGAAGAGGCTAATAAAAGAAGGAAAACTGCGGCCCCTATCACCTAAACCGGCCAAGGCCCAAGGGCAGCCAGGGCACAAAGAGAATGAATACTGCGCATTCCACCAACATACCGGGCATTTGACGGACGAGTGTATAACGCTAAGACATCGGGTCCAAGATCTAATTGACAACAAGCAGATCACTGATCCTGAGCAGAGAGAAAGCAAGAAGAAGTCTGGTTATAACACAGTGCCACCTCCAGTCTTTATGATCGGATCGAGCCTACCAGAATGGTATGTGATGCAAGACCTATATGGAAATGAGTATGTCGCTATTACTCGCCCTGCAGTGGATGAAAAAGGGGTTTCCGTGGCAGCGATAGACTGTTGGTCCACTAGTGAGAGTGGAGATGACGAAGATGAGAAAAATGGAGAGTTTACGGATCCGTGGGATTCAAAGGAAGAAGAAAGAGTAGAAGCAGTAACAAGAAGTGGGAGGGTCATTCCAGAAGCTGAGAAGCAGCAGGACCCAGCACAAGCAATCGCAGAGAAAGAGCCGGAAGAAAATTCAATAGTGAAGCAACTGAAAAAGACCATGGCTCAGATATCTATTTGGGACCTCTTGAGACAGTCCCCCTCGCACCGACAGAAGTTAGTCGAAGCATTGAGCGTATCCACCGTAGCAACTACAATCTCTCCATCCGAGCTTTTAGACCTTGTAAAGGGGGGATCCGGGGAGAAGTTGGTTTTTTCTGATGCAGACCTACCAACAGAGGGTCGCAACCACAACCGACCTTTGTACATCAAGGCACAGATCAATGGTAAACACACCGCTTGTGTCATGGTTGATGACGGGTCATCGATAAATGTCTGCCCTTTGGTGGCACTTCAGGCCTTTGGGATGGATGAGAGTATGTTAAGCAAATCTGACCTGACCATCACTGCCTATGACAACTCCAGGAGGCAAGCATCGGGAATTTTCAAAGCTTTGGTAAAGACAGGGCCCATTGAGGCAGAAACAGATTTTGTGGTCTTGCCGATTCCAGCAAACTTCTCAGCTCTGCTTGGTAGATCGTGGTTCCACAAGTTAGGGGGAGTACCATCCACATTACACCAGATAATTAAAATACCCCATGAAGGAGAAGTAGTGACCATTAAAGCAGCAAGAGAGAACCAAGTGTCTGCCTTGGAGATCTCTAATCAGCCATTCAGTGGCTTTCATGTATCGATGATCGGAGAAGAGCAAAACCTAGAAGGTAGCCCTCAAGTGGTGAATATGCTGAAGAAGATGCACTTCCTCCCAGGGGCTGGTTTGGGAAAAGAGTCACAAGGGCTGCAAAATGCTATCACTACATGTGGTCAGAAAGATCGAAAGGGGTTGGGCTACAAAGGAGAATATGGTAAGAAGAAAGGGTCAGGGAAGATTCCCCATATTTCGGAGAGCTTTGTGCCATCATCATCGGTTTGTGCTTACACTGGAGAAGAAGAACCACAGTGGGTAGATGGGAAGATTATCCCTGGATTTGAAATTTTTAACGATGTCTTTGATTGGGAGATCGGAGTTGTTAAAGCTGTAGAGAACTTTTGGGATGAGGAGATTATGACCCAATGCAGCATCTGGGACAGAGATGAGCCCGAAGAGATTGTAACTGATAAGCTGTTAGCCACTAAGCTCAAGGGGAAGGAGAAGATAGTGGAACCAGAGCCGAAGATAGAAGATCTCAAGATTTCACCAAATCAAGAAGCCAAAGCACAGTCAGCTGCAGCATCGGCATCGACTGAAGTTGATAGTCATTTAGATTCTCTTTTTATACCAGAACTCTTTGAGGACAATGTTAATGTTTCTGATTATGTTAATGAGATGAACAACTTTGCTTACTTGTGTGATGTTTCTGATGATTTCATTTCGCATGATCATAAGCATGATGCATTCATTTTTGATATTAATTCAACTGGCACAACTGCATTTAATCTCGGAACTTTGGAAAATCCAAAGGAAATTTTGCTAGCATCAGACATAACTCCTGAAGAGAGAATAAAATTTGAGAGAATATTAAAAAAATATGAAAAAGTCTTTGCCTGGACCTACGAGGATATGCGGGAATAGATCGAGATGTTGCCGAACATGCCATCCCAACTTACCCAGAGTTTAAACCCGTCAAGCAAAAGCTTCGGAGGCTTAGGCCAGAATGGGCACAGAAAGTGAAAGAGGAGATCCATAAGCAGATTGAGGCTAAGTTCCTAATAGAGGTTCAATACCCAACATGGTTAGCTAATGTGGTTCCTGTAGCTAAGAAAGACGGTAAGGTTCGAGTATGCGTCGACTATCGAGACCTGAACAAAGCTTGCCCTAAAGATGATTTCCCACTGCCTCATATTGATGTGCTAGTAGATAGTACTGCTGCTTGCATGATGTACAGCTTTGTGGATGGATACGCAGGGTACAATCAAATTCTTAACAAGATAGTGGACCGGATCAAGACAGCCTTTATCACCGAGTGGGGGACATATGCCTATCGGGTTTTGCCTTTTGGGTTGAAGAATGCAGGAGCAACCTATCAGAGGATGGCAACCAAGGTTCTCAATGACTTAATCCACAAAGAAGTGGAGGTGTACGTCGATGACATGATGATTAAGTCGACTACCAGGGAAGGTCACTTTGAGGCATTAGAAAAGTTCTTTCAAAGGATTAGCAAGTATGATATGCGACTCAATCCCAAGAAGTGCATTTTTGGAGTTACATCAGGAAAGTTGTTAGGCCATGTGGTAAGCCAGAGGGGAATCGAGGTAGATCCCGATAAAGTCAAAGCCATAAGAGAGATGCCAGTGCCCCAGAAGGAGAAGGACGTTAGAAGTTTCCTAGGAAAGCTTCAGTACATCAGCCGATTTATTGCCAAGCTAGCTTCAGTATGTGAGCCTATTTTCAAGCTTCTTAGGAAGAATCAGCCGGTGCTATGGAACGATGACTGCCAATTGGCCTTTGACACCATTAAGAGGTATTTGTTAAATCCTCCGGTGTTAAGACCACCACGCCATGCCAAACCACTAATCCTGTACCTAGCTGTGGAAGATAACTCAGTGGGTGCTATGATGTCTCAGGAAGATGATTTTGGTGTAGAGTTTGCCGTTTACTATCTTAGCAAGAAGTTCTTGCCTTACGAAGCCAAATATGTGGAGGTAGAAAAGATTTGTTTAGCAGTTATCTGGGCTTCTAAGAAGTTGCGACACTACTTTCATTCCTTCAAGGTACAAACGGTTGCCAAACATAATCCGCTTAGATACCTCCAAGAAGCACCCTCTCTACTAGGGAAGATGGGAAGATGGTTACTGCTATTGCAGGAATTTGACATTGAGTACATAACCAGGAAAACCATTAAGGGAAAAGCTGTAGCGGAGTTCTTAGCCGAGCATCCTATTGAGGGAGATCAGTTTGAATACAACTTCCCAGATGAAGATGTCACGGCCATAGCAGTACAAGGGTGGCAATTATTCTTTGATGGAGCAGTCAATAATAAGGGAGCAGGCGTGGGAGTTATTCTTACGACCCCAGATGGTGAAAGGTTACCATTGGCTAAGAAGCTGAGGTATAAGGCTACCAATAATGAAGCAGAATACGAAGCTTGCATCTTTGGATTGGAAGCATTGCTTGCTCTGGGGGCAAAGACCGCAGAAGTATTTGGGGATTCCTCCTTGGTAATTCATCAAATTAAAGGAGAGTGGTCAGTCAAGGAAGAAAGGCTGCTGCCTTATGTAAAGCACTTGAGAACGTTGAGCAGCCAGTTTGAGTTTTGCACTTTTCACTTCATCCCCAGAGACGAAAGTCAGTTAGCTGATGCTCTAGCAACATTAGTGTCTATGTGGGATAACCCAACAGGAGTTGCAATGAAACCCGTGCTGATATATAGCTCGGAAAGACCTTGCTTTGAAGCTGAACATGTGATGGACATTGAGGCCATTGATGGAAATCCATGGTATTATGACATTCAGAATTATTTAGAGAGATCAGTCTTTCCAGAAGAAGCCAGTGAGAAGGACCAAAGAATGATCAGGAAGTTATCCACTCAATTCATCAGTGTTAATGGCACTTTATACAAAAGGCAAGCTGATGGTATCCAGTTAAGATGTCTGGCAGAGAAAGAAGCTAAAAGAGTTATGGAAGACGTTCATGCCGGGGTTTGTGGAGCTCACATGAATGGCTTAGCCTTAGCAAAGAAGATCATGCGCCAAGGGTTTTATTGGCTCACAATGGATACAGATTGTTCAAAATTTGTGAAGCAATGCCAGTTATGCCAACAGTACGCGAATTTGAGGCATGTGCCAGTTTCAGAGTTACATAACTTAACATCTCCATGGCCATTTGCAGCATGGGGAATAGACATCATAGGCGAAATCCATCCTACTGCTTCTAATGGGCATAGATTCATCATAGTTGCCATTGACTACTTCACTAAGTGGGTTGAGGCTGAATCTTTCAAGAAGGTTGATGCAAGGGATATGGCTAAATTCATCGAGCGGAATTTGATATGCAGATATGGTCTCCCACATCACATTGTGTCTGATAATGGGGTACAATTCCTAGCAGAGACTAGACAGATGCTCCAGAAATATGGGATCCAACATCATAAGTCTTCTCCTTACCGTCCTCAAGCGAATGGTGCAGTTGAAGCGGCGAATAAGAATGTGAAGAGAATTTTAGCCAAGATGGTTCAGAACTACAAGGATTGGGCAGAAAAGCTACCCTTCGCACTTTGGGGTTATAGAACAACAGTCAGAACCTCTACGGGGGCAACACCATTCTCTCTGGTGTATGGAACTGAAGCAGTCCTGCCGGTTGAAATTGAGCTGAAATTATTAAGGGTAGTCCTGGAAGCCGAGATTCCGGAGACAGAATGGGCACAACAACGATTGTTGCAGTTGAATCTATTGGATGAAGATAGGTTCAGAGCCTATTACCACAATCAGGTTTATCAGAAGAGACTAGCTCGGTCCTTTGGCAAGAAGGTACGAAAGCACCCGTTGAAAGAAGGGGATTTGGTCTTTAAGATGATGAGGCCGGGAGTTCCAGACATACGAGGAAAATTCAGACCAACCTGGGAAGGACCTTTCATTTTGAAAAAGTTGCTAACAAAAGGAGCAACAATTTTAGCAGACAGCGATGGGAATGAGTTCAAGGACCCGGTCAATGTCGATAGACTTAAAAGGTTCCATGGCTAAAGACCAAAAATAAAAAGAAGAGAATAAAATGCCCTGCAAGTCGAAAACCGAAAAAAGGCGGCTGTGCTAAAATTGGGCACCTCGACAGGGTGAAAACCGAAAAAAGGCATCTTGTGCAAAAATTAGAGGCATCAGAGAAAATATTTAATCGAGAAAACCCGAGAGGGCCGATTAATAACAGGAGTTTGAGGCTGACAAAATCTACTCCGAGATTAGGTGTAGTCATATGCTTTTGAATTCTTGTCAAATGATGAAATCATATAGAAATGTACACAATTTTCGCAATGAATAAAAGAATACATTTTCATTGATCTTTCAGTTCTGTCTTAAAAAGAAATATACCAATTGTTCATCTAATGATTATTGCTCAGTCCCTTCATTGGATATGTGCTATTTGCTCTTAATAGAAGCTTTGGTGATAAAAAAAAAAAAAGAAGGCCGTTAGAGATGAAAACCGTAACTGGCTCTCTAAGCAAAAGTTAGGCCAAAGGGCAGGGTGAAAACCTAGAAACAGGCAGTCTGCCCTACAAATAATAAAATAAACAAAAGCCGCTGGATTGGGTTGGGTCCATTCCAGGCAAAAGTTAGGCAAAGGGTTGTGTGAAAATCCCATAAGGGACGCATTTCCCGCAAAGAAAAGCTAGTGCGAAAATCCACAAGGGACGCACTACCTTTAAAACAATGACATTCAATGCCTGGAGCGATAAGGCGGCATTATTTCAAGATGATTTTCCGTCAGTCATACAACACACAACACAGAACATGAAACAGAATCCCGGGTAAATGATCATTGACCAGGGGGGCAAGGATATATACCGGACGTCTCTTTCAGAAAACTTGTCGACGATCCTCAGGATTCAGGGGGCATTATAGAGCCGGCAGGCTACAACCTCAGCGAACCATGGACCGCCTAGGGCACAGTCTATACATTGTTGCAAGCATTTGCATTCCATATCATGCACACATGATTTCTTGTATATCCCTATGCATACAATCTTGCAGGAGAAATCGGCGGGGGACACCAACAAAAGCCAAGTGACGACACTAGTCCAAACATCTAAAGGAGCAAAAAAATAAAAAATAAAAAAACCAATTCACAGCGGTTAGCACGATGGCGGCACTACCCACAAGAGGTTAGCACGACCACGGCACTACCAATTCACAGCGGTTAGCACGATGGCGGCACAACCCACAAGAGGTTGGCACGACCACGGCACTACCAATTCACAGCGGTTAGCACGATGGTGGCACTACCCACAAGAGGTTAGCACGACCACGGCACTACCAATTCACAGCGGTTAGCACGATGGCGGCACTACCCACAAGAGGTTAGCACGACCACGGCACTACCAATTCACAGCGGTTAGCACGATGGCGGCACTACCCACAAGAGGTTAGCACGACCACGGCACTACCAATTCACAGCGGTTAGCACGATGGCGGCACTACCCACAAGAGGTTAGCATGACCACGACACTACCAATTCACAGCGGTTAGCACGATAGCGGCGCCACCCACAAGAGGTTAGCACGACCACGGCATTACCAACTCACAATGTTTAGCACGATAGCGGCGCCACCCACAAGAGGTTAGCGCACCTACGGTATTACCAACTACAACCAAAAGACAGCAGCAGCTATCATCATAACTCCATCAAGCAGGAAGATCGCCGCTTCAGGTACGCGTTTCTTTCCTTTTCCTGAATTTTGGCTCACCTAGGCACCCATGCACTAGCCTCCCCAAAATTGGGGGCAACTGTAGACACCGGGTCCCGAGTAGCCTTGATCTGGATTACCCGATGATGAAATTTAGCTATGCCGGCTTATAGGCAAAAAGATTGGAGTTCGGAAGTGATTTTTCCTTATCTTTTCGATGAGCAAAAAGTGTATTTTAAAAATATTTTAAAAATATTTTTAAAATTATTTTGGAGAAGAAAAAGTGTGTTTTAGGTTGAGGGTATTTTATATAAAAATTTAAAAAAAAAAAAAAAAAAAAAAAATTTACCCGAAAAGCACAGCTGTGCTTTTCGGAAGCACGGCTGTGCTTTGCGCTGCACTGCGCGCAGTGCGTGCGCGAAAGCACAGCTGTGCTTTTTTGAAAGCACGGCTGTGCTTTGCGCGCAGCACGCACTGTGCGCATTTCTCGCGCGCATCAGCCCCATTTTCACCCCATTTCGCCCATTTTCGACCCCCACTTATTTTTTAACGATTTTTGGACGGTTTTGGGTGGTTTTTGGGTAGTTTTTGATGATTAAAACACCAGAAAAAATTCAGAGACAGGGGAGGACAAGTGAGGAACATTTTGGAGAAAAAAAAACTGAATTTTGGAGCTTTGAGTTGAAAGAAAAAAATCCATCTTACACACTTGTTTCCAAGAGCTTTTCTTCAAGTTTTCAAGCTATTTTCTAAGGATTTTCACAAGAGAAGACAAGGAATTCAACACTTCTATCTTCAATTCTTCAAAACTGAATTTGAGGGTAATTATTCTTGGCTTTGCTCATTAATTCTCTTGTTAATTTCATTTATTTTGGCTTCCAATTAACATATCAAACATGTAAATTCTCTTAGTCTCCATATTCTTCTTCTTATTTTTTTTTCTTCAATTATTCATATAACAAATAAGCTTTTTTTAAATTCTATTAATCTTTTATTTTCATGTCAAATTATTCTTTGTTCATGTAATTATCTATGTTTTAGGTTGTAAATACCTTTAATTTCTTGATGCTATATCATGTTTATTATTATGCTTTCTTTTGCATGTATGAGTGTTATAGTCATTATTTTATGCTAGTTATGCATGTCAAGTGGAATTATTCTCATGTTACACATTTATTCATGTCTTAACTATAATAAAATTGATTGTCACTAATCTTCCATGTATGTTAATAACTATTATTAATAAGTTGCATATGCCATGATACTTCATCACCTTATGCATGTTAAATTGCATCTTAATCACTTTATGCATGTTAAATTGCATCATAATTATTTTTTTTATGCATGTTATAGTATCTTATGCATGTTATATGGTCATTGTACATATTACCTTTTATGTTGTATTATTTCATTGGCCTAATCACTAACATGAATTTCTTTTTGATTTTTGGTTGCAAATCATTGTTTTATTCTCATTTGAGCATCCATGCACATGAAGGAGGAGTTGCGGGGTTTGGTATTTCCTTTATACATTTTTAATTCTCATTTCGTTTATATTTTTAATTTCCTTGTATATATTCATTGAATAAAATGTTTTCCTATGCGCACCTAAATAAAGATCATAAAAATATTTCTTACTAAATTAATTTAAATTTTTCATAATAAAATGGGACCAATGTCCTAATTTTCATCCCAAATAAAATCATCATATCCAGAACATTTTCTTTAATTGTGCATGCGGGGACCAAAGTCCTCATAATTAATAAATTCCCCGGTTTTATGTATGTTTGCACTTTTAAATGGGAGTTGTATTCCGCTCCTTGTATTATTGTAATTCATTGCTTTACTTGCTAATTTATGGTTTTCCTAACATGAGTAAATGCGCCTTAAATTAATTGCATTGTGTGGAGAGAGAGCGAATTAATGACAATTAAAATTCAATCATAAATTAATCGAGGTAGAAATAGATGAGAAATCCCGGACCCAGCTCTGGTCTTTGGGCTCGAGAGGTTAGAGGTTATCCTCCAACATACTTCTTGGGTCACGAGACTTTAGCGCTAATCCTAGGCCTCATGGCCCAACATGGGTAAAATGCGCAAGTCTTAGGCTCTCCGAGGCGAGAGTAACTTTCCCAATGTTCTATTGGGTGGCGACTCCATGATACCTCCTTGTTGCCCAACATAGACGCACTTGCGATTTATTGCAAGATGCCAACGGACCCGCAAATGCCCCGATCGCCCACGTGCGGGCGGTCCGAAAGGGCGGCGCTCGGGATCCGGCGCGCGTCACACATTCTCCAAGTCCTCTTAAGAGGCATTCACCAAGTCCTCTTAAGAGGCAATTCCCGAAGACCTCTTAAGATGAAATTCCTTAAGTCCTCTTAAGAGGCAATCTCTAAGTCTTTTTAAGAGGCAATTCCTTAAGTCCTCTTAAGAGGCATTCTCCAAGTCCTCTTAAGAGGCAATTCCCTAAGTCCTCCTAAGAGGCAATTCCTTAAGTCCTCCTAAGAGGCATCCTCCAAGTCCACTTAAGAAGCAATTCCCTAAGTCCTCTTAAGAGGCATTCTCCAAGTCCTCTTAAGAGGCAATTCCCTAAGTCCTCTTAAGAAGCAATTCCCTAAGTCCTCTTAAGAGGCAATTCCTTAAGTCCTCTTAAGAGGCAATCTCTAAGTCCTCTTAAGAGGCATTCTCCAAGTCCCCTTAAGAGGCATTCTCCAAGTCCCCTTAAGAGGCAATTCCCTAAGTTCTCTTAAGAGGCAATTCCCTAAGTCCTCTCAAGAGGCAATTCCTTAATTCCTCTTAAGAGGCAATCTCTAAGTTCTCTTAACAGGCAATTCCCTAAGTCCTCTGAAGAGGCATTCTCCAAGTCCTCTTAAGAGGCAATTCCCTAAGTCCTCTTAGGAGGCAATCCCCAAGTCCTCTTAAGAGGCAATTCCCTAAGTCCTCTGAAGAGGTATTCCCCAAGTCCTCTTAAGAGGCAATTCCCTAAGTCCTCTTAAGAGGCAATTCCTTAAGTCCTCTTAAGAGGCAATCTCCAACTTCACTTAAGAGGCAATCCCTAAGTCCTCCGAAGAGGCATTCTCCAAGTCCTCTTAAGAGGCAATTTCCCAAGTCCTCTCATGAGGCAATCTCCAGGTCTTCTTCGGAGGCAATTCCCTAAGTCCTCTTAAGAGGCATTCCCTAAGTCCTCTTAAGAGTCAATTCCCTAAGTCCTCTTAAGAGGCAATTCCCTAAGTCATCTTAAGAGGAAATTCCTTAAGTCCTCTTAAGAGGCATTTCCCTAAGTCCTCTTAAGAGTCATTCTCCAAGTCCTCTTAAGAGGCATTCTCCAAGTCCTCTTAAGAGGCAATTCCCTAAGTCCTCTTAAGAGGTAATCTCCAAGTCCTTTTAAGAGGCAATTCCCTAAGTCCTCTTAAGAGGCAATTTCTAAGTCCTCTTAAGAGGCAATTCTATGAGTCCTCTTAAGAGGCAAAACATTCAAGGATCTCTTAGGGGCACTAGTCTATGAACTAGCAAAAATCTTCTGGGGAGAACCGTTTTTTTAGGAAAGATCCAACCGTCCTTCAAAGGGCGTCCATCCTACCTTAGATTGCGACCAGTCGAGTTATCGTCTCCAAAATCACTTGGTTGAATTTTGATCCTGCATTTCTGCATGACTCGTGCATTTCACTTGCATGCTCACTAGTTTTCCTACATATTTGGCCTTCTAATTTTGCAATAAAAGAGATCCGATGAGGACACCGGTAAAGGCCGAGTGGCGACATCAGTCCAAACACTAATCCAAACAATCAACCAAAAGGCTCTCAAAGAGCATCACTTCACATCTCAGAAGGGTTAATATCAGCTGGTTAGATACCTACACGGTTGGGTCTAGTGATAGCTACTTAATTGATGTATTATTTAGTGCATATTTTATGTAAGTTTAAGAAGTTAAGTATGTAAATATATTTATATTTCGTGTTATTTGTCTAGTTTACGTGTTTATATGTTTTGTAGGGTGATTGGGGTAAAAAAGGAAGAAAAGAGGCATGAATCATGAAGAAGAGCACGACTCGTGAACATGAAATTGAAGCGCATGAGTCGTGAAGCACAGCATGACTTGAGAAGAGAAGAAAGCGAAGTCTGACTCGTGAAGGCGGACATGACTTGTGACAAGTCGCAATACAGAAGAAGAAAAGCAAGACTCAAACAAGCAAAGCACGACTTGGTGTTCAGAGCATGAGTCGGACAAAGCAGCACGAGTCGTGAAGAGCCAGAGAGAAGGCAGAGAGAAAAGAGAAGAGAAGAGGAAAGCAAGGGAGGTCCGTGTTTTTTCACGAGCACGACAGAAAGAGCCGTTGGACAGTTACTTTCAAAAGGTCACTTGAAGGGGTATACTTCTCCACTAACCTTTGTAACTCTTTGAAGAAAGGGACACAACTCTGAGAACACTATAAATATGTAAGTCAACTGTAACTTTAGGGGATGATTAATATATTATGAATTTTCTTTAACTAATTTATTTTTTTGTAAGTTTGGGAGAATAGTTCTGTAGTTAAAGTTTTAAGTTAGATTTTATATTTTGAAGAAGAAGACCAAGGAGGAGAAAATTTATTACAAGGGTTTAAGAAAAGGGTTGAGAGATTTCTTTCTTCTAACTCTTATCTTTTATTTTCTTCTTTGTAATTAAATGAATGTTATTTAATGAAATTTGAATTATATTAATGTCATCTACTTCCATCTATGTTAGTAATCTTTGAATGTAGAATTCTCTATTAGTATATTATTGCATGATCTTTATAAGTTAAGGTAGTATTGAGAGGTTCATTTTAACTTACAACTAATATGAATTCATTATTTGAACATAACTAGAGAGATCAATATGTTGAGATAATTGCTATAGGTTGGTGAAAAATCTTAGAATAAGTAATTGAAATTAACTAGTTCATTAATGAGAGTTAGGGATTAGCATTTCAATTGCATATTTTAGGCATTCTAATTCATGGTCAAGAGAGTGAATTAGAACAACATTCCAACTTGGCTTGCTCATAAGACTAAAATTATAATTAAATGATGGAATCAAGTTTAATAATTATTAAATCTTCATTATATACTTTGTCTTCTTTGATTATTATTAACTAGGCTTAATTAAGTTACATGATAATAATAGTTTAGAGTTAACTTTCAAATTAATAAATATTGTAAACAAGATTAAAATAGAGTAGTAATAGTGTGTAATATTAATCTATATTCCTTGTGGGATCGATATCTTTTGTACTATAATCGGTACACCATATACTTGCGGAATTAGCATGTAGAAATACGCCTAACAAGTTTTTGGCGCCGTTGCTGTCACACCCCAAAATGGCCCTAGAAGAATTACAGAGTTTTTATTCGAAAAATGTAAGTTTTATTTGCGAGAGTTCTGTCGCGAGCGCGACAGAGCCCTCCAGCGGTTTTCGAACTTCAGTTGGTTAGTGCGGGCGTGAGCGTTCTGTCGCGAGCGCGAGAAGTGTCGCGGGCGCGACAGAACCCCCCCTCGTGAGATGTGTGCATAAGTGGGACTAAGAGACTTGGAGTTGTAGTGAGTTGACACATGGCGTCATAGGAGAGTGACAAGTGTCACCATAGAAGAGTGACAAGTGGCATCGTAGAAGATTAACAAGTGGCGGCACATGAGAGTGACAAGTGGCATTGTAGGAGAGTGACACGTGGCGGCATAGGAGTTTGACAAGTGGCGTCCTAGGGGAGTGACACATGGCTTTGTAGGGATGTGACATGTGGCATAAGATATTATTTGGTTTGGTCAAAATACATGTATGTATTTTGTTAAGAAAAGAGATATACATGTATTAAGTGAGGTGGTTGGCCTTTAATGAGGTAAGTGGGAAATTATGAGGTCTTTGGCTTTGGATAGAGTTTGACCATCTGCTCATTTGCTTTTCTTTCTCTTTTCCTACGTGAGTTGCTTTGCCTTTGGCCCTTTTGCTCTACTTTCTTTCTTTTTCTTTGGCCTTCAGCCGTTCTCCTCTCTTGCTCTTCCCTTTATTCTTTTCTTCTTCATTTGATTTGTTCTTGAGGGAGAACCACTTGAAGTGGCTTAAAGAGAGCATAGTAGGACTTGATTAGGTCTCTTCTAAAGGTAAGTTGAATTTGTTTTCCGATCTGACCTCCTTTTTCTTTCTGTTTTTAATTTAAAGTGAGAAAAAGTCTAACTCAAAATGTTTTCTATGTGATTTGTGGAAGCTATGAACAAGAAATGGGATAAAATAAAGGAAAGCGTTGGAGCTGAATAGAGAGCTGTGATCGAGTTCCTAGAGGTAGGGATCGAGTGCGATTTTATTTTCCTGGCATGTGATTGAATGATACGTGTTTAAAAGGAACCACGACTGGATGTAGATGTATATGATGAGCTTTAAGTAGCTCAATTGCTCTTTTAGTGTATATTGGTTTATTGTTCATTTTGATTGCTTTCAGTGCTCATGACATGTGTATATATGTTTATAAGTATGTAACCTGATCATTTGAGTGTTTGTGTTGATAATAGAGTTTGATGTTGCGAAATTCTGCTTATTTGTCATTAGACCCCTGTGTATAATATTTATTATAAGTAGAGTTATAGGACTCCAATTGTGTTGCTTTTAATTGCATATGAAAGATAAGATCCGTATCTAAATATTTCTAAGAAGGTGCTTGATCTAATTCAGGCCCTAAGTATCCCAAAAAGTCATTAGAACGTAGGTTACCCTGTTCTGGAGGGTTCCCTGGAGCAGTATGGATTATTTAGATCATATCTTTTGTTATAGATGTCCAAATGACCTAACAGTTGTCCCATTTGAAAGATAATATCTTAGACGGAAATTGTTAAGAAGAATGTTTTGCCTAAAAAGGACGTTTAGAGGTTTATTTAGACGATATAAGTTTAGGGTAAAAAGCAGTCTCATGAGGCACCAAAGCGGAGCCTCTGTCGCGAGCGCGACACAGGTCGCGACCTCGCGACAGAACAACCTATATTATGCTCTTTTTTCTTCATTTTGAGCCCATGGTTGGCATGGGTAAACCCCTTGCCTTTCCCCTTAACGTTTTATACATGAATAGGGCTCCTAAATGATTACAAATTAGTTGTTAATGGGAAAATACATATGAGTATGATTAAAGTTAGTAATTTAACTAATAAAGTAACAATGTATAATTGAATGAAGGATAGCTATGGCATGATAAATATATATACATGAACTTATGAATGCATGTATATGATGATGTGATATAAGAGTGCATGCATGGAATTCAAATGTTATATGTTTTTAGTTGTTGAACATGGTTACTAAAGATTGTATATGAATTACACGCCTCTGAATTGGATAAATGCACTTGAATTTTAGTTGGTGAGTTGATATCTATGTATAGTGTGTGTGTTAGTATTGAGCCTGATTACCGTTATAGTGGATAGATAAGCATGCTTATAAAGGGCTAGAGTGCAGCTGCTAGAGTTGGCCTTAATTATGCCCAGAGTTCGGAATACCTTTGTATTCCATAGAGTTTGAGTTAATTCTCCATATGTAAGATACTTTGAACAGTATCCAGAGTTACCCGTATCCACCATGAAAGGAATTCAGGCTTGTCTTGTTAGTGTGATGTAGTGCATTTGAGATGTTTAAAGAGAAGTGTTCTGAATAAATGCTATAGTACAAGAGAGTAATGTTTAAGTACATTACAGTTCTGTATACAAGTGTATGATTATATGAGTGTGTTTACATGAATATGGACACATGATAGTGTATCTTTGAACAAATGATATGTACAAGTTGTAGTGTACATGAATAAGTAAAAGAGTACATGTTATATGCACATGAGTTCATAGTATTTGATAGCTGAGCATGCAAGCTGTATAGGGTATAGGTATAAGAGCTATATGCATGAGATAGTTGATTTTGTTACATGTATTGTATGATTTATTTGTGACTTCGTAAAGAAGTCATTTGTAGTATTTTCATCCCCACTAAGCGTTATCGCTTAGCATGGATGTTTATTTCCGTGTAGGCTACAGGTTCAGAGCAGTGAGCGGGCATCTGCGGGTCCAGGCCACTAGGAGTTTTGTTTTGATCTCTTTTGTACAAGATAGAGACAGAGTGTGTGATGTTTTGAGTAACATCATTATGTAGATAGAAAGTACAGTGTTTATATGTAAATGCATATGTAAAGTGAAATGAAAACAATTGTAATATGAACATGTATAAAGAGTAATATGTATATATGTAGTTGATATGAAATACATGTTGGGCCCTAGTGTAGTAGTAATTCAATTTATTATTCTTAATTTAATCTGTATAATGCTATCGCTTCCGCTAATGCATGTACATGTATACGTAAGTGTCCGCGTAGCGCCCCGATATTCCTTACTGGGGGTATGGGGGTGTTACAGTTGCTGGCGACTGTTATGATTAAATTTATTGCCATTATGAATCTTGAATTATGATTTTTGATTACAAGACTTAATTAGTTTCGTGTTTGTTGTGTTTTGTTTTTACAAGATTGGATAGTTCAAGTATATGCCTAATACAAGGAGTTCTTAAGAAGAACTTGAACCATTGAATCCAGAAATAGAAAGATTTATTTCAAGTAACCGTAAGTCCAATAAGAAGAAGAATAAAAATAGGAGACTAATCATGGCTGAGGAAGAGAATCCAACAAGGTTGATGGATTTTGCTACGCCAGCATTGAGCGGGGCTCAACAAGGGGTGGTAAGACCAACAGTAAATGCTAATCAATTCGAAATTAAGCCATCTCTTTTATAAATGATTCAAAATAGTATTCAATTTTATGGTTTGGAAAATGAGGATCCAAATGCTCATTTCGTAAATTTCTTAGAAATTTGTGATACCTTTAAAATTGATGGAGTTTCGGTGGATGCAATTAAGCTTAGGCTTTTTCCTTTTACTTTGAAGTATAAGGCAAAGGCTTGGTTGAATTCACTAACTAGAGGATCTACAACAACTTGGGACCAATTGGCTCAAGCATTTTTATCTAACTAATTTCCTCTAGCCAAAACTGCAAAAATTATTAAGGATATCACTACTTTTATTCAACATGATAATGAATCTTTGTATGAAGCTTGGGAAAGGTTTAAAGAATTGCAGAGAAGTTGTCCACATCAGAACCTTCCAAGGGAGTTGCTTATGCAAACATTTTACAATGGAGTAAACCTCACTACTAGAGGTACAATAGATGCTGCAGCCGGTGGTTCGCTTATGAGAAAAACAATGGAGCCTGCTGTAGACACCGGGTCCCGAACTCCGGCATAAAATGAAAATGGTGATTTTGATCCTCGATTATTTCCTCCGAAAAAAAAAATGAAAAAATAAAAATAAATATGTGTGTGTGAAATTAGGTAACTAATTAGTTGATGTTGTTAGTTAATTAAGTAATTAATATTATTGTGTGATAAAAGTGCATGTAAAATATAAATCTAAAGTGTATAATTAATTAGATAAAATATAAATATATATGATAATTGATTAATTAGTGTAATGTTTAGTTAATTAATGAATTAATGTGTATGTTTAATTAATTAATGTGTGTGTTATTTGAATTAAGTTAAATTAATTAAAATTAAGATATGAAAATGGGAGGAATTATTTGAAGGCATGAAAATTGAGGAAGTTACCATTATGCCCCTTAACCCTAATTTGTGGGGGTATAAAAAGAAAAGGATGAGCAAAATTGGGAGGGGGCTCGGCAGATCAAGAAAGAAGAAGAGAAAGGAAAAGAAAAAGAAAGAAAAAGAAAAGAAAGAGAGGAGAGAGTGGTGGCCGGCCATAAGACCAGGAACAAAGAAAAAGAAAGGAAAAAGAAAAGAAAAGGAAAGGAAAAGAGAGAGCAAGAAAGAACTGAGAGCAAGAGAGGGCCAAAATAAGGTAAGGGAAATAGAAAGAAGAAGAGCAAAAGAGAGGGAGGACACAGACCCATGACGCCAAGAAGAAAAAGAAAAGAGGAAGAAAGAAAGGAGGCCACCGGCGCTATCCCTGACGCCGGAAGAGGCCACGCGCGGCGGCGCTGCGTTCGTCGTGGTCAGACGAT
This sequence comes from Excoecaria cochinchinensis, assembly GCA_947683425.1. Classification (NCBI taxonomy): domain Eukaryota; kingdom Viridiplantae; phylum Streptophyta; class Magnoliopsida; order Malpighiales; family Euphorbiaceae; genus Excoecaria; species Excoecaria cochinchinensis. The sequence continues at coordinate 31,992,823 of CANTUQ010000146.1, read as the reverse complement.
CAGACCGGCGGCCATCTCCCCCTCCCACTCGCCGGCGGGAAGCACATCGGCGTGAAGAGGATCCGCAGCTTCCGACGCCGTCTTCGGCCAGCTCAGCCGACATTCCGGCGCGTGGCCCACTCCGGCGGGATCCCGGCGGTCCGATCTCCCTTTCGGCGACGGTGGTGTCGACCACCTCCCCTCCGGCGAGGCTCCGGTGAGGTAAACTCCACTTCCCCCTATTTTATATATTTATATATTATTATTATTATTATATTTATTTATTTATTTTCTGAATTTTTATTATTAACATTATTAATATATTTATTTATATTTATTTATTATTCTGTTTTAATATTATTTTATTATTTATTATTGTTATTTTTATTATTATTATTATTATTATTATTATTATTATTATTATTATTATTATTATTATTATATGGTTATTGTTAATTAATTGTTATATTTGTTTATTATTACTATTTTGTGTTATGTTAATATTATTAACATTATTATTATTATTATTAATATTATTATTGTCTAATTTTGTGTTAATTTTATGTTGATGTTATTATTTAATTGATTTGTGATTATTTATTATAATTATTATTAGTATTATTATTTCATATTATTATTATTTATTTATGCAATTATTTATGTATTCATTTATTTATTCATTTAGAAATATGCAATTATTGTTTTATTTTATTTATCTGTGGTCTGTAATAATAAAATAGTTTTCGACCGCTCTTAAAAAGAACCACCACACAAATGTTTTATACCAAAATGAAATGTTTACTAAATAAAATTGGACCAATGTCCTATTTTTACCCAATAAAATCATCACATAAAAATCGTTTTTCGTAATGAATGCATACGAGGACCAATGTCCTCTTTGTTAATAAATAATCCGTTTTATGCATGTATCACACATTTGTAAATGGGAGTTGTATTCCGCTCCTAGTATTATTGTAATTTATTTGATTTAATGCTTTATTTTTTTATTCATTTATTTATCTATTGTTCTAAATACGTGAATAAAATGTGCCTTTCAATTTAATTGCATCGTGTGGAGAGAGAGTGAATCAATGATAATTAAAATTTGATCATAAAATAATCGAGGTAGAAATAGATGAGAAATCCCGGAACTAGCTCTGGTCTTTGGGCTCAAAGAGGCTAGAAGTCTACCCTCCAAGACACCTTTTTTGTGCCACGAGACTTTAGCGCTAATCCTAGGCTCCTTAGGGCGAGAGGTTTACCTTCCAAGACCCCTCTGGCTGGCCCAAAATGGATACAACGCGCAGTCTTAGGCTCTCCAAGGCGAGAGAAACTTTCCCAATGTTCTATTGGGTGGCGACTCCATGAAACCTCCTTGTTGCCCAACATAGACGCACTTGCGATTTATTGCAAGCTGTCAACGGACCCACAAATGCCCCGATCGCCCATGTGCGGGCGGTCGAACGGGCGGCCGCGGGGATTCGGCGCGCGTCACAGTGGCGACTCCACTGGGGATGATATGGTTCGAGATTTCAATTTGAAAATACCTCGTTTAACATTTATGGTTAAAATTTAATTCATAAATTCGCTTTCTCTCATTTGCATTACATCTCATTAGAGCTTTAGAATATGCTAGTTTGGTTCCTCTATTAGCCCCGGTGCGTTCCTGAAGTACGACCTCATTTTCACTCAATTTGGGGAAGTGTTAAGGATAATCACCAGCCCAAGCCTCGTACCATCGTGGTATACAAAATGGTGACCCGATCGGTCATTACGCTCGTGATGAGCTAGACCCGTCGGCAGGGGTCATGCTTGGGTAGCCCTAAAGTAACACCACCTTTTGACCAAAGCCCATGTAATGGCAATAGAAACTTCCAATAGGTGACATGTACCATAATATCGTGCTTGCTATATGGGCCATAAAATATTGAATGAAATCAAGCAAATTAAATGGTCTTCATCAAAGGCTTTCATGCCCCGATGGGCTCATATTGATTTAATCGAATTGTTTAAATATATAATGGCCAAACATCCATGCGCATGTGCTTTAAAGTAAGAGTTGTTAAGCTGCCGATTTTTCACCGCGCACTATACGTGTCCATTGGGTTCCCTGTTAACCTTTGGATAAAGCTCACCTAGGAAAGAGACCGCACGACCCCGTGTGTGGGAGAAATAAGGTTGGAAGGATCTAACTGCTTGCATTTGGCTGTGAATCCTGCACAACATGTACATACATCACATGTCATTCATGTTAAAAAATATAATGAATAAGTAAATAAATAATAAAAAATACATTTCATATTGTGTATATATCATTTTGCCTACATATTATTTTTCACACGCATATACCATCACATGTATATTTGTTTTCATGCATTGCATCGCATAATTACAATTTATTGATTTTTTCACTCCATCTGCACAATTCACGTTCATGCATTGTATATTGTCATACACGCATCATTCTAATAATTTAAATTTTCAGCCATTATAGATTCTTCCAAGTGGATTAGAGGTCCCGACGGTCGATTAGTAAGGCCAGACTCGCCCTTTGGATTGCTCGAATTAGTGCTTGATTGGGATCTTGAGCCACTCTCAGCATCTAGTACCTCATCCTCATGATTCACGAGTACCCACTATTCCACAACCACCTGTTGATCCACGACAACAAATAGTCCATGCTGGGGGCAAGCCGAACCACCTGCTGGTGGAGAGGCTCTTTTTATTGGCAATGCTACTGTCAACCTGTCAATGAGCATGGAGCTGTTGCACCCATTAAGCCAAGAAGGAAAAAAGATTCCCAATCCCAATGATGATTTATGATGGAGGAGAAAGATGAGCCAAAAGTCTATCAAGCCGTGAGGGGTAGAGCACTCAGGGTAGAAGAAAAGAGGCTTCAAAAGGGAAAATTACAACTATCGTCAGCTAGACGTGCCGTAAACCAAGGGGAAGCTATTCATAGAACGAAGCAATTTTGTACTCTCCACCAACATGGGCCAGTTAACGGATCAATGCCAAATTCTGAGGGACTGAATTCAAGATCTCATCGACAACAAAGAAATTGTTGACCCAGAGAAGAAGGGGAAATAAAAGCTGATGACAGATGAAATACATGGGTTGCACTGCTTGCTTTGCTAGGAGATGTCTTTATATTTGAGCTTTTCAAATAATGGCATATGCAGTACTGGTCATTTCAATTATATTGTTGCGTACTTGTATATTATTTCTAATGATTTCATTTCTTATGATCATGATACATTCATTCATTTTGACATTAATTCAATTGATACTACTACATTTAATCTTGGAACTTTGGAAAATCCAAAGAAAATTTTGATGGCATCTGATATAACTCCTGTAGAGAGGGAAATTTAGAGAGAAAATAAAAATAAGAAAGAAAAACTAGTTGCAATTAGGAGATTGGATGAAAACTCACTAAGAGCACTAGAACATTTCTGATTACCCGTCAAAGCGATCTCTGGATAAGACAGAACCTGGAAAATGATTTAGGCATCATTCTTTGTATAGCTCTCTAAATGACTACTTCCTACCCTTGTTCTGCAATCGCTTGCTAGCCCATTGAGCCTTTATGCAGGTATGCTAAATGCGTACCAATTTTATTGTTACACACATTAAAACTACCCCCTCGCCTAAAATGATTTTGGCTTCCCCTTAGAAGAGTGGCCGCTCTAAAACTGATGGATGTACATTTGAACAATTATTTGGACTATTAAAAAATTGCCTTGATAAGAGCAAATTCAGACTTTGGAAAGAGGCTTTAGTCATGCACGAAAGGCATGAGCTCAAAAAAAAAAAAAAGAGAAGCGAAAGCAAAAAGAAGAAAAAGAAAAAGAAAAGCGAAAAATCCAAAAAGAAAAAATGAATCAAAAATGAAAGAAAAAGAAGCAAAGAAAAAAGAAAAAAGAAGAATCAAAAAGAGAGCTCAAAATGGTGACCAATTAACTAGTTTCAATGATTGCCCTTCTGATCTCAAGGAGCTAGAATGTTATCGAGCCCAAATTCAAGAATACTTTTGAGCCGAGAACGGTTCATCCATCAGTTGAGAAAATATCGCAGCCATTTTTCTCTAGCGACCTGATATTTTTTTGACAGCCATTTACCTAAGCCTAACATTACAACCAAAGTAAGACCTTTTGATTCTGGGTTCAGTCTTATCCAATTAGCGGAGATGACATTTTAATAAGGTTTGGTACGTAAGAAGAGGCCTATGGTGTTTCTTGAGCTTCAAGCGAGAAGCCATGAGTGCATTCATGCATTCGAGTTAAGTCTCGTCTCCAACGTTGCATCTAGAATCCATGTAAAAAAAAAAAAAAGAGCTGAGAGAAAATATTCAATCATGAGAATAAAAAAGAGAGCAGATTGATAACAAGAGTTTGATGCTTTTAAGATCCATCCCGAGATTGGATGAGATTTTGTATCTTGAGATTAATGCCAAATAATGATCATATATTATGAAATCAAATTGAAATATGTGTATTTATACAATGGTATTGATGTAACTAGAATAGTTCATCTGATGTACAAAAGAAAAAAAGAAAAACAAATAAGAAAAAAAAAGAAAAAAAGGCCGTTAGAGATGAAAACAGTAATTGGCGCTCTAAGCAAAAATTAGGCCAAAGGACAGGGTGAAAACCTGAAAATAGGCAGTCTGTCCTAAAAGAAGAAAAAAAGAAGAAGAAAAAAGAAAAAAAAAGAAAAAAGAAAAGCTGCTGGATTGGGTTGGGTCCATTCCAGGCAAAAATAAGGCACAGGGTCATGTGAAAATCCGAAAGGACGCATTTCCCGCTAAGAAAAGCTAGTGTGAAAATCCACAAGGGATGCACTACCTTAAAATAATGACTACAGGTTTCAGATGAGAACCTCATGATCCCCAAAGAGCATGAAATTCAAAGGCAATTCCAGAAGGCACTGATCTTACTGCAAATTACAATCAAATCGGTTGTGGCCTCCAACCCTCTTAGACGAATTTTTTATACTGCATTGCTGCATATACATGCATACACATGCATGCTCACAATTTTTTTCTGCATATTTGCCTTTCTAAGTCTTGAAGAAAAAGAGACTCGACGCGGACACCGGCAGAAATCGAGTGACGACATCATTCCATCCATCAATCAAGAAATCAACCCAAGACTTCTCAGGGGGCACATAATCAAATCTTGAAGTCCTTTGAGGAGGCAAATCCTGAAGTCCTTTGAGGAGGCAAAACATGAAGTCCTTTGAGGAGGCAAATCGTGAAGACCTCTGAGGAGGCAAATCTTAAAGCCCTTTGAGGAGGCAAAACGTGAAGTCCTTTGAGGAGGCAAAACGTGAAGTCCTTTGAGGAGACAAATCTCGAAGCCCTCTGAAGAGGTCTATTCCCTAAGCTCCCTAAGGAGATAGGTCCCACACAACATCATGCATACAACTTCTTGTGTATATTTTGTGCATCCGATTTTGCAGAAAATATCTGAATGACCGCTCAGAAGGGCAGTCCAGGAGGACACCCAGTCCGGAAGGACATCCATTTCAGAAGAACAACATCAGCACTTTGTAAGTCTGGAGCAGACTCGGTGTAGCTCAAGAGAGCAACCCCTGCATTTTGTAAGTCTGGATCAGACTCGGCGCATCATCATCATTCGCACTTTGTAAGTCTGGAGCAGACTCGGTGCAATTCAAGAGAGCAATCCTCGCACTTTGAATCTTGGTAGCGATTCAGTGCAAACACTTCGAATCTTGGTAGCGATTCAGTGTAATTCGCGCTTTGTAAGTCTGGAGCAGACTCGGCGCATTCACCACATCATCAAAGTCCTCTGAGGAGGCAAATTCTCCAAGTCCTCTGAGGAGGCAAAATCTCGAAGTCCTCTGAGGAGGCAAAATCTCGAAGTCCTCTGAGGAGGCAAAATCTCCAAGTCCTTTGAGGAGGCAAAATCTCGAAGCCCTCTGAGGAGGCAAAATCTCAAAGTCCTCTGAGGAGGCAAATCTCAAAGTCCTCTGAGGAGGCAAAACCTCAAAGTCCTCTGAGGAGGCAAATTCTCCAAGTCCTCTGAGGAGGCAAATTCTCCAAGTCCTCTGAGGAGGCAAAACCTCAAAGTCCTCTGAGGAGGCAAATTCTCCAAGTCCTCTGAGGTGGCAAAACCTCAAAGTCCTCTGAGGAGGCAAATTCTCCAAGTCCTCTGAGGAGGCAAATTCTCCAAGTCCTCGGAGGAGGCAAAATCTCAAAGTCCTCTGAGGAGGCAAATTCTCCAAGTCCTCTGAGGAGACAAAACCTCAAAGTCCTCTGAGGAGGCAAATTCTCAAAGTCCTCTGAGGAGGCAACAAATTCTCTAAGTCCTCTGAGGAGGCAAAACCTCAAAGTCCTCTGAGGAGGCAAATTCTCCAAGTCCTCTGAGGAGGCAAAACCTCAAAGTCCTCTGAGGAGTTAAATTCTCTAAGTCCTCTGAGGAGGCAAAACCTCAAAGTCCTCTGAGGAGGCAAATTCTCCAAGTCCTATGAGGAGGCAAAACCTCAAAGTCCTCTGAGGAGGCAAATTCTCCAAGTCCTCTGAGGAGGCAAAATCTCGAAGTCCTCTGAGGAGGCAAAATCTCCAAGTCCTTTGAGGAGGCAAAATCTCGAAGCCCTCTGAGGAGGCAAAATCTCAAAGTCCTCTGAGGAGGCAAATCTCAAAGTCCTTTGAGGAGGCAAAACCTCAAAGTCCTCTGAGGAGGCAAATTCTCCAAGTCCTCTGAGGAGGCAAATTCTCCAAGTCCTCTGAGGTGGCAAAACCTCAAAGTCCTCTGAGGAGGCAAATTCTCCAAGTCCTCTGAGGAGGCAAATTCTCCAAGTCCTCTGAGGAGGCAAAATCTCAAAGTCCTCTGAGGAGGCAAATTCTCCAAGTCCTCTGAGGAGACAAAACCTCAAAGTCCTCTGAGGAGGCAAATTCTCAAAGTCCTCTGAGGAGGCAACAAATTCTCTAAGTCCTCTGAGGAGGCAAAACCTCAAAGTCCTCTGAGGAGGCAAATTCTCCAAGTCCTCTGAGGAGGCAAAACCTCAAAGTCCTCTGAGGAGTTAAATTCTCTAAGTCCTCTGAAGAGGCAAAACCTCAAAGTCCTCTGAGGAGGCAAATTCTCCAAGTCCTATGAGGAGGCAAAACCTCAAAGTCCTCTGAGGAGGCAAATTCTCCAAGTCCTCTGAGGAGGCAAAACCTCGAATTCCTCCTCCTCTGAGGAAACAAAATCTTGAAGCCCTCTGAGGAGGCAAATCTCGAAGCCCTCTAAGGAGGCAAATCTCGAAGCTCTCTGAGGAGACAAATTCTCAAAGACCTCTGAGGAGGCAAATCCCGAAGTCCTTTGAGGTGGCAAATCTCGAAACCCTCTGAGGAGGCATCTCTTTATCCGACTCTCGGCAAGAAGGCAAGGTCTCCGCCACAGGTATGTAATCCCCTCTCTCTTACTCTTTGAATTTTGGCTCACCTAGGTGTCTATGCACTAGCTTCTCCAAAATTGGGGGCAACAGTAGACACCGGGTCCCGAACTCCGGCATAAAATGAAAATGGTGATTTTGATCCTCGATTATTCCCTCCGAAAAAAAAATGAAAAAATAAAAATAAATATGTGTGTGTGAAATTAGGTAACTAATTAGTTGATGTTGTTAGTTAATTAAGTAATTAATATTATTGTGTGATGAAAGTGCATGTAAAATATAAATCTAAAGTGTATAATTAATTAGATAAAATATAAATATATATGATAATTGATTAATTAGTGTAATGTTTAGTTAATTAATGAATTAATGTGTATGTTTAATTAATTAATGTGTGTGTTATTTGAATTAAGTTAAATTAATTAAAATTAAGATATGAAAATGGGAGGAACTATTTGAAGGCATGAAAATTGAGGAAGTTACCATTATGCCCCTTAACCCTAATTTATGGGGGTATAAAAAGAAAAGGATGAGCAAAATTGGGAGGGGGCTCGGCAGATCAAGAAAGAAGAAGAGAAAGGAAAAGAAAAAGAAAGAAAAAGAAAAGAAAGAGAGAAGAGAGAGTGGTGGCCGGCCATAAGACCAGGAACAAAGAAAAAGAAAGGAAAAAGAAAAGAAAAGGAAAGGAAAAGAGAGAGCAAGAAAGAACTGAGAGCAAGAGAGGGCCAAAATAAGGTAAGGGAAATAGAAAGAAGAAGAGCAAAAGAGAGGGAGGACACAGACCCACGATGCCAAGAAGAAAAAGAAAAGAGGAAGAAAGAAAGGAGGCCGCCGGCGCTACCCCCGACGCCGGAAGAGGCCACGCGCGGCGGCGCTGCGTTCGTTGTGGTTGGACGATCAGACCGGCGGCCATCTCCCCCTCCCACTCGCCGCCGGGAAGCACACCGGCGTGAAGAGGATCCGCAGCTTCCGACGCTATCTCCGGCCATCTCAGCCGGCATTCCGGCGTGTGACCCACTCCGGCGGGATCCCGGCGGTCCGATCTCCCTTTCGGCGACGGTGGTGTCGACCAGCTCCCCTCCGGCGAGGCTCCGATGAGGTAAACTCCACTTCCCCCTATTTTATATATTTATATATTATTATTATTATTATATTTATTTATTTAATTTCTGAATTTTTATTATTAACATTATTAATATATTTATTTATATTTATTTATTATTCTGTTTTAATATTATTTTATTATTTATTATTGTTATTTTTATTATTATTATTATTATTATTATTATTATTATTATTATTATTATATGGTTATTGTTAATTAATTGTTATATTTGTTTATTATTACTATTTTGTGTTATGTTAATATTATTAAAATTGTTATTATTATTATTAATATTATTATTGTCTAATTTTGTGTTAATTTTATGTTGATGTTATTATTTAATTGATTTGTGATTATTTAATTTTATGTTTTATTATTATTATAATTATTATTAGTATTATTATTTCATATTATTATTATTATTTATTTATGCAATTATTTATGTATTCATTTATTTATTCATTTAGAAATATGCAATTATTGTTTTATTTTATTTATCTGTGGTCTGTAATAATAAAATGGTTTTCGACCGCTCTTAAAAAGAACCACCACACAAATGTTTTATACCAAAATGAAATGTTTACTAAATAAAATTGGACCAATGTCCTATTTTTACCCAATAAAATCATCACATAAAAATCGTTTTTCGTAATGAATGCATGCGAGGACCAATGTTCTCTTTGTTAATAAATAATCCGTTTTATGCATGTATCGCACATTTGTAAATGGGAGTTGTATTCCGCTCCTAGTATTATTGTAATTTATTTGATTTAATGCTTTATTTTTTTATTCATTTATTTATCTATTGTTCTAAATACATGAATAAAATGCGCCTTTCAATTTAATTGCATCGTGTGGAGAGAGAGCGAATCAATGATAATTAAAATTTGATCATAAAATAATCGAGGTAGAAATAGATGAGAAATCCCGGACCCAGCTCTGGTCTTTGGGCTCAAAGAGGCTAGAGGTCTACCCTCAAAGACACCTTTTTTGTGCCACGAGACTTTAGCGCTAATCCTAGGCTCCTTAGGGCGAGAGGTTTACCTTCCAAGACCCCTATGGCTGGCCCAAAATGGATACAACGCGCAGTCTTAGGCTCTCCGAGGCGAGAGAAACTTTCCCAATTAATGTTCTATTGGGTGGCGACTACATGAAACCTCCTTGTTGCCCAATATAGACACACTTGCGATTTATTGCAAGCTGTCAACGGACCCACAAATGCCCCGATCGCCCACGTGCGGGCGGTCGAACGGGCGGCCGCGGGGATCCGGCGCGCGTCACACCTGCGTTTGAGTTATTAGAAGAAATGTCCATGAATAATTGCATGTGGCCAACCGATAGAGTAAGGGAATCAAATTCTTCTAATGCTAGGGGGGTACATTCAATTGATTCTGTAGTAGCATTGTAAGCCCAAGTTGAGGCTTTAACTCATAAGGTTAATAGCTTAGGTATGGGAGGAAATTCACAAAATGCATGCAATATTTGTAGTCAACAAGGTCATAAAAGTGAAGGTTGTAATTTGGGAATGGCTAATAAGGAGGAACAAATAAATTTTATTCAAGGCCAAGGACGTGGTAACCCTTATTGCAATAGTTATAATCCTAGTTGGCGTAATCATCCGATTTTTTCATGGGGAAATAATAGCAATCAAAATGGGGGTGTGGGATATCAACAACCCCATGATAGGTTTGGAGCATTTGAAGTAAAAATTGATAAATTTATTGAGGATATCAACTTTAAGATTAGCTCTCAAGATGAGAACCAAAAGAAGCTTTAGGCAAAAGTTAACCAAATCACTAAAAATCATGCTTCATCCATTCACAATCTTGAGGTTCAATTGGGACAACTTGCCAATTAATTACCATTGAGAAGTATAGGGTGTCTTCCAAGTAATACGGAAGAAAATCCCAGAGAGCACATGAAATCCTAGTATTTTATAGTCTCTTATTTCAGTTGCTTAATTAAGTTTTCATTTTATATGCATGTTATTTTGTTTTATGTTTCTTTCATGTTATCTTGTTATTTCATTTTCATATTTTAGATTTTAATATTACTAACACAGTTTGTTTTTGTCGTACAGGTAAAACTAGTAAAAAAAATGTGTTGTTTTATTTATTGTGAATACAGGAGAAATTAGAAAAACAAAATTGTGTAAGATAGGGTGATTTTATCGCGAGCGTGGCAAGCATCGCAATTACGACAGAATGAGAAAACATTGAAGCTAGGTCTACTCGTGTTGTTTTTCACGAGTGGAACAGAAAGTGCACGAGTCGTGCACCTATGTCTGACTCGTGTTGTCGTTCACGAGTGATTCAGGCAAGAGTCTTCTTCATGAGCCGTGCAATTTGTTTGACTTGTGAAGTTATTCACGAGTGCTCAGGTGAGTGGCTTCGTCACAAGTCGTGCAATTTTGTCTGACTCATGCAGTAAGAGGAATGGCAGATCGAGTCGTAAATATTGTCTGAGTCGCATCCAAGGTACATATTTTTTCTAATTTGTTTATTTTCTTTCTCTTTTTCTACTAACTTGTTTCTTTTTCTTCTTAGTGAGTCCAGTGTGTGCTACAATTTCATTTCATTTAAACCAAAAAGAAAAAAAATAACAAGAGCAAAACACCCTTTTTCAAAACCCTAACTTGGTGAAATGCCGTGACCCTTGGCAGTCCATCGTCGTTTTGGTTTTTTTGCCTTGAATTCTATTATTGCTGTTTCAGTTCCCTTTTCATTTCATTTCGAACGTTTCCCTTATTCTATCCGAGTCGTGTTTTTCCTTTCACTCTCCTTAGTATCATGAGTTGTGCTCATTTTGTTTCTTTCATTTTTCTGCTTTCATCCTTTTTCTTCTTTCTCTTCAGTTTTACATTGTTATTTCCTTTCAATTTCTATCTATACCGCAAATGGTGAGAACAAAAAACCCCTCATCTTCACGAGTCGATCAAGCGCGACTGGAGGAAGAACACGAAGACCTGTCAGCCACATTTGGTGCTAGCTTCCCTATTTCCTCCGTTGACAAAGGTAATTGTTTTCTTGCTCTTAAGGATAGAGCATTCCTATAATGTAAGTATTTTCCTGTTTCCCTTCTTGAGCAAGCAGGTATGTTAGATTCTATTAATAAAATGTTGTCTCAATGTGGATTGTTGAGATTTGTAAACATGCATGAACATTTCTATCCTGACTTAGTGTTAGAATTTTATACGAATTTGAAAACTAATGAGGAGAATTTTAGCCTGTTGGATTTCCGTTTAGATGGAAAGGAACATACTCTGACTTATTTTATGATGCATAGAATGTTTGGGTTTAAATAGTCTGGATTATGTGACCCTCCTAAATCCTTTCATTGTAATGAATTTTGGTCATTTCTCACTGGTTTGACAACACCCTTTAGAACTAGAGAAGCTAAATCAATCTTTATCAAGGATCTAAAATACTTGATTTTGCATAAAATTTTAGCTTCCTTAGTTTTTAATAGATTTGAATTTAATAGAGTTTCTTCTCATGAGTTATTTTTGATGTGGTGTGTGCATAAGGGGAAATAAGTGTGTTGGTCATATTGGGTTTTTAATCAATTATTGCAATGTGTTGGTCGTTATGATGCCCTTCTCACACATGGACACATTATATCTGTTATTGCAAGGAATTTGGATATTGATCTTTGTACCTATGCTAGAGTCTGTCCTTGTATATATTTTACTAAATATTTGTTTGTGCTTGGAAAGGTTGTGAATAATGCATTTCAGGAAATTCCACACCATTCAACGTCTTGTTGGAGGTATCTCCCAGGATCCTCTACTCAACAAGAGGAAGCTAGTGATGATGAGAGCAGTAGGGATGCAGATATGCAAGATGTGGCTGCAGTGCCTACTGTTGGGTCTTCTTCTCATAACGTACCAGCAATATTATAACAAATCCTGTAGAATGAGTCCACCATGCAAGATCAACTGTCTTCTTTAGCTAGACGTCAACGTAGACTTGAGTATAAGGTGGAAACTTTTACTGCACAAGCTGGTTATATCGTATCCTCTCTTCCACCCACACCTTGATTATTAGGGGAGTTATTTTACCTTTGTTTTATCTTTTTCTTTTTATTTTATTTCTTCATGTTGAGGACAATGTTTGTTCTAAGTGTGGGGGAATTAGTATGTTTGTATGTTTGTTTGTGTTTTATGAGTTTTTATATGTGTTTTATATGTTAGTGCATGTGTGTTTGTGTGTATTCATTTTTCAATTAGATTTTTAGTAAGTTTAATTATAAAGCATTGTTCTTTTGTATATGATATAGGTTGTTATGTTAAGTCATTTACCTTTTATACTCATTCTATTAGTGTTCCAAAATTTTTAGTACGTGTTTTATGTTTTTCAAGTTATATTCTTTTTACTTCTTTTAACATTTTAGATTATTCAGTTTTTTTACTAACTATGCTTTGAAGTTAGAAATTGCTCATTTAGTTTAAGATTTTAGGGTTCTTGTTGCCCTATGGAAACTAATGCCATAATACTTACCCTTAGACTTTTCAATAATGGATGAAGACTTAAAAAGAAAAAAAATAAGTGGAATAGAGCATAAAATGCACCTACAATATTCATGAAACTAAAAGAAAAAAAGAAAGCAAGATCTGTATCTAAAATTGCAATAAAGTATGGGATGGTGTCACACCCCAAATTTGGCCTAGTAGAAATTGCATGTATAATTGGATATTAAGGGTATTTTGGTAATTTGTGCAAATGGATTAAAGACTTAATTGAAGAATTAGTTAAAGTATTTAGAGAAAGAATTTTTATTAGTGACTAAGTGGTAATTTGTAAGGGCTTAAAAGAGATTTAATAAGGACCAGATGCAAAAGTCAAGAAAGATGAGACAAATGACCAATAGTAGAGTGACATGTGTAATAGTTGGTGCGAGCATTGAATGAGGATTTGAAAGGAGTAGAGAGAGGGAAGGAAGAAATGGTAGCCTCCCGTGGAAGCCACTTGGTTTTGCCCTCTCCCTTCTCACGTTCTCTCTCTCACTTTCTCATCTCCATTTTCTGCTCTCTCAAGCCTTATATGTGGGTGTTCTTCAATCTTTGGGCTAGGGTTTGAGTTTTAAAGGATTCTAAGAGGTAAGTGGCTGTGTTTGCTTTGGGTTTTTTTTTCTTCTTCTCCTTCTAGGGGATTGATTGGGTTTTTAAAGGCTATGTTCATGGGTTAATATAGTTATTTGTTTTGATTGGTTGCAAGAATCTGAAGAGAAGAGGAAAGATAAAGGGAAAGGGAAGTTGGTTGATTGAAGATAGTGAAAGTTTTGGCTCTATTTCAGGTTAGGGAGCTTACTTGGTTTTATGTTTGGTAGTTGATTGAAGGTGCTGCATTATTCTCACTTTGGATCTTATTTGAATGCAATATTGATGTTAATTGTGGGTATTTGTATATGAAAATGCATGAGTAAAATAGATCTATGTGTATGATTTGTAGTGGTGAAGTTCTGATGTTCTGCAAGTTAAAATGGAAGTGTATATGCATATATGTGAGAGATGAAATTTTGGGTTTTTGAATCTCTATAAAAGTCATTTGATTTTGTGATGATGTGGAATTATTTGTGATATTGTGTTGTATATGTGACTTGGAGGCTAAATAGGTATGTTTTACATGTTTTAGCATGAAAAATGCATTTGGGTATAAGCTGGGTTATTTTTCCTTGAAGTTGCATTTTTTGCATTTTCTTGAGGAAGAGGAAGATCGTCTCTGTCGCGAGCACGACGTTGCGGCGAGCATGACAGAGGCTAGTTTTTCCTCTCTCGCGTCTTGCATCTCGTTTTGCAGACTGAATGAGCATGACTCGGACAATTGAGCACGACTCGAACGGTCGTGTATGAGTCAGACGAGGGAGCTTTGTATCGGATGCTTGTCTCGGTGAGAGGAGCACGAGTTGGCTTATGCAGAGCACGACTCGATAATTTGAGCACGAGTCGTGCTCCTCTCAGATGGGTGCACACGAGTCGGAGGGAGACGTCCGACCCGTGTTGGGTAGATCAGGCCTAGTACAAGTCGTGCAGTTCCCTCCGACTCGTGCTGGACCTCTTCTTCCGGGCTGCTTCCTTGGCTACTGTCGCGATCGCGATTCCTTATCGCGAACGCGACAGTAACCCACATGTTGCCTTCCCTATTTTTCCAAAATTGGATTTTTAAACTTCTTTTACATGGGGTTTTTCACTACATGATACATGATTGGGTTTAATATGTATTTTAAATTGACAATTATATGGTCTTAATTAGATTTGTACATGATTTATATGTCTTCATCTTGATTAAATACAAACGTATACATGAAATTGTATAATTATAATGATTTATTTCTTTATTATATGAACATTATTTTAGAACATGATTGAGTTGTCATTTGAGCCTGGTAGTCATAGTTAGTGGATAGATAAGCGCTTATCCAGGGTCAGGGTGTGAGTGCAACTGCTATATGTTATTTGTTACATGCGGGCCCCGTTTGGGTCACATAAGATATTTGAGGCCTCGGTCTCCGGCATACTTTCAAGTATACATGATTATAAAAATGTTTTGAGACTCATGTCTCCATATGCTTGGGATACTGTGTCCTATCAGTATCATTAGTACCCGTATCTATTGGTTAGCGAGTAATCAGGCTATTACTTGAGTTTAGTACATGAGATTGATATACGAAGCTATTATTTATATGAAATGAATATATGTTACATGTATATGTATGTGAGATATGACCTGATGAGATATGATACTTGTATTCGGTTATAAATATTTGCTATAAGTATAAGTTGCAAGTGTTTATATGCTTTTGTTATTATTAAGCTTATATATATGTTTGTTGCAAATATATGTATATGTATGTGTTGTTCCTCCCCACTAAGCGTTATTGCTTAGCACGAGCTCTTTTTCCGTGTAGGTGGTAGGTTCTTTTTGGAGTCGGATATCTACAGGTCGGCTACTAGAAGTCTTTAGTTGGGATTATTTTGTCTTCCGCTGTATTTTTGTTTATGGAGTATGATTTTGGGAATGTAATTTTGTAAAGAATTATTTTGTATATGTAAATATTTATCTTTTACAAATCCCTTTTGTAAAAACTATATGGTTATATATATGGATTTGTTACCTTTTGATTAAATGTATTTATTTCCTTAACTTATTTGAGTATATGTATATGTATTTGAGTTTGTTTTTGAGTTTGTGCACGTGGCGCTCCGGTATCCTTCCAACAGGGGTAACGGGGTGTTACAGCTTGGTATCAGAGCGCTGGTTTAGTTGGTTCTAGTCCTATGTGATTATTTGAGTATAGAGTCTTTACATGAGAGTCTATCTAGAGTCGTGGCCTAATGCAGATGTTGTTTTGTGTAGTGTCTAGATGGAGTCGGATCCAAGTGAGTATATGGGTGACACGATGGAAAGTGTGAATCCGATTGGAAGTAATTTGGTTGGTCAGGATAGGCCTGCACGTGAGCGTGCACCAGTAGAAGGTCAGGGTTTTGATCCGGCATTAGTACAAGGCTTACTGTAAGTGGTAGACAGATTGACTGCTCCTAAGGCTCCTTCAGAGCTTATAAGGAAAAGGGGAGCAGAAGAATTCCATGGAACCTCCTTGGATGAATCAGATGTAGCAAAATTTTGGTTGAAGAGAACTGATAGGATTTTACAAGAGATAGCTTGCCCTCCGCAACAACGAGTTACTTGTACCGTATCGCTTTTGTAAGGGTCAGCATATGATTGGTGGAACCTTGTGCTTCTCAATCCCCAGAGACTAGCTGAATTGACATGGGAGTTCTTTATGAAAGAGTTTGAGCAGAAATATGTGACCAAGGCTTATCAGGAGGCAAAGTGGAATGAATTTATCAATTTGAAACAGGGGAACTTATCAGTCAGCGACTATGAGAAAGAGTTTAGTTGATTGACCAAGTATGTGCCCCAACCGCTATTGACGGAAGACTTTAAGTGCCAACATTTTCAGGGTGGATTAAGAGAAGTCATTAGAGGTCCATTGTCAGCTATGGCAGTTATGCATCCGGTTGGATACTATCAGTTAGTGGCTGCAGTGATAAAGTTGGAAGAATCTGAGATGGCAAAGCAAAGAATAGAACAGAAGAGGAGAGCACCAGATGGTGGAGTTGTTAGTAACAAGAAGTCCAAGGGTGCTCCGGTAGGACAAGGAAGTAGAGGGACTGCTCAAGTGCCTTATGAGGTAGGAAGTGTAGCACTGCCTGCGAGTAGAGGAAATAGAGCACCGGAGTGTGACCATTGCCAAAGGTACCATTGGGGAACTTGCCGCAAGATCACGGGTGCATGCTTCAAGTGTGGAAGTATGGAGAATCGGTTTGCTAGTTGCCCTGATCAATAAGAGAACAAGAGCCAACAAGAAAGCAAAGTGGGTGGAGGTAAAGCAAATGCAACAAGAAGCAACCGGGACAGAAGTAGAGCTCCTCAGGCGCCATCAGAAATGGTGCAACGACCAAGGACTACGGGAGATTATGCTCCGGCTAGAGTGTATGCGATGATCAGAGAGGATACTCCAGAAGTTGCAGGTCCTTCCGGTAAGTGTTAATTGGTTAAGTTACTTTTTTTTTTGGGTTCGATTTTGGCTATTTGGGATGTAAGTGGTTAGTGGGGAAATTTCGAGGATGAAATTTTCATAAGGAGGAGAGAGTTGTCACACCCCAAATTTGGCCTAGTAGAAATTGCATGTATTATTTAGTGCATATTTTGTGTAAGTTTAAGAAGTTAAGTATGTAAATATATTTATATTTCGTGTTATTTGTCTAGTTTACGTGTTTATATGTTTTGTAGGGTGATTTGGGTGAAAAAGGAATAAGAGAGGCACGAATCGTGAAGAAGAGCATGACTCATGAAGATGAAATTGAAGCGCACGAGTCGTGAAGCATAGCACGACTCGAGAAGAGAAGAAAGTAAAGTCCGACTCGTGACGGCAGACATGACTAATGACAAGTCGCAGTACAAAAGAAGAAAAGCACGACTCAAATAAGCAAAGGATGACTCGGTGTCCAGAGCACGAGTCGGACAAAGTAGCACGAGTTGTGAAGAGCTAGAGAGAAAACAGAGAGAAAAGAGAAGAGAAGAGGAAAGCAAGGGAGGTACGCATTCTGCCGCGAGCGCGATAGAAAGAGCCGTTGGACAGTTACTTTCAAAAAGTCACATGAAGGGGCATACTTCTCCACTAACCTTTGTAACTCTTCGAAGAAAGGGACACAACTCTTAGAACACTATAAATATGTAATTAAACTGTAACTTTGGGAGATGATTAATATATGATGAATTTTCTTTAACTAATTTATTTTTCTGTAAGTTTGGGAGAATAGTTCTATAGTTAAAGTTTTAAGTTAGATTTTATATTTTGAAGAAGAAGACCAACGAGGAGAAAATTTATTATAAGGGTTTAAGAAAAGGGTTGAGAGATTTCTTTCTTCTAACTCTTATCTTTTATTTTCTTGTCTGTAATTAATGTTATTTAATGAAATTTGAATTATATTAATGTCATCTACTTCCATATATGTTAGTAATCTTTGAATGTAGAATTCTCTATTAGTATATTATTGCATGATCTTTATAGGTTAAGGTAGAATTGAGAGGTTCATTTTAACTTACAACTAATAGGAATTCATTATTTGAACATAACTAGAGAGATCAGTATGTTGAGATAATTGCTATAGGTTGGTAAATATCTTAGAATAAGTAATTAAAATTAACTAGTTCATTAATGAGAGTTAGGGATTAGCATATTCTAATTCATGGTCGAGAGAGTGAATTAGAAAAAATTCCAACTTGGCTTGCTTATAAGACTAAAATTATAATTAAATGATGGAATCAAGTGTCATAATTATTAAATCTTCATTATATACTTTGTCTTCTTTGATTATCATTAACTAGGCTTAATTAAGTTACATGATAATAATAGTTTAGAGTTAACTTTCGAATTAATGAATATTGTAAACAAGATTAAAATTGAGTAGTAATAGTGTGTAATATTAGTCTACATTCCTCGTGGGATCAACATCTTTTGTACTATAATCGGTACACCGTATACTTGCGAAATTAGCGTGTAGAAATACGCCTAACAGCTAGACACCGCACATGTTAGATGCCGAAACGACGGAGGTTAGACACCGCATAAAGGGCTAGACACCGTACAAGTTAGATGCCGTAGCAACAAGGGTTAACACATCGACAAATAGACAATAACTACCCCAACAACTCAATTTAGACCGGAAAGACAGCTGCTTCACGTACGTGTCTCTTTCCTTCTTTCTCTTAGTTTTGGCTTACCTAGGCATCCATGCACTAGTTTCTCCAAAACTGGGGGCAACTATAGACACTGGGTCCTGAGACAGCCCATACCAGGGTTACCCAATGATGATTAGATGCTTGTTCACAGGCAAAAATGTTGGAAGCGATGATTTCTTTGTGATAATTTGCTTTTTAGAAATAAAAAATGATAAAAATAAAAAAATTTATATTTTAAAAATGAAAAATGAAAAAGGAGCTTGGAAGTATTAATTTTGGGTCAAAAAGTTTTAATTTAAAAAAAAAATTTTTAAAAAAAAAATTTTCAGAGGGTTGCGCCGCCGTGGCACACTGGGGCAAGCGCCCCCAGTGCAAGTTGCGACCGTACCTCGCCCCCATATCGCGCCAGATCACCGATTTTGCCCAGTTTCGCCGAAAATCCATTTTTTTCCCCAAATTCGGGATTTTGAGTCCAATTTGGACTCTAAATCATTTTTTTGAGATAATTAAAAATAAAACCTGTTTTTATCATCAAAAAATAGAGAAATTGGATTAAAATTAATTTCCTTTTCCTAATAGAATTAGGGCTTTTATTTTGAAGGATAAATAGTTTGAGATGAAGAAAAACCTAGGAAGAGCCTCCATTATTTTTTTCATCCTTTTTTTTGAGAGAATTTATTTTCTTCTTCTTTGATTTTTCTTCTTTAATTTTAGATTGCTTTTTTTCAATTAACAAGGATCAATTGAGATTGAAAAATCAATTTCAAAGTCTTAAGAATCCAAATTAATTTCTTTGTTTTCTCCATAAACAAAAGGAATTAATTTCACTTCTAAATTATTTTTTTTGTGGAATTTTTCAAGGGGATCAATCATCATATTCCTTCCATCAAATCTAAATATGAGGGTAAATTTTCTAGGGTCCAAACTAATTATTTTCATCTTATTCTCTTATTTCTTATTTAATTATTTTTTTTCATGTAAACATTGATTTCTTATTATTTTTAACATGTAATTAATTAATTTATTTTGCTTTGATTGATTTTTTTTTTGCCATTTAAATATTTATGTTAATTGTGATAACATGTAAATAGTTAATTTAATCATATCAATTTTGCATCTTTAATTCCACTATGCTATTTGGTTAACTCAATTAAGTTATTTTTTCTTTTCTCTGCATGATGGCCACGTGAATAGTGGCCATCTTTGTTCTTTTGTCCTTTAATTATCATGCATGCATTCACGTGGGGCCATCTTTGCCTTATTTCCCCTTTAATTCTAATTTATTTTGTCCACACACGCACATTCATTCATTCTCACCTTAATATATTTTTATCCTTTTTATTTATTTGATTTATTTACTTGATTGGCTTAATTAATATATTTGTTAGTTGGATTCATTTAATTTAATTTGGTTCATTATTTTATTTTCTGTATTTCGTTTAATTTGATTGATTTATTTTATTTTATGTATTTTATTTGATTTGATTTAATTACTAACCTTAATTTTATTATTCTTTTTTGCTACAATACTTGTCTTTTTATTTGAGCATTATCCGTGGACGAAGATGGAGGATTGAGGAACTAGGAGTCTCATTTTGGTTTACATATTTAAATTTCGCATTTTCCTTTATTTTGATTTATTTGTCGCATTTGTGTATTTTATGTAAAATTATTTATTTTTATGCACGTTTAATAAAAAATCACTCAAAATATTTTTATTAATAAATTGGGTTTTTTTTTTCTAATAAAATGGACCAATGTCCTATTTTAACCAATAAAATCTCATTTTCAAAAGGAAAATTAATTTTCATAAAATGGGATCACTCATCCCGATTTTTTCAATCAAAGCCCAAAAATAATTCTCCAACTTTTAAGTTAATAAAAGGAACCAATGTTCCTAAACTCAAATAAATGTCCCGATTTATGTATGATACATTTTCATCCTCTTTGCGTATTTATTTATTTATTCATTTTGGGACCTTGTAATTAATTTTGGGGCGAGTTTATTCTTTTATTTATTTACGTCTTCTTTATTTTGAGGGGATTGTTCTCTCCCATAGTTTTCACTTGTAATTTATTTATTGCTTTATTTTATATTTTCTTTATTTCTTTCTGAAATGTTTAAAATGCACCTTAAATTTATTGTATGATCGCGTGAGATGAGAGATGGAATTCTGTTTTCTTAAAACTCATTTATAAACTTAACTAAAGGCATTAAAAAGAGTGAAGTTCCTAACACCTTCTCTTGTTTAAGACCCCCGAGGTTAGATAACCTTTCCCAATTTCTTGTAAATTGGGTGGCGACTCCAAAATACCTCAAAGGTGCCTAAAGGTTTCATGGGATTAGATGAACCTCCCAATGTTCTATTGGGTAGGGGATTTTAAAATGTCTTGTGTTATCAAAAATCTAGATGCTAACCGTTCCCGGACCCTTAAAGCGAGCCGGGATCCGGGCCGCGTGCATCACCAAAGGGAACTAGAGCTAAATTTCCATTACAGATAGTTCATTCTAACCCATATGGTCCAATGAATATGAGGGTAAGGCATGAGGCCTACTACTTCATTACATTTATAGATGACTATACTAGGTATAGTTATGTCTATTTGATTTCTTACAAGTTAGAAGCATTGAGTTGCCTCAAGAATTATATGAACTTACTTGAGAATGAATTATATAAGAAGATTAAGGCTTTAGCTACTGACAGAGCTCGGGAATTTCTTTCACATTAATATAAAGCTTTATGGGATGAAAGGGGATTGAGCATCCATTTTCCATCTCTAGAACTCCACAAAAAATGGTGTTGTGAAAAGAAAAAATAGGATTATCCTAGATATGCTAAGATCTATGATGGCAGAGGCAAATTTTCCAATCTCCTATTAGAAAAATACTTTATTAACTACCACATATGTCTAAATCGTGTGCCATCCAAATATGTCACATCCACACCTTATGAGTTGTCTACTGGTCAATAACTTGACCTAAGCCATTTACAACCTTAGGGTTATGCTATTTACGTCCATAGCACCTCTAGTAAATTTGGTAAATTGGGACCTAGAGGTAAAAAAAAGTACCTTTGTAAGATATCCTGAATTATCAAAAGGATACGTTTTCATGTGTGAGCAGGAAAATAGCACAGTGACATAATTTGAATCACGAGACATTGCATTCTTAGAGAATAAATTTCCAAAGTTAGGTGAAATGAGTAAATATTTCACTTTCTACAAAGCTCAGGAAGACGAACCATCAGGATCACTCCATCTGAGAAGGAAAGAGTTAGAGGAAGAAGGTCAAGACCTTCCTCCACCAAAATGATCCAGATGTTTGAGGCCCTTATTTTCGTGGGAGTATGGAAATTGATCCTAGTGGGAACGTTCCCAATTATGATGAATATATGAGATATGTTTATCAAGATTTAAAACTCTTAAAATCTAAAAGGATAGGTGTTGTACGCCGACGATTCGAAATCGAATGCTTGAATAAAGCCCTTTTGGTTACCTCATAAGATGAAGGAGAGCCCAAAAATGTCAAAAAGGCTCTTTTATGCCCAGCTAAGAAAAAATGGATTAAAGTAATGGAAGAAGAAATGGCATCAATGAGATCAAACCATGTTTAGGAACTAGTTGATCTACTGAAATGACGCAAACTAATTAGGAACAAATGGATTCTCAAAGTGAAGGGAAAGGTTGATGGAAGTATCAAAAAATACAAGGCTCGGTTATTCTCTAAACGGTTTACATAATTGGAAGGGATTGACTATGAAGAGACTTTCTCACCTGTTGTAAGATTTATGTCTATAAGGTTAATTTTGAATATTGTGGTGAGTTTTGACTTAGAGCTACATTAAATGGATATGAAGACTGCCTTTCTTAATGAAGAATTTGATGAAGAAAGCTGTATGGAACAACCAATAGGTTTCATCGAAAAAGGCAACTGATGTAATTTTTGTCAATTGATGAGATCAATTTATGGCCTTAAATAGTCTTCAAGACAATGGTATTTAAGATTTCATGATACAATCATGTTGAATGTTAACATGATTGATGAAGACCATTGTGTTTATAATAAAAGCTCAAAAAGTAAATTTGCCATTTTCACATTGTATGTAGATGACATACTCATAGCTGAAAATGACAAAGGGTACGTGTGATGCGCGCTGAACCCTGTGGACT
The DNA here is from genome assembly GCA_947683425.1 of Excoecaria cochinchinensis. Taxonomy (NCBI): domain Eukaryota; kingdom Viridiplantae; phylum Streptophyta; class Magnoliopsida; order Malpighiales; family Euphorbiaceae; genus Excoecaria; species Excoecaria cochinchinensis. The sequence continues at coordinate 31,969,921 of CANTUQ010000146.1, read as the reverse complement.
TTTAGAGGCCCCCTTTTAAGGTCCGAGAGAGGTTCATAAAACTCGCAAGGATTATGCGGGAGTCTATTTTGGACAACAAGTGGTATTTTGGAATTTCCATCCAATAAAAGATTGGAAAATGTCATCAAGCCTCATTAAGATTAAGACAATACGTATGTGTCTTTTTTGGGCAATCAAGAGAGTATTTTGGAATTACCTTCTAATAGAATATTGGAAGGGTCATCTAACCTCATAAAGCCTAAGACCAAAGAGAGTTCGGGACATTACTCTTATTTATACATTGGTTAAAATTATAAGTAAGTTTTTAAATTAAATTTCCATTCCTTTTCTCATACGCCATGCAATTTAATTAAAGTGTACATCAATCATTTAAGAAAAATGATAAAGAAAGCAATAAAAAAGAACAATTCTAAAGTAATAAAATTAGTTTACAATCAAATAGGGGCGGAATACAACCCCAACCAAATAAAAGGAAATATAAATCATGCATAAAATGGGGTATTTATTCGAGATGGAAACATTGGTTCCCCCATGCATATTTACCAAAAATAACTTTTAGATGACGTTTTTTTGGAAGAAAACTAGGACATTGGTCCTATTTTAATAAAGAAAACCCTATCAATTCATAAAGATCTTTTTGTGCTTTTTATATTAAACGAATAAAAATAATAAATAAAACCAAATAAAATCCAAGAAAACTAAATTATATAAAAAGAGGGTTGAGAAAAGTAAACCAATAGATGTCTCCAAGCCGCCTAATTTGAGCTTCCATTTTACTAACCATGCTTAAAATAAAAATCATAAAATCAAAGCAAAATAACATGTTAGCAAAATCAAAACATTAAAAGCAAAATAAATGACAAGATAATAGAAAAGTATTAAAAAAAACCTAAAATTAATAATGCAAAATATAATGAAAGAAATTAAAATAAATAAGAAAATGAAGAACCAAGGGACTGCCAAAGAGAACCGAGGGACGGCCGTCTCAAAGGTGACCGATAGGAGGAAGAAGTTTTTCGTGATGTCCCATTGCTCGCTTGAACGACGGCCGTTGGTCAAACCTTCTTCCTATCGATCATCTCCAAAAATCAAAAATAAGGGGAAAACTTCATTTTTGATTACACAAAGCTAAAATTATTATATTTTAAGGATCTAAATCAGTATTTCATGCAATTGTATTCAAACAAACTATCAATAAAGCAGATCTAGCATTAAAAATTGATATAATTACTAATAAATAAATTAATCTATATCTTAAGGCAAATTACACTTCTCATGTCAACATATAAGAATTAATGCAAAATAATAATATTTCGAACCCGAAATATTTACCCTTAGAATATTGATCTTTGGAAGGCACTAAAAGTGTAGGTTTCTACTTTGAGTTCCACAAAAATTATTTGAATTGAGCAAGTAGAAGATTACTTTCTCTTTTTAAAAAGTTTCATAAAACAATGGAAATTTTAGCAGAGTAAATCAAGAAAAGAGAATTGGTTTCTCTTTCTCTACTTGACTCTTGATTTTTTGAGAATTGATTTAAAAAAACAGCTATAAGAAAAAAACCCTTATTTATGAAAATCAATTTGCTCTTAAAAATTTTCCTCACCTTTTTCCTTGAAAATTGCCTTCTATTTATAGGCCCTTTTTGGATTAGGATTAGGAGTGATTTTAAGGATAAGATAAACCTTATCTAAATTCAAAACCCCTAAAATCCTTCACTTATCACGAAAAATCAGGTATTTGAACTTTTTGATTAAATTTCCAAATTTTCATTGAAGGAAAATCTTGATAGTCATTATTTGGTCACAACTGATGGGCGTCCCTCAATGGAGGGACGGTTGTCGCTCAAAAGAAATGCGGTAGTCAAACTGAGAGACGGGCGCCTTTATGCATAAGGGACGGGCGCCCCTACTCGTAAGGGACGGGCGTCCCTCACACGCGAGCGATGGGCATGCTCACGTGTGAGAGATGGGCATCCCTAGCTAAAGTAAGCCATGCCTTAGATCGACTGACGGGCGCCCCTCATGAGGGATGGGCGTCGGTCACCAAAAATTCATATTTTATTTTATTTTGAAAAGGCTCTTTTTAAACATATAAGAACACAAAAGAGTCATAAATAGCTCTAATGTTTGTGAAATCCAAGGGTAAAAACTTACAATTTCATCGTCTCACCTGTGAAGCAGGTATCAGTGTCCTCATTGGGTAACTCTGATCTGGGCTGCCTCAAGGCCTAATATCTACAGTAAATAAATGAAATCAAAGATTGCTTATTATCCAACTTTGAGATGAAAGATATAGGTCAAGTAGATTATATCCTTAGAATTAAGATTGCAAGAGATCGTTCAAAAAAGTTGTTGTCTCTTTCACAACGGACATATATAAATAAAGTCCTTGAATGATTTAATATGCAAAATGACAAACCTATAGATAACCCCATTGCCAAGAATAAGTTTCTTAGCAAAAGTAGGTGTCCTAAGATGCTAAAAGAAATGTAACGTATGAGAAGTGTTCCATATGCTAGTGCTGTGGGTAGTCTAATATATGCAATATTGTGTACAAGACCTGATATATGCTATGCAGTGGGCATGGTAAGTAGATATCAATCTAATCCTGGCGAAGCACATTGGAAAGTAGTCAAAAGGATTCTTAGATACCTTAAAGGTACTGTACTATTCTCTCTATTTTTAATGCAAGGATCTACAATTGAGAGGATATGCAAATGCTGATTGGGCATGAGATATGAATGAGAGGAAATCCACTTTAGTTTTTATATTCTTACTTGGCAAGGGTACCATCTCATGGAGTAGTAAAAAATAAAACTGTATAGCCCTATCAATAATGGAAGTAGAATTTAGCACTTCCTCAGCTGTAATGCAAAAGGTAGATTGGTAAAAATATTTCATGGACCATTTAAGAGTAATTGCCTTAGAGAAACTAGTGACAGTTAGTCGTTGATAGCTTATATTAATGATCCCAAATTTCATGGAAATACTAAGCATATCGACATTAAGTATCAATATACCAAAGATATTATTGTACGAGGAGAGGTGAACTTACAGTACATTTTCATGCATGATATGATTATAGATCCATTGACTAAACTTGTAATGAGAGATATGTTTGAGAGACACATTAGATCTCAGGGCTTGTGTAGGAGTTGATTTGAATTTTTCTTTATTTTATGTAAACCCTTAATATTATTATTTATGAATAATAAGCAAGTTTATTATTGGCAATATATGAGTGTGAATGTTTAATATGTGAATATTTACTATTATTTATTATAAGATTGAACATGTCAAATGGAGAAGCAACCCACTCACAAGGGTATTTACCTTAATTTTGTCAATAAGTTGACAAAAACTAAGACGAGGAAAATTTTGAACATATGATGATGCTCGAGAGCCTATTCAAAATAAAAGTGTCATCTTGTAGAAATTACAAGATTAGTCTTGTTAAGGTGCACGATAAAGACATACATAAGATTGTATGCTTTGGATTAAGATCAAAATCGGGATTGAGTGTAATCCCATGCTAAGTTAAATGTAACTACCATGTTCTGTCCAAAAAAGAGAAGTAGTCCTTAAGTAAGCGAACTAAAGTTGGATGCTTTGGCACATCGTAACCTTACACTTTTACATGGTGTTATATGTATTTTGTGAGATATTCACTCCTTTAAGAGAAGGAAAGAACACCATAACATATGTTTTACACTATGTGTGCTTAAGTGACCAAGGGATGGGAATTTATTATTATCTATCTCAACTTTCCCTAGTGTCCCTATTTGAAATTCGACCATTTAGACCCTTAACTTATCCGTGAAGGATGGTTCAGTATGGCTAGTTAGTTAGTCTCCAAAAGGTTATGAGAAAAATTCGGCGTGGTAGATCTAGCTAGAAAAGTGAGCTATATCACGATGGATGACATATAGTAAGAGGGGAATTAGCCTTTTGATCACATTTAATAGTTTCGTGTTTCACCGGCATGCCTATTATAGTTTCTATGAGTAGAGACATAATAGTGAACCAAAAGTTGTTTCATGAGATCATGAGTTAAAATAATAAATATAAGAAGGCTATCTAGGGAGGCATACATGGAAAAAAGAATCTTATTTTATTGAGATTTTATATATCTTTAATCGATGTATAGCGCTAGTGCTCTCGAGATATACTAGTCACACGGTCTATCTACCTGTGTGATTGGAGATTGTGATTGAAAATTATTCCCTCATGTGTGAGTGGGAGATGATGGAGTTTGGATATGCCCATGACTCTAGATATGGATAGAGTTCCATATCAAATAAAATTAAAATTATAATTTAAAATTGAATAATCTGATAAATATATAAATATTTTTATTTGAATAGAATTATCCAATTTTGTTTCAAAAAGAGTTTGAATTCTACTAGAAATTGATCTCTAGTATTAGGATACTATAAATAAATAAGAAAAGTCAGATACAACATGCAAAAAAGAGAACGCGATAAGAAATGTAAGAATTATTCTCCCTCTCATAATCAAAAATCACTAAGGGATTTTTAAACTGTGAAAAGTTGTTGTTATCCTACAAGTGGATAAAAGCTTGCCTAGTGACATAAAGGGCATATCTTGTATTCTTTCGCAGTAGTTCTACGCTACAAGAGGAAAATACCATATTGTATTTTGCCATTAATTTTCTTTCAGTCATGTTAATTAGAAAAATGTTAGAGTAAAATGATAAAAAATTATTAAATTTCCATGAGTTTATAAGTGAGTTTCAATTTTAATATAGAAGATTGGTAGACTAAATTGTGTTAGAAATTTATACATTTTCTTAAATTTCTTCTATGATGTACTATTTTTGTACGAAAATAGTATCATACATGTACATAAAATGTAGGAATTAAAAAATGTTGATTCCAACCATGTTTATAATTCATATGGGTGGACAATTAGGTTGGGGTATAGCCAATTTCCAGTATGATATTCAAATCTCTTAGCAAGAACGAGGAGATTGAAAATTAGGAGCAAACCGACATTTAGGGAACTTGTTCATAAGATATAAGTAAAATTGGATTTAGCTGTGGAAGTGAGGGTTATTAGGGTCATATAAAATTGTCCTGTAAACAATTAGGGGTCAAATTTTAGACGCTTATGGATTTAATTGATGATGATGACATGCACTATTAGATTTATGAAAACTTTGATACTTTTCCTAGGTATACCCTTGTGGAGTTAATTGTTGATATGAAAAATATTTTAGTTGGAGACAACAAAATGCATTGAATAATGTTAATCAGATGACTGATGTGAGAGATAGAGAGTCTATAACAACTATGGATGAAGGAAATCTATTTGGTGATAATCAAGAAGAGTAGTCTAGTCTAAGTTCGGTACACAGTTTGATGCTTCAACATAATGTGAAAGTGTGGATGATTTGGAAACAATAAATGCCACTCCTATTTGGGGAGAGTTAAAATCAAATGAATTTTCCCTTATGCTTTACTTTTGAATGTAGCAATGATGCATGTGATGATAAGTTAGGAGATGGGAATCATGTTGCTAATAATGGGCATATTTCACCAAATTTTTATTTCGATTATGATCAAGAAATAGATTTGAATGACGCTGCTCCGAAAGCCTCTATTCAAAGAGTTGATCCCTTTGTTCCAAGTTCTTCCATCTGTGTCACAAAAGGCCTTAAAAATCTGAACATGAGTGAGGTTTAAAATCAACCCGGGGGCAAAGTTTGTAACACCCTTATCACTTCCATACACTACATACGTTACATTACTTTAACGATTACTATGATTGTCTAGCTACTGTTTAATCGATACTTATTGCAAATGCGATAAAAAAATTTCTACTATTTTCCACATATGTTTTTCATTTATTTTGTAAATTGTCATGTTACTAACAAGTCACATTGAATATAGTCCAAACATCACATCATTTAATAATACTCTATAATACACGGTACATAACAAATTTTAAAATCTTATATATACATGCCGATAACAACACACTTAACATTCTTAACTTCAATCCAAAGGCCCGATCTGATCTCGTAGCTGATAGCACGTCTGCTCCTCAGATGCCTCACTCCGTACCTACACGCAGTCAAATAAACTACGTGCTGAGCATTAAATATGCTCAGTGGTGATTACGAATCTAAAAATTTTCAATTCTAACTTATATGCACACATACAGGCATAATAAACTTTAGTCCTTACTTTTAGACTTAAAAATGTCATAATACTATTTAGTCCCTCATTTTTCCTCAATTTCCAACTTTACCCTTCATGTTATTTTAATTATGATTTTACACGTATTTTCTATTTTCCACTCTTAGCTTATTATCTCACTTGTAAACTAACCACTTTGGCCCTTTAACTTACCCCTTGAATTATTAACCTTTTAATCCTTATTTTTAACATTTTTCACTTATCTTATCATCAAACTTCTCTTCTTTTCATTTAAGTTTTAACCCCATTTACTCAGCAAATAACCATTCTACTCCTTTAACTTTTAAACTTCTGCGTTTTAAACTTTTCACTTCATTTACTTTTATTTTCCTTAACTTCCATATTTATATTCTTTTATATATTTCTATAATGCATTTTACATTTATTAATTCCTCAATTTCATTTAGATTACTCACTAAATGTAACGCCCCAAATATTGTAAACAAATAAAATGGGCAAATAAATAAAAATTTATTTATTTAAAGAATAAATAGGACATATTGTATGAAATAGTGGGTTAAAATTTTATAAGAAATTTAATTAAAATGGGTCTAGAAAAGTAGAAAAGAGGTAAATTAAATTAATTGGGAGTTAAAATGAAATTAAGAGGGACTAGATGGGAATTTGGCACAAAAGTTTTCCCTAAACTAGTTTTGGCTCTCCCCTTTCTTTTTATTCTTTTTCTTTTCTTTCTTTCCTTCCCGTTTTGGTATCCCCCAAACCCCAATCAGCCCGATCCCATTCCTAGCTGTCTTCCCCCTATCTGCTCCTCTCTTCTCCATCGTGTGTCCGCCCCTCTGTCCCTCCCTCGACTAGTCGCCGGCATTGCCTCTTCTCTTATCCCCTCTCGCGCATGCAACAACCCCATTTCTTCCTTCCATTTTTACTGCATTTTGCTTCGGGTTGTAGCTCCATTCCAATGCCCCCTTGCTATTATCGACCACCGGTCACGCCACCAGCCCCTTTCTCTTCAAACGCCAGCTATAGGGTGAGTTATGGTAACTTCTAATCTAAAATTTTTTTAGATATGTATAAGGGGGACAAATTTGGAGAAAATGGAGTTATGGATTTGAAGTTAAATCTTAGGAATTTAGTGTTTAAAACTTAGAATATGCTAGATTCCTCATTTTTAGATTAATATGATCAACTAAATTTACATTATTTTTGAGATTTGTTGGATATATATGTGAAATGGTTGTAGAGGGAGAGGAAAACTTGAAGAAAAATGAAAAAAAGGGAAGGACATAAAAGCTTTAGCCAATTTCAGTGAGCTTTAAGTTGGAAAAATTGGACCATTTTGCTGTGAATAAAGGTTTGCAACCATTAATTTCACCTTTTATTATTTTATATAGTATGCTTGAGACTGAATTGTGTTTGATATGAGATTTTGAAGAAAAATAGTTGAGTTTTCAAAAATAAAAGGACATAAGTTTAGTTTACTAAAATGACTGACTTAGTAGGAATGATTTATAATTATTGAAGTATTAAATTCATGAGTTATAGTTGTGATAATAAATATTGGATTTTAGTATTTGAATGGTAAATGATTTAAATGATAAGAGTTGCAATGAATGCATGAGTTTATTTATGTTAGTAAAGTTAGAGTTAAATTTATTAATTAATATGCATGATTGCTCTTGATATTCTAAAGAATACCATAAATATTAAAATGGTAGAATGTAAATAACAAGTAAGCTAATCTAAAATTTATTCAAGCAAGTTTGGTATTTATACAAATAAGAATTTGAAGTACAATGTATATGTGAATGATTGTGTAGTAATGATACTGTAAGGCCGTATGGTGCCATAGAGTGAATGGAAAAAAAATTAAATTACAAACTATATTTGAGATTTTGCTAAATATGATCTGCTATACGAATAAGAATGCAGTAAATAAATTTGACTGATGAATTATTATTGCCCTTGGTAATCAATAGGAAACATGGGTGAGAGTATTGTTTGCTAGCCATAGGGAGTAGAGAACTGCATTGATAATTGGGACGTCTGCAGGTTATTGAGAACCTGCAAAATTGTCAACTGTTACTGCTACTATTACTTCAACTGTTACTTCTAATACTACTATACTATTACTGTTGCTTATCCCATATACTTAACTCACGTAATCCCATTGGTTTACTTTGGGCTATAGATTGTAAATTACACACACACACACACACACACACACACACACACACACATATATATACATATTAATTAAGTTTAAAAATGCATTGTGGTTGAATTTTACTATTGACTTCCATGTTTGATATATTTAGACTGCTAATGTGTTTACTGACTCAATTAAGTAAAATTTCTTATGAGGGATACGACAAAAATTTATTTTCTTGGAATTTGGTTTCGTACACTTATTTGTTATTATTATTATTATTATTATTATTATTATTATTATTATTATTATTATTATTATTATTATTATTATTATTATTTTTATATATAAAATTCGTTTATAATTTTTAATAAGATTATTATTTGTGAAAAGTAAAATTAGTGGTTGCCACTAAGCAATATGTTTAGTGCGTGGAATTTTATTTATGCGCGTAGGTACATAGGTTTGAACTGAAAGGCAAGCCAGGAATCTACTAGGAAGTATGGAATAGTTCCTTTACTTCAGGATAGATACTTAGGCTTAGTATTTCTTTTTGAATATTTTCTTTTAGAACATTAAAGTTTGAACTATCAAATGGCTTATGAAAAACTATTTTAAAAATTTGAATTGTAAGCCATTTTGAATGATGAATTTTGGATGTTGAAGTTTATTGTAAATATATGCATGGATGACGGAAGATGGATGCTATATTTTTATTTTGGACAATGTATGAATTGAAAGGATAAATTCACAATTGTTGGTAAATTTGCCCTTCTATTTGAATATTTGAGGTGGATGGGAAAATTTGATATTGCTTTGGCTTTGTATAGAGTTGAGATGTGTGGATACTTTATAGAAGTGTAAAAATTGCAATTGTTTAAAAGGGGGATATAGACCAAAATAGGGGAAACTCTATCCGTTTTTCCATAGAATTTTGAGCATTTTAATTTACAAAAGTAATGGAAGTTATTGAAGTGTGATTTCAATTTTAGATACAAAGAAGGATCTAGTTAGGTAACATTCACCACCTGGCCCTTATTGGACCGGATATGGGCATTTACATTTAGTGGTATTAGACCGGAGGTTTAGGCAGTCCTAGACCTAGATTTGAGGAAGGAAAATAGCAAAGAAGGATAAATTGAATAGTTGTATATGTGAAATATGGAATTTGGTTTCCTGTAGTGTAAATAAATGTATACAAATTGATGGTATGTGAATGAGTAGAATATGGAGATTTGAGCTATGTCTTATAAAAATCTGTTTCTTGTATTATCTTCAGATTGGATATGGAGTCGGGTACTAGAGAAGTTGGTCATGAGGAAGGAGATAGTCAGGGTTCTACTACTGTTGAGGGTACAAATAGGATGCAATCCTCAATAGAGACTCCTCCTGTACCACCATGTCCATAAGTTCAAATGGAATTTTACCAAACTATGAATGAAACAATGAGAAGAATGGCAGAGGCTTTGCCTCATTTTCAGCCTCAACCACCACCTCATCCATAAAAAGGTAGCTATGAAAGAATGAAGAAGTTAGGGGCCACAGATTTCTATGGTAATGCATTTATCATTCCACAAAAAGCAGAAGAATGGCTTCAAAAGGTAAAGAGGATTTTTTATCACATGAAGGTCACACTAGAAGAAAAACTGGACTGCATAGCCTTTTTGCTTCAAGGTCAGGTTCATGAATGGTGGTTGGCTATCTCCAGAGATGTATTAGAACCTGGTCGCACTTGGGACTTCTTTCTAGACCAGTTTGAGAAGAGATTCATTGAGGTTCTGTACAAGAAAGCTATAGAGAAAGCATTTCTTTATCTAAGGCAGGGAACTAAGACGGTGACTGACTATCCAAGAGAATTTGACTGATTGAGTCACTATGCTCCACAGCTTGTGGCAACCAAAGAAATGAAGCTACAGAGGTTTAAAGAGGGGTTGCATACTGAGATTAGACTGGGTCCAGTGGGACATAAATTTTCTGATATTGGAGAGTTAGTTGAGACCTCTCTTGAAATAGAAGAGTAAGAAGCTAAAGAGAAGAATAGAACGATCAGAAGTTAGCAAAAATGGGGTCAGGGGTAGTCTGGCTCAACCACTCATGTTATCAAGAGACAGAAAGGATCTCAGTCGGCAGTACAGTCACAAGTCTATTCTCAGGGACAATCACGAGGAAAGAGAAGCTCGGCTAGTTCAGGTCGGCAGACAATCTCTATAGCCAACACACCTGGAGGTGTAAGTAGGGCCACTCCTAAATGTGAGTATTGTGGGAAACAACATGCGAGTGAATGTTGGAAAAAGATGGGAGCTTGTCTTAGATGCGGCTCTAAAGATCATCATATCAGAGACTGTCCTAAACCTCGGATCCTAATGGCTTCACAGTCTATAGGACCTGCTTCTACTTAGGCAGGCAGAGGTTGAGGTAGGGGCAAAGATGATGGATTAGGAGCCGCTAATCAGAAGAACTTTGCACAGACAGTTGTGGGATCAGATGCCAGAGTCCTAGCATGCACCTATGCTATCAGAGCTCGTGAGGAGCAGGATGTACCCGACGTCATTGTCAGTAAATTTTTTCTTTTTAATCATGATGTTTATGAATTAGTGGATCCTGGTTCCACATATTCATATATATGTACTACTGTAGCACATGGGAAGGGTTGGAATGTTGAAAAATTGGAACATGAAATCCTAGTAACTAATCCTTTAGGGCACAGTGCACTGGTAGATAAAGTATATAGAGATTGTCCAGTTCAAGCACAAAATCATATTTTTCCAGCCAATTTGATTGAATTACCTTTCCATGAGTTTGATTTAATTCTTAGAATGGATTGGTTGTATCCACATCAAGTGATGGTGGATTGCCGTCTTAAATGGATTACGCTTAGAACTGTCAATGATGAAGAGATCACTGTACTAGGTGAGAGATCAAATTTTCTTTCCAATGTGATATCTGCCACCAGGGCCAGGAGGTTGGTGAGAAAAGGGTGTGAGGCGTACTTGGCATGTGTTCATGATGCTAAGAAGGAAGAACCCAAAATTCAGGATATTCCTACAGTATGTGACTTTCAAGATGTATTTTCGGATGAATTACCAGGGTTACCACCAAAAACAGAGATTGACTTCTCCATTGAGGTCATGCCTAGTACAACCTCAATATTTATTCCACTTTATAGAATGGGTGCCAATATTTAGTACAAACCCTTTTCTTAGTTATATTGTATCTGTGGCACCTAAATACCCCCGAGAAGGAATATCGGGCCATCACACGCTAACCACACAAACATACATACATATACCAATTTAAACTCTAAGGCCGAAGCAATAACAATAAATAATTAGAATATCTTAAGTCAAACATACAACTCTTATAATCTATATATAAACTGTACATATTACAAAAACTTTATACTTATTACATATTAATTTTCGATACATATACAAAACAGTTAACATTTACATGTCGATACTATACTTATTTATGCATAATGATGTTACTCAAAATGTAAGAAACTCTATCTTATACATAAAGGATCTTCACTTAAGCTCTTAGTGGCCATAACCTGCAGATGCGCACTCACTGATCCAATCCTGAAAACCTATAAGGGACAACACCCGCGCTAAGCGATAACGCTTAGTGGGGATAAATAGAACAATAGACTTCGAATGAAGTCACCGATATAGCACAGACATATTGATAGTCATGTCATATACAAATAACCTGGTGCATAACCTTGTAAGCAAATAACATCATGTTTGGCCCATTCATGTGCCAAAAATCCAGACATGGTAAACGATATCGGTAAATGTCATACTGTATTCATATACACATACGAGTGTTTACTTTACCTCTTGTACACTACATAATTTAAATTAGCCTGAATTCCCAACAATGGTGGATACGGGTACTGTGGGTACTATTTAAAATTTAGAGAACTAACTCAATAGTGTTGAATACACTAGGTATTCATCAAGTAGACACAACTAAGGTCACTGTTGTAGCCGCCTCTAACCCTTTATAAACATGCTTATCTATCTACTACTATGACACTTCAGGCTTGACTCATTGACTCAAAACACAATACTTAACACTACCAGGTTCACAATTCAAAACACTATCATGCCAATAATTATTAATACAGAACTCTAATTATAATGTAAAGGAGGAACAAGCAAGTGTAAACTATGCACTATAGAGAAAACATGCAAAGCAAGTCAAGAAGAAAGCATTTTTTTCAGAAGCAAAATAGGGCAGGGAAAGAGCTTACTGTTGTGATTGCGACAACAAGTCGGGCTCGCAACAGAAGCTAGGTGCACTGCAGAAATGGGGAAATGTACGATTCGTGCTCTTGTGCATGACTCGTGCTCATTTTGCATGACTCATGCACAGCAAGACGTGCTTCTTAGAGTCTTGCTGTCCTTCACGACTCGGAGCACGCAATCCCTTCTGAATGCGCACGAAGCGCCCGCGGCACAGAAGAAATGCACTTCTATCACTATCGCGACAGAAGCGTATCCCCCCTCCCCAAAAAAAATAAAAAACTTTTCAAAACTCTGTTTTTAAAACCAAACATACCCATCTCATACACACATGTCAAAACTCTTACCTCAGCACTCAATTTCATCCCCAAAACATATTTAAGGTCATATACACATAATTAACACAATAATCATGCAGTAGCCCAAGATTAACACAATCACGTACAAACCCAAAAATTTATCTACATCACACTACAATCTTATCAAGCTAATTCATTTATACACTGTAAGCAATCAAAATGAGCATATAAACAAGTATACAATTATTAGAGCTACTGAACTAACTAAAGTTCACCAGACATCCCTCCTCATGCATGTCTCTATTTGAGCATAAATTACTCAATCACAACACATGCGAATTTAATTGAAATCACACTCGATCCCAACCTCTAGGTAGCTCAATCACTACTTTTTATTCGATTCCAACCTTCTCTTTGCCTTTGTCCAGTCTTTTATCCACAGCTTCAACAAAAATCATTACAAACAATCCATGAATTAATCCTTTATTTCACTTGAAATCAAAAACACAAACCAAGTAGAAGAAGAAGACCAAAACATGGAAATCCTTTACTTACCTCTACACAAGAACCAACTCCACCCTTAATTCATTCCCTTCAAACCAATCCAAGTGATCCACTTAAGGAGGAAATCAAAAGAGAAGAAAAGAAAAGGGAATGGAGCATGGCAAAACCCAAGAGCAAAGAAAGCAAAAGAAGAACACAGGGGCCAAAAGTAGAAACTGAAAAGGAGAAAAGAAAGAGAAGGGCAGGTCAACCCTCACTCATTTCCCACCAAATAGCCTTAAATGCCAAACCACTTCCTTTAATGCCACTTAATTCATTTATTAGCTTAAAATAAAACTCATTTAATGCAAGTGTTACATTCCCTTGATGCCATGTGTCACTCCCCTACAATTCCACATGTCAAAACCCCATCACACACTCCCACAAAACTACTTAAGAAGGACTTCCGCTGGAGGGTTCTATCACGCTCGCGATGCTCATCGAGCTCGAGACAGAACTCTCACCCACACAAACACTCTTAAGCTAGAAATAATCCGATAAAATTAAACCAAAACTTCTAGGGTCCAACTCGGGTCATTACAAATCTCTCCCCCTTAAGAAACCTCATCCTCGAAATTTCCCCCGTAGTACATAGCACATTCTATCATAAATTCTTGTATACAACCAAAACAATGTAAAATCAAAGAACTTACCAGAAGAACCAACAGGGGCATTTATAGCTTCTGCAACCATTGCGTAGACTCGCGGCTGTCCCTCGGTAGGAAATGGCTTCTCCACCATTTTCGATGGCGGTCTATATGCTCCACTTCTTCCTCTTCCACTTTTAACGGTTCCAGATGCCTTCGGTTTATCTTTGCTAACCGGTGAGGCTAAGTTCTCCCTCGACTTGGGGCACTTGGCAAGCATGTGTTCTATGCTGCCACTTTTAAAACAAGCTCCAGTGAGTTTTCTACACTCACCTCAGTGGTACCTCTCATAATGAATGCACTTAGGTGCTACACTTCCTCTGCTGGTAGGTGGCACTGCACTCCCAACTGATGTTGGCACTTGCACTGATTCTTGTTCATCTCTTCCTCTCATTACTTCTCTAGCTCTTTTACCAGAACCTTCATTCCCTTTCGCAAACTTTCTCTTTTGCTCTCTTTTCTACTTCAATAACTCTGATTCCTCTAATTTTATTGCTGCCAGTACCAATCTATAGTAATTCACCGTTTGTAAAGCAACCATGGCAGATAGAGGTCCTCTAATACTTTCTCTAAGCCCATCCTCAAACTGTCGGCACTTGAAATCCTCTATTAATAGAATATCAGGCACATATTTACTCAACCGGATGAACTCTTTCTCATATTCCCCGACTGTCATATTCCTTTACTTAAAGCCCACAAACTCTTTCCACTTTGCCTCTCTATATGCTTTAGTCACATATTTCTATTTAAACTCGTGGACAAAGAAGTCCCAAAATAAATCTACTGGCCTTTGTAGGTTTCTCAGTACTAACTTCCACTAGTCATATGCTGCACCCTATGGCAATGACATAGCACAAGCTACTCTTTGATTCTGTGGGCAATTAATCTCTTGCAGGATCCTTCCTATTCTCTCTAGCCAAAACTCCGATATATCATATTGGTCCAATGAGGTTCCATTAAACTCTTCAGCTCCTCTCTTTCTTATTAAGTCCGTTGGTGCCTTAGGAGCTGTCAGTCTGTTTAAAATCTACACTAACCCTTGCATCAGCACCAGGTTATCCTGAATAGGATTAGTTCTTTTATCTCTACTGTGTTCTTGTTCATGTGGATCTCCACGAACCGGATTCACACTACCAGTCGTCTCTCTTATGTTCTCACTCGGGTCGGACTCCATCAATACACTACAAAATAAATAACATCTGCATTAGGCCACAACTCTAGACAAATTCTGACATTTAAGCTATACTATATATCTTATAGACCAGAACCTATAACCTATGCTCTGATGCCACTAAATGTGGCACCCCAATACCCCCGAGAAGGAATATCGGGGCATAACACGCTAACCACACAAACATACATACATATACCAATTTAAACTCTAAGGCGGAAGCAATAACAATAAATAATTAGAATATCTTAAGTCAAACATACAACTCTTATAATATATATATATATATATATATATATATATATATATATATATATATATATATATATATATAAACTGTACATATCACAAAAGCTTTATACTTATTATGTAACACCCCGTTCGCCCCCTAGAAGTTGGAGTCATTTATGCATGTGTGCATTATGTGTGTGAAGGCATGTAATAAGGGCATTTTAGGTAAAATGTATATTTTATGGGTATTATTATAGTGTGAGTGCATGTAGAGTTATAGGATATGAGTGTGTGGGTTGCATTAGTGTGTACATGCTCATATGTTGGTAGGGTGTGCATTAGTGAAGTTAGCATTGTGTGTGTATAGTGCATGCTTATTGGGTATGAGTGGTTAATCTCCACCAATGAGGAAATGACATGTGGCTAGTGTTAGGAAAAGTAAAAGAGGAAGAAAGAGAAAAGGGGAAAAAGCAGAAATTGATCTTCATTTCCCATTTTTCCCTTCTCTCTACCCTTCATCTTCCTTTTTTATTCTCAAAGAGTACCCTAGCTTGGATCCAAGGAGAGTGGTGGAAATTAATCATCTCTTAACCTTCATTTGGTAAGTTTTGTAGCATTTCTTCTTCTTCATCTTCTTTTCTTCTTCATTTTTGGTTTGGGTTTTAATCTAGGGTTGTGTTATGTGATTGTGGGTATCATTTCTAGTTGAGCCTCCTCGCAATCCCAAGGGGAAGGAAAAAGCGTGTGGAAGTGGTACCAAGTAGATTTGGAGCTAAGGAGTTACAAGTTTGGGATTTTATTTGGAATTTGACTATTTGATATTCATATGGTGATCTATGCTTTGTATGTGATTTCTGGAAAATTTATGTTTGATGGGGTATATTATAGTGTTAATGTTATGGGTAATTAATTGATTTGAGTTATGATGCATGAGTGTTAAAGTTTTGAGCAAATTTTGAAGTTTGATGAATATTGCTGTAAATTTCTGGGTTTGTGTTCTTAAGGAGTTTGATTTTGATGATGCATGTTTTTGATTGTGTTAAATGTGGATTTAAGTTGTGGTTTATGTTATTTGTGGTGTTGGAAAGGTTGATTTAAAGGTAAGGTAAAGTTGAGGTGATGCATGTTTGAATTTGGAAAATTAGGTGTTTTGGAAATGAGGAAATCTGTAGAAATTCATGCAAGAGCTGGAAATCACGACGCTGTCACGAGTGCGACACTGTCGCGAGGTCGTGATAGGGCTCAGTGATTTCAGCCCTTGCACGAGGCTGAGGGGATTGGCGTGGCAGAGCGGCTAGATTGCCGAATGCTCACAATAAGAGCTCTCTGTCGCGAGCACGATAGGGTGCTTGATTGCCGAACTGATTCAATTACCGAGCGAGTTGGGCTGCCGAGCTCGCAGCGTGAGCTCTCAGTCGTAAGAGCGACAGAGCACTTGGCTGCCAGACAGTTTAGGGCAGTACTCTGTTGCGAGCAAGTGCACCGGCGCGTGGGCACGACAGCCTCTGTTGGCAGCTCACTATCAAGAGCGCGATGATCATCGTGAGCGTGACAGTGAGGCATATTCTATTTTCGCAAGAACGTGAGGACTGTCGCCATCGCGACAGCGTTTAAGTTATGCCTCGCGCGACAGACGTCGCGAGCGCGACACCCCTGGTTTTAAAAATTGTATTTGCTTGTGTGATTTTTGATGTTTATTTTCTGAACTTGTGATGCTCTTGGAATTATTTTTGGACTATTTTATGAAGCATATGAGTATAATTGGGTGTATTATACATGTATAGTCATATGAATTCTATATAAGCGAATTATTGAATTATGCATGACCTGTAAGAGTCAGTCTAGTGGATAGTTAGGCATGCCTAATAAAGTCCTTTAGCTGCAGCACCTTTATACTGTTCTGGACCTTGATCAGGTCCCTGTTTAGTTCCTCGTGAATTTCTACGTGTTCAGATCTTGTTTAAGATCCCTTTGTAAAATGTTTGAAAAGAGAAAATATGATACTATTTTTCTGATTCGTACCCGTAAGGTACCGCTATATGGCTATTCGTACCCGTAAGGTACCTCTACGCGTTTACTCGTTAGCCACTACTGTGAGTCAGCAAGTGTATCGTTTGTTATGATTTGTTTAGTTATGCTATGAGTATAAGGATCCGAATGTTTAAGAGTGTATGAATTTAATGACGTACAAATACGTTTACTGAACCTTCGAATGATATGAATGGAATTCTTCTATGATTATATCATATGCTTATCAGTATGCCATATTGTATGTGATTTGCCTTGACGACCATTGTGAGTGGCTGTCCATATATTATTGTTTGTTTCCCCACTAAGCATTATCGCTTAGCACAGTATTTTTACCTGTGCAGGTTTTGGGAGAGTCACCGCCAGTCAAGCCAACACAGAGGGATTAGTGTTAGGGCTTTATTTTTATAGCATGATTCTTTTGTAATAGAACTCTCTTTGTATTTTGTATTTTGATTAAGCTTCTGCTAAGTATCTCTGATAGTTGTAATAATTTTGTAATATCAGTTTTTTATCAGAACATTATTGTTATGAATGTTATTATATTAATGCATGATCATTCTAATGTTTCCAAAGTTTTTAATTCCCACCATTTGTGTGTATGTTTATATTATGTGAGTGGATGTTTGTGTACCGTTCTGTGTGGTGGTACCCTTACTCATACGAGTTCTCACTCCTTGGCGGATGGGTTCTCCTACGCATAGGAAAGGGGTGTTACAGTTAGTGGTATCAGACCCCCGATTTAGGCATTTCTGGGTGATTGTGTGTATAGATATATATTTAGGACTGTGTTGGCTGATGCAGTTGTCCTTGTCTTTCTTTTAGATGGATTCTGATTCTATTCGAGGGTCACTTGAAGGGTCCGCTGAAAGTGTGAATCCCCAAGCAGTTGATCCTTCTGTGTCTATGTCGACTTAACCTGCTAGGGCGCAACCTGAGGCTGTAGCCATGCCCTTTGAGGTCATGTTGAAGATTTCGCAGGACATGGCTAGGGTTATTGAGAGTGTGACCGCTCCTAGAGTCCCTACTGAGAATTTGAGGAAAGCTAATGCAGAGGACTTTTATGGGACTGGTTTGGATGAATCAGAATATGCTGAGAAATGGTTAGAGAAGGTAGAGCGAGCCTTGGATGAGATTCGATGTCCTCAGGAGAGGCAGATAGAGTGTGTGGTAGCTCTGTTGCAGGGATCCGCCTACGACTAGTGGAAGTTGGTCCGTAGGCATCCTCAGTTTCCTGACCCAGTTACTTGGGATTTCTTTGAGAAGGAGTTCACTAGCAAGTATGTGATTCAAATCTATAAGGATGCTAAGTGGGCTCAGTTTTTGAGTCTGAAACAGAGGGCATCGACGATTTCAGAGTTTGAGAAGGAGTTTAATAGATTGGCCAAGTATGCTCCTGAAGGTGTTCTGACTGAGGAGTTTCGATGTAGGCATTTTGAGGCTGGATTGAATAAGTCCTTGAGGGCTATGTTGATTTCGCTGATGAATACTCTAGGTGTTAGGTATTATCAGATTGTGCAAGCTGCAGTGCAGGCGGAGAGGTCAGAGTCGGTGTTGAGAGAGAGGGCTCAAAGGAGGAATCCCCCTCATGGAGGATCTGGATCGAGATCATCCTCGGGTAAGAGGTCTAGGAACCCGCAGGATGGGTCTTGTTCAAGCCCTACTTCGAGGAGGTAAGGTTCTGCTAGGGGTTCTGGTTCTGGTAGAGGTGGTTTTGGTTCGAGGACTGATGAGTTACCTGAGTATTCTCACTATAGTAAGCGCCATTGGGGTGAGTGTAGGTGGCTCACGGGTGGTTATTTCAGGTGTGGTAGCACTGATCATTTCCTGGCTAACTGCCCGAAGTTGAGTGAGGTTTCTGGTGATCAGAGAGAGGCCAGTAGAGTGGGATCGAATGCTTCGCAAGCTAGTCGTGGTAGAGGCCGAGGTAGAGGTCGAGGTGGTCGACCTAGAGATGGAGCTACATCTGAGTCAGTTGAGCATCCCATGGTTGTGCTAGCTAGAGCCTATGCTATGAGAGCTCAGCAGGAGCAAGATGCTCCAGATATGATAACCGGTAAGTTTTTACTCCTTGACACTAAATTATATGCTCTAATTTATCCTGGTTCCACATATTCATATTTGTACACAGATAAGTTAAGTGATAAATTGCATGATATAGATCTATTAGACTATGAGATATGTGTGACTAGTCCCTTAGGGCATAGTGTCAATGTGAGTAGGGTGCATAGGAATTGTCCTCTTTTGGTAGAAGGAGCTGAGTTTCCCGCAGATTTGATTGAGTTGCCTTTTAGAGAGTTTGATTTGATCTTGGGTATGGATTGGCTTGGTAAGCATCGGGCTATAGTGGATTGTCATAAGAAGGTAGTTGTGCTTCGGGATAAAGATCAGTCTTATGTTGTTGTCAAGGGTTTGGGTCTTAGTCCTTTGAATAATGTGATTTTCGCCAAGCAAATGAAGAGGTTTATGAGGAAAGGATGTGAGGCATTCTTAGCAATTGTTTTGGATTCGAAGCATGATCAGGTTAGGATTGAGGATATCCCAATTGTTAGGGAGTTTAGTGATGTGTTCCCTAGTGAATTGCCTAGTTTGCCTCCAGACAGAGAGAGGTGGAGTTGTCCATAGAGATTATGCCAAGTACTTCGGCCATTTCTAAAGCACCTTATCGGATGGCTCCTGTAGAGTGAAGGGAACTCAAAACTCATTTACAAGAGCTATTGTATAAGGGGTTTATTAGACCCAACATATCCCCATAGGGAGCTCCGGTGTTATTTGTGAAGAAGAAAGATGGTTCTTTGAGGATGTGCATCGACTATAGGCAAATCAATAAGGTCACAGTAAAGAATAAGTATCATTTGCCTAGAGTCGAGGATTTGTTTGATCAGCTTAGCGGTGCGAGAGTCTTTTCCAAGATTGACCTTCGGTCGGGTTATTACCAGCTTCGAGTTCAGGATGCGGATGTGGTTAAGACTGCATTTCAAACTCGGTATGGCCACTATGAGTTTTTAGTGATGCCATTTGGTTTGGCCAATGCACCTGCGGCTTTCATGGATTTGATGAGCTGAGTGTTTAGGCCATATCTTGACCGATTTGTAGTGGTGTTCATAGATGATATTTTGGTTTACTCGAAGGATGAGAGTGAGCATGAGGCTCATCTTTGATTGGTTTTGTAAGTGTTAAGGGAGCATCGGTTGTTTGCGAAGCTTAGCAAGTGTGACTTCTAGCTTAAGGAAGTGTCTTTCTTAGGGAATATTGTTTCGGCTCACGGTATCCAAGTTGATCCGTCTAAGATTGAGGCGATTATTGATTGGAAAGCGCCTAGGAATGTTTCGGAAGTGAGAAGCTTTCTCGGTTTGGCAGGTTACTATCATCGATTTGTTAAGGGTTTTTCGGTCATTGCTGCTCTGATGACTGGATTGTTGAGGAAAGGAGTTAGATTCGAGTGGTCGGATAAGTGTCAGCTTTGTTTTGAGAAGTTGAAGAGATTGTTGGTTGAAACTCCTGTACTGACTCAACCCATCTCGGGTAAGGAGTTCGTGATGTACAGTGATGCTTTGGGTATTGGACTCGGATGTGTTTTGATGCAAGAGGGTAAGGTAGTGGCTTATGCATCCTGTCAGTTGAAACCTCATGAGAGGAACTCTCCGATGCATAATTTGGACTTGGCGACTATGATCTTTGCTTTGAAGATCTAGCGGCATTATCTGTATGGGGAGAAGTGTAGGATCTTTATAGATCATAAGAGTTTGAAGTACCTCCTCACATGAAAGGAGTTGAATATGAGGCAGCGCCATTGGTTAGAGCTGTTCAAGGACTACGACTGCATTTTGGGTTACCATCCGAGTAAGGCCAATGTGGTTGTAGATGCTCTGAGTAGGAAGTCGGTTTCGGCTTTGTTTTTGAGATGGTTTAGATGGAGATTTAATTCGGATGGGGCTTTGGTTGCCTAATTGAGTGTGAAGCCTACCTTGAGACAGTTGATAGTGGATGATCAGAAGGATGATGTTAGATTACAGCAGGTTTTGCAAGAGGTTCCGCAGGGTAAGCAGTCAGAGTTCTCGGTTTCGGATGGGGTGCTTATGTATGGGAATCGTCTGTGTGTGCTCGAGAATGATGAGTTAAGGAGACAATTTTTGAGTGAGGCACACATTACGGTTTTCACCATGCATCATGGTAGTGAGAAGATGTATCAGGACATGAAGCAATTCTATTGGTGGTCTGGCATGAAGAGAGACATTGCAGATTATATGGCCAAGTGTTTGGTCTGTCAACAAGTAAAGGCTGAGCACCAAGTCCCTTCGGGATTGCTCACTCCTTTGTCTGTCCCCGAATGGAAATGGGATGATATCGCTATGGACTTCGTGTCGGGTTTATCGTTGACTCAAAGGAAGCATGACTCGGTTTGGGTAATTGTAGATCGGCTTACGAAGTCAACTCATTTTTTGTCGGTTAGAGTGAATTATTCGATGGATAAGCTAGCCAGTATTTATATGGATGAGGTAGTTAGATTGCATGGAGTGCCGTTGTCTATAGTTTCAGATCGGGATCCAAGGTTCACATCGAAATTTTGGAAGGAATTGCAAAGAGCTTTGGGTACCAAGTTGAACTTCAGTATGGCATTTCATCCTCAGACAGATGGGCAGTCAGTGTCACACCCCGTTTGCCCCCTAGTAGTATGAGCCCATCTGTGTGTGCATGCATGGTATGTGTCTGGCATGTCATAAGGGTATTTTGGGTAGAAATGTATGTTTTAAGGGTTTTGTTAGCATATGGGTGCATGTATGTTAATAGGGTGTGAATTAGTTGGGTTGCATTTGGGTGTAGTACTCACATAGTTGTAGGGTATGAGTAGTTGAGTTGTGGTTGTGTACTTTATCCACACATTAGTAGGGTGCTATAAGTTGGGATTTTATTGTGTGTGATGCATGCATGTCACTTGGGTGTGAGTGATTAATCTCCACCACTAGAGAGATGCCAAGTGTCTAGGGCTAAGAAAGGATGAGTAAAAGAAGAAAGAGGAGGGGAAAGGTAGTAACTCCATCTTTTTCCCGTTCTCTTCTTCTTCACCTCATATTCTCCTTTTTGTTCTTCATTTGAATGCCCTAACTTGGATTCAAGCTTTTGGTGGTGGAAATTGATCACATCTTGCATTTATTTTAGTAAGTTCTCTACATTTGTTTATCTTGTTATTCTTCTTCTTCTTCTTCTTCATTTCTGGTTTTAGATTTAACTTAGGGTTTGTATTTTGGGTGTTTTTTTGGTGTGTTCTGCTTAGCTGAGCCTCCTCGCGATCCCAGGGGAAAAGAGAAGGCAGGGAGTAGTAGAACTAAATGATTAGAGCTTCGTAATTTTAGGTTTGGGAACTTCTGCATTTCCTATGTTCTTATTGTGTTTGCTCCTTTCGATGGCAATCAACTGTGTTGATAATGCATGTTGGGATAATGGATGAGTGGGAATTGAAGTTGATTTGAGTTTACTGTCATTTTCTGGGTTCTGATACTGTGAAATTCTAATTTAACCTAATCTGTGTTTTGAGTGCAAAATTGTTGAAGGAAGTGTTTTTATATTGTTCACGTTGGTTTTGCGTGCTTAGGAAAGTTAATTTCAGGTGAGATTGTATTGGGTTTAAGATGGGATGATTTTCTGGGAATTCTGGGTTCTGTGTTGTTTTTCACGACGTTAGGGTTTGAAAATCGTGATTTCAGGGACAATCTCATTCGAGGCGTGGAGAGAGTGAGAGCGGGAGCACGAGTCGTGCTCTTGGCTGGAAGCCGAGCACGGGTCGTGCTCTGGGAACACAACTCGCGCTCCCTTTGCTGGGAGCAGGAGCATGAGTCGTGCTCCTTAAGCACGACTTGTGCCCCTCAGGGCTCCAGGAGCACAAGTTGTGCTCCTCAAGCACGACTCGTGCCCCTCAAGCACGACTTGTGCCCCTCAGGGCTCCAGGAGCACAAGTTGTGCTCCTCAAGCACGACTCGTGCCCCTCTAGGCCCCTGTCCCTTCTATTTTTATCAAACGTATATGGGTCTTTCTCAATCCTTTTTCTTCTGTTTTGAGTTCTTTAGTCCTCATTTATGTGTTTTTAATGTGCAAATGATATAATGGGTATTTTAACTTAGCCAAATAATAAGTAATGTATACGATATTGCATATTATAGGTTGTTAAATGATGTTGGGTTATGCATTTCTTATTTATGATTCCTTGTTATGAATGTGAGCATAATTATGTGTTACACTTGGAAGTATGATCTGAATGATGCATGACCTGCTAGAGTCAAGTAAGTGGATAGTTAGGCATGCCTAATAGAGTCTCTTAGCTACAGCCCTCAGTTCTGTTTGGACCCCGATCAGGTCCCCATTTGGTTCCTTGCGAACCACTTATGCGTTTTAGATCTTGTTTAAGGTCCCCTTTGTAAAATATTTTGAATGCGACAAAAAAATGGTTTTCGATTCGTACCCGTAAGGTACGCTATGCGTTCGATTCGTGCCCGTAAGGTACTCTATGCGTTTACTCGTTATCCACTATTATGAGTCAGCAGGTGCTCTTTTTGTTTTGTTTCGCTTTGATATGATTACAAGAATATAGTATTCGGATGCGTATAATGATAAGTATGAGAAATCAATTAAAGTGTAAATGAATGTAGATGTGAACTTCTAAATACATGTCTTTATTATGCAAGTATGATTATATAGCTGATATCATTATCCGCATTTGTCATATTGTATGTGTATTGCATTGACGACCATTGTGAATGGCCGTCCACTCTTTTTTTGTGTATTCCCCACTAAGCGTTTATCGCTTAGCACGGTGTTTTATCCATGCAGGTATGGAGGATGGTGTTCCTTTGGGAGAGTGATCGCCAGTCAAGCCAACACAGAGGGATTAGTGTTCGGGCTTTATTTTTGATAGCATGTTGATTCTTTTGTAGCAGAACTCTCTTTATACCATTATTTTGTAAAGCTTCCGCATTTATATACTTTTGGGATATGTAATTATTTTATTATGGCTTTTGATCAGAACATTATTGTAACGAATTTTGCTATTGTAATGATTGATCATTCTGATGCTTTTGAAGGTTCTAATTTCCCCGTAATGATGTATGGTTATTATGTATGAATGTATGCTTTGTATCTTTATCTGTTTGGGACACACCCGGCTCATACAGCCTCTCACTCCTTGAGGATGGGTATGCCTACATATGGGTAGGGGGTGTTACAGTCAGAGAAGGTCATTCGGATTTTAGAGGATCTATTGCGAGCTTGTGCGTTGGAATTTTCAGGTAGTTGGGATCGATATGTGCAGCTTACGGAGTTTGCCTACAACAACAGTTATCAGTCGAGTATCGGTATGTTACCGTATGAGGCATTATATGGTCGTCCATGTAGGACTCCATTTTGTTGGACAGAGTTGACCGAGCATTCCATTGTTGGGCCAGATTTGATTAGAGATACCGAAGAGAAGATCAGAGTTGTGCAGCGAAATTTGAAGGTGGCTAAGGACAGGCAGAGGTCCTATGCTTACCTGAAGAGGAAAGATATTTGGTTTGAAGTCGGGGACAAAGTTTTCCTCAAGGTTTCACCTTGGAGAAAAGTGCTAAGATTTGGTAAGAAGGGTAAGCTTAGTCCTCGGTTTATTGGACCATATGAAGTTTTAGCAAAGGTTGGTCCGGTAGCCTATAGGTTGGCTTTACCAATGGAGTTGGTGAAGTTGCACGATGTTTTCCATGTTTCTATGCTTCGTCGGTATAGATCAGACGCTTCGCATGTGTTATCGGTTCAAGATGTGCAAGTGCAACTAGATTATTCTTATGATGAGGAACCGAAGGCCATTTTAGCTCGGGAAGTGAGGCAGTTATGGAATAAGCAAGTCCCTTTGGTCAAGGTGTTATGGCATCACCATGGAGTTGAGGAAGCGACTTGGGAACCAGAGGCAACGATGAGGGCTCAGTATCCACAGTTATTCTGTTCAAGTGAGAATTTCGAAGACGAAATTCTTGTTAGTAGGGGAGAGTTGTAACACCTCATTCGCCCCCTAGAAGTTGGAGTCATTTGTGCATGTGTGCATTATGTGTGTGAAGGCATGTAATAAGGGCATTTTGGGTAAAATGCATATTTTGTGGCTATTATTATAGTGTGAGTGCATGTAGAGTTGTAGGATGTGAGTGTGTGGGTTGCATTAGTGTGTACATGCTCATATGTTGGTAGGGTGTGCATTAGTGAAGTTAGCATTGTGTGTGTGTAATGCATGCTTGTTGGGTATGGGTGGTTAATCTCCACCAATGAGAAAATGACATGTGGCTAGGGTTAGGAAAAGTAAAAGAGGAAGAAAGAGAAAAGGGGAAAAAGCAGAAATTGATCTTCATTTCCCGTTTTCCCCTTCTCTCTACCCTTCATCTTCCTTTTCTCTTCTCAAAGAGTGCCCTAGCTTGGATCCAAGGAGAGTGGTGAAAATTAATCATCTCTTAACCTTCATTTGGTAAGTTTTGTAGCATTTCTTCTTCTTTATCTTCTTTTCTTCTTCATTTTTGGTTTGGGTTTTAATTTAGGGTTGTGTTGTGTGATTGTGGGTATCATTTCTAGTTGAGCCTCCTCGCAATCCCAAGGGGAAGGAGAAGGCGTGTGGAAGTGGTACCAAGTAGATTTGGAGCTAAGAAGTTACAGGTTTGGGATTTTATTTGGAATTTGACTATTTGATATTCATATGGTGATCTATGCTTTGTATGTGATTTCTGGAAAATTGATGTTTGATGAGGTATATTATAGTGTTAATGTTGTGGGTAATTAATTGATTTGAGTTATGATGTATGAGTGTTAAAGTTTTGAGCAAATTTTGAAGTTTGATGAATATTGCTGTAAATTTATGGGTTTGTGTTCTTGAGGAGTTTGATTTTGATGATGCATGTTTTTGATTGTGTTAAATGTGGATTCAAGCTCCTAGTGGCTATAACCTGCAGATGCGCACTCACTGATCCAATCCTGAAAACCTACATGGGAAAACACCTGTGCTAAGCGATAACGCTTAGTGGGTATAAACAAAACAATAGACTTCGAATGAAGTCACTAATATAACACAGGTATATTGATAGTCATGTCATATACAAATAACCATGTGCATAACCTTGTAAGCAAATAACATCATGTTTCAGCCATTCATGTGCCTAAAATCCAGACATGGTAAAGGATATCGGTACATGTCATACTATATTCATATATATATACGAGTGTTTACTTTACCTCTGGTACACAACAGAATTTACATTAGCCTGAATTCCCAACAATGGTGGATACAGGTACTATGGGTACTATTTAAACTTTAGAGAACTAACTCAATAGTGTTGAATACACTAGGTATTCATCAAGTAGACACAACTAAGGTCACTGTTGCAGCCGCCTCTAACCCTTTATAAGCATGCTTATCTATCCATTACAATGACACTTCAGGCTTGACTCACTGACTCAAAATGCAATACTTAACACTACCAGGTTCACAATTGAAAACACTATCATGTCAATAATTATTAATACAGAACTCTAATTATAATGTAAAGGAGGAACAAGCAAGCATAAACTATGCACTATAGAGAAAACATGCAAAGCAAGTCAAGTAGAAAGCATTTTTTTAAAAAGTAGAACAGGGCGGGGAAAGAGCTTACTGTCATGCTCGTGACAGAAGCCAGGTGCACTGCAGAAATGGGGAAATGCACGATTCGTGTTCTTGTGCATGACTTGTGCATAGGAGCACGACTCGTGCACAGCAAGGCGTGCTTCTCCGAGTCGTGTTGTCCTTCACGCTCGGAGCACGCAATCCCTTCTGAACATGCATGAAGCTCCTGCGGCACTGAAGAAATCCACTTCTGTCGCGATCGCGACAGAAGCGTATTTCTCCCCCCCCCCCCCCCCCCCCAAAAAAAAAAGCTTTTCAAAACTCTATTTTCAAAACCAAACATACCTATCTCATACACACATGTCAAAACTCTTACCTCAGCACTCAATTTCATCCACAAAACATATTTAAGGTCATATACACATAATTAACACAATAATCATGCAGTAGCCCAAGATTAACACAATCACGTACAAACCTAGAAATTCATCTGCATCAGACTTCAATCTTATCAAGCTAATTCATTTATACACTGCAAGCAATCAAAATGAGCATATAAACAAGTATACAATTATTAGAGCTATTGAACTAACTAAAGTTTGCCAGACATCCCTACTCATACATGTCTCTATTTGAGCATAAATTACTCAATCACAACACATGCGAATTTAATTAAAATCACACTCGATCCCAACCTCTAGGTAGCTCGATCGCTGCTCTCAATTCGATTCCAATCTTCTATTTTCCTTTATCCAGTCTTTTATCCACAACTTCAACAAAAATCATTGCAAACAATCCATGAATTAATCCTTACACTTTAAATCAAAAACACAAACCAAGTAGAAGAAGAAGACCAAAATATGGAAATCCTTTACTTACCTCTACATAAGAACCAACTCCACCCTTAATTCACTCCCTTCAAACTAATCCAAGTGATCCACTTAAGGAGGAAATCAAAAGAGAAGAAAAGAAAAGGGAATAGAGTACGGCAAAACCCAAGAGCAAAGAAAGCAAAAGAAGAACACAGGGGCCAAAAGCAGAAATTAAAAAGGAGAAAAGAAAGACAATGGCCGGTCAACCCTCACAAATTGCCCACCAAATAGCCTTAAATGCCAAACCACTTCCTTTAATGCCACTTAATTCATTTACTAGCTTAAAAAAAACTCATTTAATCCAAGTTTACATTCCCTTAATGCCATGTGTCACTCCCCTACAATTCCACATGTAAAAATCCCATCACACACTCCCACAAAACTGCTTAAGAAGGACTTCCGCTGGAGGGTTCTGTCGCTCTCACGATGCTCGTCGATCTCGCGGCAGAACTCTTAACCACACAAACACTCTTAAGCTAGAAACAATCCGAAAAAATTAAACCAAAACTTCTAGGGTCCAACTGGGGTCATTACAGTATCAGCTGATGGTATTAGGGTGGATCTTAAGAAAATTGAAGCCATCCTTGAATGGAAAGTGCGAAGAAATGCCATAGAGATTCGAAGCTTTTTAGGTTTGGCTAGTTATTACAGAAGATTTGTTAAGGGGTTTTCCTTAATTGCAACCCCTTTGACAAAACTACTTTGAAAGAATGCCAAATTTATCTGGAATGAGAAATGTTAAGAAAGTTTTGAAAAGCTCAAGGCGATGTTGACTGAAGCACCTATTATGACTCCACCAATACAGGGGAATAATTTTGTGATTTACAGTGATGCCTCGCATAATCGATTGGGTTGTGTTTTAATGCAAGAAGGGAAAATGATTGCTTATGCATCAAGACAACTAAAAACACATGAGAAGAATTATCTAACTCATGATCTAGAGCTAGTAGCAATTATTTTTGCTCTAAAAGTTTAGAGCCATTATTTATATGGGGGAAAAGTGCTACATCTACACTGATCATAAAAGTCTCAAGTATTTTCCCACTCAGAAGGAGTTGAATTTAAGACAAAGAAGATGGATGGAGTTAATCAAAGATTATGACTGCATCATTGATTACCATCTAGGTAAGGCGAATGTGGAAAATCCTTGGCAGGTAAATTTTCTAAATAATAAGTGAGCATTCGTAAAATTTTTGTTCATAATGAAATAGTAGATGAATTCTAATTCTTGCCTTTCATGTATAACTTTGAGAGCTATGAATGTTAGACTAACGTTAGCAGATGAAGCCATTGTAGCTGAACTGAGGCTTAAGCCAACCTTGTTACAACAAGTCAAGGAGGCACAAAAGTGTGATGAAAAGCTAGCTACCATTTTCAAACAAGTTCAAAAGGGGAAGGATAGTGAATTCACGATGAAAGAAGATGATTGCTTATGCTATAAAGATAGAATCCGTGTTCCTACTGATGAAGGGTTGAGGAAACGAATTATGGAGGAATCACACAATAGCTTCTATGCCATGCATCCAGGCAGCACTAAAATGTATCAAGACTTAAAAACTCATTGTTGGTGGCTTGGGATGAAAAAGGATATTACAGAATTTGTCACAAGGTGCATGACTTATCAACAAATAAAGGATAAACATCAACTTCCGTCGGGTTTGTTACAACCTATTGCAATACTCGAGTGAAAATGGGATAGAGTTACCATGGATTTTGTCACTGGATTACCATTGACTCCAAAAAAACATGATTCAATGTGGGTCATAGTTGACAGATTAACAAAGTCGGTACACATCCTCCCAGTCAGAACTGACTATCCATTGTTTAAATTGGCAGAATTGTACATTAACAAGAAAGTACGATTGCATGGAATTCCTTCTTCTATTGTATCGGATAGGGATCCTAGATTCACATCGAGATTTTAGAAGAAATTTCATGAAACTTTGGGCACCAAGTTAAATTTCAGCATTGTTTTTCATCCTCAAATAGACGGGTAGTCTAAGAGAGTGATACAGGTATTGGAGGATATGCTTAGAAGTTGTGTTATTGATTTTGAGGGTAGTTGGGACAAACATCTTCCATTGGTCAAATTTACCGACAATAATAGTTATCAAGCAAGTATTCAGATAGCTCCTTATGAAGCATTATACGGAAGAAAATATAGAACTCCGTTATGTTGGACCGAGCTCAAGGAGAAGAAGATAGTTGGTCCAGAATTAATAAGAGAGACAGAAGGAAAAGTTAAGTTTATTTAGGAAAGATTGAAAGCTGCATCTGGCCGTCAGAAATCCTATGTAAATGTGAAAAGGAAAGATATGGAATATGAGGTTGGTGATAAAGTTTTCTTAAAGGTGTCACCATGGAAGAAAGTGTTAGGATTTGGCAAAAAAGGCAAGTTAAGTCTTAAGTTCATTGGACCATACGAGATTTTAGAATCTGTGGGTCCAGTAGCCTATAGACTAAACTTACCTCATGAATTGGAGAAAATTCATAATGTCTTCCATGTCTCAATTCTTAGAAGGTATCCATCGGACTCTTCTCATATTGTTAAACCTAAGATAGTAAAGGTTCAACCAGATTTGACATATGAAGAAGAACCTATTCAAATTTTGGCAAGAGAAACGAAACTACTAAGAAATAAAACTATCCCTTTAGTGAAAGTACTTTGGAGAAATCACAACACAGAAGAGGCCACATGGGAACCAGAGGAGACAATGAGAAAGACTTATCCTCAACTATTTGAGCTAGGTAAAAATTTTGAGCACAAAATTTCTTTTTAGAGGGGAAGAAATATAACGTCCCAAATATTGTAAACAGAAAAAATGGGCATATAAGTAAAAATTTATTTGTTTAAAGAATAAATAGGACATGTTGTATGAAGTAGTGGGTTAAAATTTTATAATAAATTTAATTTAAATTGGTGTAGTAAAGTAGAAAAGAGGTGAATTAAATTGATTGGGAGTTAAAATGAAATTAAGAGAGACTAGATGGGAATTTGACACAAAAGTTTGCCCTAAACTAGCCAAAACTACATCGTTTTGGCTCTCCCCTTTCTTTTCTTTCTTTCCTTCCTGTTTTGGTAGCCCGCAAACCTCGATCCGCCCGATCCCGTTCCCAACTATTTCCCCCCATCTACACCTCTCTTTTTTTTCTTGTCTTTGCCCCTTTGTCCCTCCCTCGTTGGCCGCCGGTGTCGCCTCTTCTCTTCTCCCCTCCCGCGCGCGCAATAGCCTCATTTCTTCCTTCCATTTTACTACATCTTGCTTCGGGTTGCAGCTCAATTCCGATGCCCCCTTGCTGCTGCCGACCGCCGGTCACTCCACCAGCCCCCTCCTCTTTAAACGCCAGCTATAGGGTTAGTTATGGTAACTTCTAATTTGAAATTTTTGGAGATATGTATAAGGGGGACAGATTTGGAGAAAAAATAGTTAAGGATTTGAAATTAAATCTTAAGAATTTGGTGTTTAAAACTTCAAATATGCTAGATTCCTCATTTTTAGATTATTATGATCATACATTATTATTGAGATTTGTTGGATATATATGTGAAATGGTTATAGAAGGAGAGGAAAACTTGAAAAAAAAGGAAAAAGGGAAGGACATAGAAGCTTGAGCCAATTTTAGTGAGGTTCAAGTTAGAGAAATTGGACCATTTTGCTGTGAATTAAGGTTCGCAACCATTAAATTTACCTTTTCTTATTTTATATAGTATGCTTGAGACTGAATTGCGTTTGATATGAGATTTTGATGAAAATTAGTTGAGTTTTCAAAAATAAATAGACATAAGTTTAGTTTACTAAAATGACTGACTTAGTAAGAATGATTTATAATTATTGAAGTGTTAAATTCATGAGTTATAGTTGTGATAATAAATATTGGATTTAGTATTTGAATGGTAAGTGATTTAAATGATAAGAGTTGCAAAGAAGGTAGAGTTTATTGATGTTAGTAAAGTTGGAGTTAAGTTTATTAATTAATATGAATGATTGCTCTTGATATTCTAAAGAATACCATAAATAATGGAATGGTAGAATGTAAATAACAAGTAAGCTAATCTAAAATTTATTCAAGCGAGTTTGGTAATTATACAAATAAGAATTTGAAGTATAATGTATATGTGAATGACTGTATAGTAACGATACTGCAAGGCTGTATGGTGCCATAGAGTGAATGGGAAAAAAAATTAAAGTACAAACTATAGTTGAGATTTTGCTAAATATGATCTGCTATGCGAATGATAATGCAGTAAATAAATTTGACTAATGAATTATAATCGCCCTTGGTAATCAATAGAAAATATGGGTGATAGTATAATTGGCTAGCCATAGGGAGTAGAGAACTGCATTGATAATTGGGACGTTTACAGGTTATTGAGAACTTGTAAAATTTAATAATGTTATTGCTACTGTTACTGCAACTGTTTACTGTTACTGTTGCTTATCCTGCATACTTAACTCACGTAATCCCATTAGTTTACTTTGGGCAATAGATTGTAAATTACACACACACACACACACACACACACACACATATATATATATTAATTATGTTTAAAAATGCATTGTGGTTGAATTTCACTATTGACTTACATGTTTGATATATTTAGACTGCTAATATGTTTACTGACTCAATTAAGTAAAATCTCTTATGAGGGATATGGCAAAAATTTATTTTCTTGGAATTTGGTTTCGTACAGTTATTTGTTTATTATTATTTTTTTATATATGAAATTTGTTTATAATTTAAATAAGATCATTATTTGTGAAAAGTAAAATTAGTGGTTGCCACTAAGCAATATGCTTAGCGGGTGAAATTTTATTTATGCACGTAGGTACACAGGTTTGAACTGAAAGGCAAGCCAGGAATCTACCAGGAAATATGGAAGAGTTCCTTTACTTCAGGATAGATACTCAGACTTAGTATTTCTTTTTGGATTTTTTCTTTTGCAACATTAAAGTTTGAACTATCAAATGGCTTGTGAAAAACTATTTTAAAAATTTGAATTGTAAGCCATCTTGAATGTTGAATTTTGGATGTTGAAGTTTATTGTAAATATATGCATGGATGACGGAAGATGAATGTTTTATTTTTATTTTGGATAATGTATGAATTGAAAGGATAAATTCACAACTGCTGGTGAATTTGCCCTTTTATTTGAGTATTTGATAGGAGCTTAATTAAGGTATAATTTAGTGTATGTTTTGTATGAATTTATGAAATTAATCATGTAATTGTGTGTATATTTGATGTTATATGTGTTAGTTTATGTTTATTTGTATTAATCTGTGTGTTTTTGTGTTTACTGGTGTTTTTAGGTGAAAAAAGAAGAGAAGAAGAATAAATGTGGATAGGATCATGAGAGCAGAGAAGGGTCACGACTAGTGATGCTAGATTATAAGTCATGACTGGCGAAGAAGAACGCAGAGGAAGGAGGAAAAGAAATGAAGAGGGGCTGAGGAAGTAGGGTCATGAGTCGTGAAAGACCATCACGACTCGTGAAAATATAGAGAGGCCAAGCACATCGAAGAAAAGAAAAGAAAAGAAAAGAGAAAGGGAAGAGAAGGCGAGACGTGAGCACCAGTCGCGACTCACACCCGAAGTCATGACGCGTGACCGGAGGTTGCGACTCGTGAGTGGCAAGAGAGAAGAACAAAAGCGAAAGAAGAGAAGAGAGGAAGGAAAAGGGGAGCGCGTTCTGTCGCGAGCGCAACAACGTTGCGACCGCGACAGAGAGGATCGTTGGGGCAGTTTTCTGCCAAAACTCACTTGAAAAGTCACCTCCTTTCACCAACAATTACAAGAATTCTCAAGGGACATCTCTAAGAGACACAAACTTTAAATTATCATCTATAAATATGTAGTTTAACTGTAATTTTATATATGAAATTTTAGTTAACGAATTTTCTTTATTGTGAAAGACAGATTTTTCTTAGTAAAACTTCTACTTAGTTCTTATGATTTGAAGAAGAAGATCAAGGAGAAGAAAACTTGTTGCAAGAGATGGAGAAAAGGGTTGAAAGGCTTCTATCTTATTCTCTTATTTTTATTTCTTCTCCATTATTTCTATGAATATCATTTCAATGAATTTGCATGTTATTATTCTTTCTATTTCATCTACTTTCATAGTCTTTCAATGCAGATTTTCTATTAGTATCTTTTGCATGATCTTTATAAGTTAAAGTAATTCGAAAGTTTGCTTTATCTGAAATCTAATAGAATTTCATTATTAAGATATATTTGAGAGATCGGTATATTGAGATAATTGCTATAGGTTAGTGTTTATTCTTAAAATATGTAATTAGAAACCTCTAATTCATTAATGAAAATTGTGAATTAGAATTTTAACTGTATGTTTTAGGCATTTTAATTCATGTTGAGAGAGTGAGTTAAAAATTTATTCTAACTTGGCTTGCATAAAAAGATGAAAGATGTTAATCAAAATGATGGAATCAAGTTCATTATCTTTAATTCTTCATGATTTATTTTATCTTCTTTTTACTATCAATAATTAGGCTTAATTGGTTTACATGTTAGATTAATTTCAAATCACCTTTCTATTTGATAATTGTAAACAAAATTAAAATTGAGTAGTAATAGTGTGTAAATCACGTTCCTCGTGGGATCGACATCTAAAGTACTATTTCGGTACACCGTATACTTGTGGTATAATTAGCATCTAGAGAAAATGCTCTACAAGTTTTTGGCGCCGTTGCCGGGGAACGGTTGATTTACCATTATGAAACTTGATTTATGATTTTGGATTACAATATTTTCTTTTAATTTGTTTGATTTAGTTTAACTTTGTGTTTTGTTTTTGGTTTCCAGGATTTGAAAAGTTCATGCCTAGTACAAGGAGTTCTTTAGAAGAGCTTGAACCCTTAAATCATGAAATTGAAAGGTTTTTGTCAAGTAACCGGAAGTCCAATAAGAAAAAGAACAAGGAAAAAAGACCAATTATCATTGCTGAAGAAAATCCACCAAGACTTATGGACTTTGCCACACCTGCATTGAGTGGAGCTCAACAAGGAGTGGTAAGGCCAACGGTAAACGCAAATCAATTTGAGATTAAACCATCTTTATTACAAATGATTAAAAACATCATTCAATTTTATGGTTTGGCAAATGAGGATCCTAATGCTCATTTGGCAAATTTTCTTGAAATATGTGATACCTTTAAGATTAATGGTGTCTCGGCTGATGCAATCAAACTTAGGCTTTTCCCTTTCACTTTGAAAGATAAGGCCAAAGCTTGGTTGAATTCGCTAGCAGGGGGATCAATCACTACTTGGGATCAATTGGCCCAAGCATTTTTATCCAAATATTTTCCCTTGGCTAAAACAGCCAAAATCATAAAGGATATTACTACATTTGTTCAAAATGACAATGAATCTTTGTATGAGACTTGGGAAAGGTTCAAAGAATTGCAAAGGATGTGTCCACACCATAACCTTCCAAGGAGCTGTTGATGCAAACCTTCTATAATGGAGTTAATCCTACCACAAGAGGGACTATAGATGCTGCAGCTGATAGCTCTTTAATGAGGAAAACAACTGAAGCAGAATTTGAGCTATTGGAATAGATGGCAATGAACAACTGTATGTGGTCTCCTGATAGAGTAAGGGAGTATAATAATTCTAATGCTAGGGGGGTACATTCAATAGATTCTATGGTGGCATTACAAGCCCAAATTGAAGCATTGAATCATAGAGTTAATAGCTTAAGTATGGGTGATAATTCAATAAATGCATGCAATGTTTGTGGTCAACAAGGGCACAAGAGTGATAATTGCAATTTAGGCATGGTTAATAAGGAAGAACAAGTTAATTTTATCCAAGGCCAAGGGCGTGGTAATCCTTATTCTAACACCTATAACCCTGGTTGGAGGAGCCATCCTAATTTATCATGGGGAAATAATAATAATACCAACAAAAATAGAGGTTTAGGGTATCAATAACCACAAGATAGGTTTGGAGCATTTGAAGGAAAAATTGATAAATTTTAAGATAAGTGCTCAAGATGAAAATCAAAAGAAACTTGAAGCAAAAGTTTACCAAATTACTAAGAATCATGCTTCATCTATTCATAACCTTGAAATTCAATTGGCGCAATTAGCTAATTCTTTATCTTCGAGGAGTCTAGGATCTCTTCCAAGTAATATGGAAGAAAATCTTAGGGGTCACATGAAGCCATAATATTTTTGTTCTCCTATTTAGGTTGCTTAATTAGATTTTCTTTCTGTATGTATTTTTTGTTATTTTAAGTTATTTTATATTGATTTGTTAATTAATTTTTACTCTTACTAATATAGTTAATTGTTGTTCTAAAGGTCAACCTAGTAAGAATAGGTGTTATTTTATTTATTATAATTACATAAAAAAAGTTATTTTTGCAGACATTGTATTCTATCGCGAGCGCGACATAATGTATCAAGTTTGCGCTTGAGGCTTCTGTCGCGATCGCGACAAGAATCGCGATCGCAACAAAAGGCGATGATGCACATTTTAGGTAGATGTACATCTTCACGTGTCGTGACATCCAGGCTCGACTCATGACGGGGTGGACATGCTGAGGAGAGGTCGCCTAGGTAAGTGAGGTGTGTCACGAGTCGTGACGATGCCTCACGACTCGTGACGCGTGATTGCCAGTTCAGGTAAGTTTTTAGTTTATTTTATTTACTTCTTAATTTTCAATTTATTTGAATTAAATTTTCTTTTTCCTCTTATTACTATTTTACTTTTCATTAATTTAGCTTAGCTTAACTTTAATTTAACCTTAATCCCCTTAAATCACACAATCCGAAATCAAAGAGGGAAATTTTAAATTCAAAACCCTAATACATCGGGACTTTTCGTATTCCTTCTTTCTTTTCTATTTCACTTAATTTTTTCCTCTCCTTTGTAAAATCTTCTCATTTTAGGTCATGAGTCGCAATGCACATTCATCTCTGTCATTTCTTTCCAAGATATCATTCACGATTTACCTCTGTCTTTTCCCTTTGTCTCTCATTTCTGTGTACTCTCTGTTTTATTTCATCTCTGTTTGTCATCTGTACCCTTCATCTTTTATCATTTCCTTTCGTTCCCAATTTCTCATTTATGTATTAGCACTGCAGTTTTATTTCCCCGTTTCGTTAGTTCTTTAGAAGATAGCTTTTTGTGTTTCTTTTATCGTCATTTGTCCTTTTTGTTTCTTCCTTCTACATTCACTGTCGATCATTTCTTTTGCAGTTGTATTTGATTTTCTTTCTTCTTTGTGAGCAGTTTGTTAGTGGTCAGTACTTGGTTCTTTTTATTTCCTTTTATTTTCATTGTTATTTGTTTGTTTCAGTACTCTGTTTCTTTGTTTCTTTTTGCATTTTCCCATTTTGGTTTTCCATTGGTATTTTTCCTTCGACATTTTTCCACAAAGGACATAAACT
The DNA here is from genome assembly GCA_947683425.1 of Excoecaria cochinchinensis. Taxonomy (NCBI): domain Eukaryota; kingdom Viridiplantae; phylum Streptophyta; class Magnoliopsida; order Malpighiales; family Euphorbiaceae; genus Excoecaria; species Excoecaria cochinchinensis. The sequence continues at coordinate 31,932,528 of CANTUQ010000146.1, read as the reverse complement.
ACTCTCTGCTTTTACGTAACACATTGAACAATGGTGCGAACCAAAAACCCATCCATTTCAAGAATTGAACAAGCAAGGCAGGAGGCTAAAGAGGGTGACATTTTTGATTCCTTTGGTACTGGATTTCCCATATTTTCTGTGGATGAAGGTAGTCGATTTCTTACTCTTTGTGATAGAAAATTTTCACAATGTAAGTATTTCCCATCAGATTTGTTAGAGCAGGCGGGCGTGTTAAATACTGTGATTGAGATATTGGCTAACTGTGGTTTCTTTAGATTTGCAAATATGCATGAGGATATTTATCCTGATTTAATGCTTGAATTTTATACATCTTTGAAAAAGAATGAGGATAATGAATATTGGATTGATTCGTTTGGATAGTAAAGCACACACTCTGACTTATTTTATGATGAATCGTATGTTTGGATTTTCACAAACTGGTTTGTTTGACCCACCTAAATCTTTTAAGCCTAATAGATTTTGGACCTTTTTAACTGATTTGCAAACACTATATAAAGCTAGAGATGCTAAATCAATGTTTATCAAAGATTTAAAATATTGGATTTTGCACAAGATTTTTGCATCTTTGATTTTCAACAGGTCAGAATTTAATAGAGTTTCTCTTAATGAACTCTTCTTGATGTGGTGTGTACATAAAAGAAAGGATGTGTGTTGGTCTTATTGGGTTGTAAGTCAGTAGTTGAATTGTGTTGGTAGACATGAATCACCTATAACTCATGGGCATATCATTACTGTTCTTGCAAGAAATTTAGATGCTGATTTTCGTTGTTATCATAGACATCGTCCTTGTATTTATTTTACTAAACATCTTTTTGTCCGTGGAGAAATTGTAAGTAATGATTTTTAGGAAATTCCATAACATTCGAGGTCTTGTTGGAGGGACATTGCTGGATCCTCTGCACTACAAGTAGAGGTACAAGAAGAAGAGGGTGGTGATGCGGGGGCAAGTAAAGATGAAGTTCTGCCCGATGTTCCAGCAAATGTGGCTGATGCCTCTGATGTTGGCTCATCTAGCCATAACATACCAATGATGTTATCTCATATGCAAGATCAGCTTTCTTCTATAGCGTGAAGGCAAAGGCGGTTGGAGTACAAGTTTGATAATTTCATCACACAAGCTGGATTCGTGGTGCCCTCTCCTCCACCTTCACCATGATAGGGGAGTGTTTCTTTTCTTTATTTTAATTATTTTCTTTCTTTTAATTTGTTGTTTTATGTCATTTCTTCACATTGAGGACAATGTTGGTTCTAAGTGTGGGGGAGTGAGTGTGTTGTGTTGTTTGTGATTACTTATGCTTTGTAAGTTTTTGTATGTATTTTGTATGTTAATTACATGATTATTTGTGTGTCTTAGTTTTTCAATTAGGTTCTTAGTAAGCTTTATTATAAAGTATTGTTCTTTTGGTATATTATATAGGTTGTTAAGTCAATTATTTTTTTATGCTCATTTTTATCAGTTTTTCAAAATTTTTGGTATGTGTTTTAAGTTTTTCCAGTTATTTTCTTTTACTTCTTTCAACATTATGGATTATTTAATCTTTTAACTAACCATGTTTTTAAAGTTAGAATTTGCTCATTTAGTTTAAAATTTTAAGTTTCTAGTTGCCTATGGAAACTATAGCCATAATACTTACCTTTTTATCTTTTCAATAATGGATGAGGACTCAAAAAGAAAACAAAAATACAAATAAGTGGGATGGAGCATAAAAAGCACCCACTCAAGTCTTAAAAAGAAAAAAAGCAAGCAAGATATACATCAAAAATTGAAATGTATGGGATAGAGCGTAAAATGCACTACTACATTCTCTTGCTATTTATGGATAAAAATAAAAACTATATCCAATATTTTTAAAAAAAAAGAGTCTAAAAATGCCATGAGATTGGATTAATGGTAAGTGAGCTTGAACTGTCCTAAATGCAGCTAGCAATCTTAGAATTTTTAACTTTTATGATCAATTTTCTCTCTTTGATTCATGTTTAGTTTTGGAAACTTTATATTCTTTATGTTGGAAGTAGTAAAGTTAGATGACTTGTTGAATTTCCAATACATATTTAGAACTTTGATTTACTGATATGTGTGAGTGTTTGAGATAGTTGATCTTTGCAATTTTAGTATATATGTTGAATGGACAGTGCTATATAATGATTTTTACTAACTGTTAAGTTTTCTTATTTCTTTTCTCTTGCTTGATGACAAGCAAGGGTTAAGTGTGGGGGAATTTGATAGGAGCTTAATTAAGGTATAATTTAGTGTATGTTTTGTATGAATTTATGAAATTAATCATGTAATTGTGTGTATATTTGATGTTATATGTGTTAGTATATGCTTATTTGTATTAATCTGTGTGTTTTTGTGTTTACTGGTGTTTTTAGGTGAAAAATGAAGAGAAGAAGCATAAATGTGGATAGGATCACGAGAGCAGAGAAGGGTCACGACTAGTGATGCTAGATTATAAGTCGTGACTGGCGAAGAAGAACGCAGAGGAAGGAGGAAAAGAAATGAAGAGGGGTTGAGGAAGTAGGGTCACGAGTCGTGAAAGACCATCAAGACTCGTGAAAATATAGAGAGGCCAAGAACATCGAAGAAAAGAAAAGAAAAGAGAAAGGGAAGAGAAAGCGAGACGTGAGCACCAATCACGACTCACACGCGAAGTCACGACGCGTGACCGGAGGTTGCGACTCGTGAGTGGCCAGAGAGAAGAACAAAAGCGAAAGAAGAGAAGAGAGGAAGGAAAAGGGGAGTGCGTTCTGTCGCGAGCGCAACAACGTTGCGACCGCGACAGAGACGACCGTTGGGGCAGTTTTCTGCCAAAACTCACTTGAAAAGTCACCTCCTTTCACCAATAATTACAACAATTCTCAAGGGACATCTCTAAGAGACGCAAACTTTAAATTATCATCTATAAATATGTAGTTTAACTGTAATTTTATATATGATATTTTAGTTAAAGAATTTTCTTTATTGTGAAAGACAGATTTTTCTTAGTAAAACTTCTACTTAGTTCTTATGATTTGAAGAAGAAGATCAAGGAGAAGAAAACTTGTTGCAAGAGATTGAGAAAAGGGTTGAAAGGCTTCTATCTTATTCTCTTATTTTTATTTCTTCTCCATTATTTCTATGAATATTATTTCAATGAATTTGCATGTTATTATTCTTTCTATTTCATCTACTTTCATAGTTGTAAGCACCGTGTCCCGGAGCGGTCCGGATCAGAGATTACCCTATGATGAAATCAGTATCCGAGCCTGTATAAATTGTTTGGATTTGGAGGTTTTAGTCCCACGCTCCACGAGAAATGAGTCTTTTCACCTTTCATAGGCAGAGAGGGAGAAAACAGGGAGTTTTCGAGTCAAAAAGGTATATTTTCCCACACAGACGGCCAGCCCGTCGCTTGGGGTCACAGAAGGCCCATGGTATTTTCGGACGCCCGTTGGAAAGCACCTCCTCTGCCAGAGCGCCGCCTGATTTCCCGGAGCACGCAACCTTTTCGACTCCCATCAGTAGATGTGGCAGGGCCGTCGGACGAATCCTTGTGTCAGAAGGATTCATTCGATGCCCGCCTCCATACACCGACGCCCGTCGGTCGTGCCTGGCCTATAAAAGTTTTGGATTTTCTCCTAAAATGGGGTCCAAAAAATTTTCAAGAGGGGAAACTCTGCCGAAATTCAAGCACATTTCCTCTCTCTTCCAGCAAACACATTCATCAAAGAATTTCTTTTAATTAAAGGATCAAATCATTAAAAAGAAACTAAAACTAATTAGTTTTCAAAGTCAATCTTTTGAGGGGTTGAGGAGGAAATAATCTATTTTCCTCCTTTCGATCCTTCACTTCGCTTCTCGTGGAAGGCGCGGGGCTCTAATCTACATCAAGAATCTCACTTAAGCATTTTCTGAGGGTAAATATTCCGGACTCAGTCTCCATATCATCTCATCTTTGCTCCTCATTTTGTTGTTCTTCCAATTTTTGTCATTATTTTTCTTTATTTTGACTCTTTTTTATCTCATTTTGTGATAAAACCCTTTTTTTGGCTTTAAAAAGAGTTTCTTTTACTGTTTTTTTCGGAAACAGTGGTGACCGACGGGTCATCTCCATCACCGACGCCCGTCGGTCACCCCACTCACAGACGCTCTTCCTCTTGAGTGAGCGATGGACCTGTCAGTCAACTTGACTGACGCCCGTCGGTCACCTAAGAAAGGCCGTCGCTGGGTCCTGTTCTCACATTTTCAAATCTTTTCCATATCTTTCAAGTTCTTTTGGCTTTATTTATGTTGAGTTTATATATATTGACATCATTTAACTTTCTGTGAGTGTATATTGATTTTCTTGGACCATCCTTAGCTCGAGAGGCTATCTACCATACTCGGAGCATTTCGTCCGGTTTAGTTTTCTAACTTCCTTGGTTATTTCCTTCATTTATTTATTCATTGATTATCTTATGTACATGGATATATCCTTTTTGTATCTCGTTAAGTATAAAAATGAATCAATGTTTTATATTCAATAAAATGAGGTTTGCATAAACGCAAGGACCCAATGTCCTATTTTTATCCAATAAAATCATCACAATAAAAATATCCAATTTTAATAATGATGCATGCGAGGACCAAATTCCTCAAAATAAATAATACCCCGATTCATGTATGTATCGCACATTTATAAAAGGGAGTTGTATTCCGCTCCTTGTATTATTGTAATTTATTGCTTTCATTATTTACTTGCCCATTTAAGGTTTTCCAAATATGAATAAATGTGCCTTCGATTAATTGCATCGTGTGGAGAGAGAGCGAATTAATGATAATTAAAATTTGATCATAAAATAATCAAGTTAGAAATAGATGAGAAATCCCGAACCCAGCTCTGGTCTTTGGGCTCAAAGAGGCTAGAGGTCTACCCTCAAAAATACCTTTTTGTGCCACGAGACTTTAGCGCTAATCCTAGGCTCCTTAGGGCGAGAGGTTTACCTTCCAAGACCCCTCTGGCTGGCCCAAAATGGATACCATGCACAGTCTTAGGCTCTCCGAGGCGAGAGAAACTTTCCTAATGTTCTATTGGATGGCGACTCCATGAAACCTCCTTGTTGCCCAACATAGACGCACTTACGATTTATTGCAAGCTGTCAACGGACCCACAAATGCCCCGATCGCCCTCAAGCGGGCGGTCCCATGGGCGGCCACAGGGATCCGGCACGCGTCATAGTGGCGACTCCGCTGGGGATGATATGGTTCGAGATTTCGATTTGAAAATACCTCGTTTAACATTTATGATTAAAATTTAATTCATAAATTTGCTTTCTCTCAAATTTGCATTCGCATCTCATTAGAGCCTTGGAATATGCTAGTTTGGTCCCTCTTTTAGCCCCGGTGCGTTCCTGAAGCACGACCCCATTTTCACTCAATTTGGGGAAGTGTTAAGGATAATCACCAGCCCAAGTCTCGTACCGCAATGGTATATCAAAATGATGACCCGATCGGTTGTTATGCTCGTGATAAGCTAGACCTGTCGGCAGGGATCATGCTTGGGTAGCCTTAAAGAAACATCTCCCTTGTCCAAAGCTCATGTAATGGCCATAGTTACTTCCCACAGGTGATATGAACCGTAATTCCATGCTTGCTGTATGGATCCTCATGTATTGGGTGAGTCCAGATGTGTCGCTTGGTAACCTAGCCAAAGGCTTTCATGCCCCGGTAGGGCCATGTAAAAATTTTTGGAATGTCTAAATACATGATGATCATTATCCATTCGCTTGTACATTAGCATAGGAGTGTCATGCTGCCGGTTTTTCGCCATGCACCATGCGTGTCCATTGGGTCCCTCGTTGACCCTTGGGCTAATCCTGCCTAGGAAAGAGACTGCACGACCACGTGTGTGGGAGAAATAAAGGTGGAAGGACCTACTTGCTTGCTTGTGCTCTATGAATGTTGCATATCACGACCATGCATTACACCTGCATTTCATGCATCATATCTAACGCCTTGTCCTTGCAGCCATCATAGATCTGCCCAGGTGGACTAGATCACCTACCAGACGATTGATCCGAGTTCCTGCTTCTGAACTGTCAGATAGAGAGGGCCTACCAGAAATCTTACCAGAGATCAGCTATACTGTATCTGAAATGGCAAACTCGCCTAGAGGGGATAACGCCACCAGGGCCATGATCGCGGAAGAAGTGGGCCGGCGATTTGAGGAATTCGAGGGCAGGATGATGAATATGTTGACTGCCTTGGCACAACAGAACACTCGGCAGAATCCTCCTCCTCCTCCTGTGAGACAGAATGAGCCAAAGGAAGAAAGAGCTGAGAGACGAGAAGAGCCCGTTTGGCCGCCGCCAGTAGAGCTGAGGTCGGTAGCTTCGGGAGAGCAGAGAAGAAGGCTTGTACTGAGGATTAATGATGATAAGGATATCGAAGATGATAAGATGAGCATTGCATCTGAGAGAGGGAGGGCACCTCAGACTAATGATTTCATTTTTAAAAAAGATGGAAGAGAGGTTTGAAGCCATGGCCCGTATGCTAAGCAGGGGTCAGGGGATGAACCCAGAGGATAAGGAATTGGAGGGAGAAGACCCGATTCCTTATAACCCAGACGTACCGAAATTTGATGGTACTTCTGACCCAACTGCCCATGTGAAACAATATTCTCTGGTCATGAAAGGGACCACGTTGTCCAAGAAGCAGAAGGTGGAATACTTTCTTCTGAGTCTGACCGCTCATGCCATCGACTGGTATCATAGTCTCGATCGTCGGACTAAAGAAGACTGGGATCTGCTCACGGAGGAGTTCTTGAGGCAGTATGATTGCAACACCAGGATGGAGGTGACCCTTAAAGATCTTGAACTACTCCAGCAGAAGGCCGAGGAATCTTTCCATGATTATCTCACCCGCTGGCAAAACCGAGTAATGGAAATGCGGAGAAAGCAAGACACCCAGGACCAGATCCGTTTGTTTATCAAGAACGCAAGCCCGTACTTGAAGGATGGTTTAAAGATGAAAGGGTTCAAGGACTGGGAGTCTCTCAAGGATATAGCCATTGAAGCGGAGGGAGAGTTCTTGACTCGGAAGGCTAACAATGATAATTTTGCGAAGAGGGCTAGCCCCGGTCAAGGAACCAGTAGGCCAGCTGGTCCCAGTGGTAGCACCAGAAGAACAGTTGAGGTGTCTGCTACTGAAGCAACTACCCAGAGGAAGTTTTTGAACTTAAGAAGACCACTATCTTGGGTCTTGAGGAGGTTGATAAAGGAAGAAAAGTTGCAGCACTTAGCTCCTAGGCCTGCTATGATGCAAGGGAAGCCTGGGCACAAGGACAATGAATTCTGTGCGTTCCATCAACACTCAGGTCATCTGACAGACAAGTGTAAGGCGCTGAGGCACTCTATCCAAGACCTGATTGATAGCAAGCAAATTTCTGACCCTGAGAAGAGGGTATAACGCTATGCCACCACCAGTGTTTATGATCGGATCTAGCTTGCCCGAGTGGTACGTGCTGCAAGATTCATATGGGAGTGAGAATATTGCTGTTGATTGTTCCGAGGATAGAAAGGAGAGAGCAATCGTGGTGACCCTTGATTGTTGGTCAAGCAGCGAGAGCGGTGGAGAGGCCGAGGAGGAGGGAGAGATGAACCTTGATTTGTGGAGATCTGATGAGGATGAAGAAGAGATAGGGGCTGTAACAAGAAGTGGGAGAGTGGTCCCTGAGATTACGAGGCTACCTGAGCCAGTGCAGCCATCAGTAGAAAAAGAGCCAGAGGAGAATCAGATTGTTAAGCAGTTGAAGAAGACTGTAGCTCAAATATCCATCTGGGATCTCTTGAGACAGTCCCCTTCTCATAGGCAGAAGGTAGTAGAGGCTTTGGTTGAGGCCACGGTCGCCACCATAATTTCCCCATCAGAGCTTTTGGGCTTAGTTAAAGGAGGATCGGAGGAGAGATTGGTTTTTTCTGATGCCGACCTACCGGTCGAAGGCCGCAATCATAACCGACCCTTATACATCAAGGCACAGATTAACGATAAGCACACCACTTACGTTATGGTGGACAATGGGTCTTCTATTAATGTGTGCCCTCTGATAGCTCTTCAGGCTTTTGGTTTGAATGAGGATATGCTCAGTGGATCAGATCTGACTATCACAGCCTATGATAATTCAAGGAGGCAAGCCTCGGGAACATTCAAGACCCTGGTCAAGACGGGACCCATTAAGGTGGAAGTAGAATTTGTGGTTCTGCCCATTCCAGCTAACTTCTCAGCCCTGCTCGGGAGACCTTGGTTTCATAAGTTAGGAGGAGTACCGTCCACGCTGCATCAAATGATAAAGTTCCCACATGAAGGGGAGGTGGTGACTATCAAGGCAGCCAGGGAGAATCAGGTTTCAGCGCTTGAAATTGCTAATCAGCCATTTAGTGGCTTCCACGTGTCCATGATAAGAGAAGAGCACGGGTCAGTGGATAACCCAGCTGTGGTTAATATGATGAAAATGATGCACTATCTCCCTGGGGCTGGTTTGGGTAGAAACTCTCAAGGGCTGCAGACTGCGATCACCACTCGAGGTCAGAAGAACTGGAAGGGTTTGGGGTACAGAGGTGGTTTTGGCAAGAAGAAGACGGCAAATAAGATCCCTCACATTTCAGAAAGCTTTGTGCCAGCATCCTCAGTATGTGCTTATACTGGCGAAGATGAGCCGCAATGGGTGAAGGGGAGAATTGTTCCCGGATTCGAGATCTTTAACGATGTATTTGACTGGCATGTCAGGTTTATCAAGACCGCTGAGAACTTCTGGGATGAAGAGGTCATGACTCAGTGTATTACTTGGGACAGATGCGAGCCTGAAGAGGTCATCACCGAGAAGATGTTAGCAGCCAGGCTGAAAGGGAAAGAGAAGATAGCAGAAATAGAGCTGAAGATGGGGGATTTGAAGATTTCCTCAGACATACCTGAAGGGCCTCTACTGAATCAGGAAGCCAATGAGCAAGCTGCAGCAGCATCGACCTCTAGAGAGGCAGAAGAAGACTCTAGCTTAGACTGTCTTTTTATTCCAGAACTTTTTTATGATGTAAATGACAATTATAATATTATTAACAAGGCAAATGATTTCTCTTACTTGTGCGATGTCTCCAAAGATTTCAACATGCATGAACATGATCATATTCCATCAATTTTTGACATTGATTCCACTAATACAATGCCTTTTAATCTTGAAACCTCGGAAAATCCGAAAAAAATTCTAATAGCATCAAATATAACTCCTGATGAGAGAAAAAATTTTGAGAGAATAATAAAAAAACATGAAAACGTCTTTGCCTGGACCTATGAGGACATGCCAGGAATCGACCGAGATGTAGCAGAACATGCTATCCCGACTTATCCAGACTATAAGCCTGTGAAACAGAAGTTGAGAAGGCTCAGGCCAGAAAGGGCTGACAAGGTCAAGGAAGAAATTCGACAGCAGATAGAAGCTAAGTTCCTTGTTGAAGTGCAGTATCCTACATGGTTGGCAAATGTGGTCCCTGTAGCGAAGAAGAATGGAAAGGTCAGGGTGTGTGTGGATTATCGAGATCTGAATAAGGGCTGCCCTAAAGATGATTTTCCACTACCCCATATCGATGTGTTGATAGACAGTGCCGCCAACTGCGCGATGTACAGCTTTGGATATGGTTATGTGGGCTACAACCAGATCCTGAACAAAATAGCTGACCAGGTTAAAACCGCTTTCATCACAGAATGGGGGACCTACGCCTACCGGGTTATGCCTTTCAGCCTGAAGAATGCAGGGGCCATGTACCAGAGGATGGCGACCAAGATTCTGAGCGATTTGATCCATAAAGAGGTAGAGGTGTATGTCGATGACATGATGGTCAAATCAGCCACCCGAGAGGGACACTTTGAAGCTCTAGAGAAGTTCTTCACCAGGATTGACAAGTATAATCTGCGGCTTAACCCCAAGAAGTGCATTTTTGGAGTGACTTCAAGAAAACTATTGGGACATGTCGTCAGCCAGAGGGGAATAGAAATTGACCAGGACAAGGTGAAGGCCATCAGAGAGATGCCCGTGCCGCAAAAAGAGAAGGATGTGAGGAGCTTCCTGGGCAAGCTGCAGTATGTCAGCCGATTTATTGCTAAGCTCACTTTAATATGCGAGCCTATTTTTAAACTGCTCAGAAAGAATCAACCTGCAGTCTGGAATGAAGACTGCCAGAAAGCCTTTGACAGCATCAGGGAATATCTGTTGAATCCGCCAGTGCTAAGGCCGCCGCAACTGATCAAACCGCTTATCCTGTATCTGGCAGTAGAGGGCAGTTCTATGGGCGCCATGATAGCTCAAGAGGATGAATTTGGGGTGGAATTCACAATTTATTACCTCAGCAAGAAGTTCCTGGCTTATGAAATTAAATATGCTGAAGTAGAAAAAATCTGCCTCGCAGTGATTTGGGCGTCAAAGAAACTGAGACATTACTTCCACTCATACAAAGTTCAGGCAGTAGCTAAACAGAATTCGTTAAGATATTTACAGGAAGCGCCTTCTTTGCTCGGTAAGATGGGGAGGTGGCTGCTCTTGCTACAGGAGTTCGATGTGCAATACATCACCCGCAAAACTATTAAGGGGCGAGCCGTAGCCGATTTTCTTGCTGAGCATCCTATTCAAGGAGACACTCCCGAGTTCACCGTTTCGGATGAGAGCATAGTCGCTATTTCTATTCAAGGATGGCAGTTACACTTCGACGGGGCAGTATATAACAGAGGGGCCGGAGTTGGAATCATTTTGACAACCCCAGATAATGAGAAACTCCCCCTAGCCAAGAAGCTGAGATACAGGGCAACCAATAATGAAGCCGAATATGAAGCATGCACTTTCGGGTTGGAAGCTCTAGCTGCACTGGGGGCAAAGAATGTAGAAGTCTTTGGTGACTCATCCTTGGTGATTAACTAGATCCGAGGTGAGTGGGCTGTAAAAGAAGAGCGGCTGGTACCCTATGTTGAATATTTGAAAGAGGTACGTGGGCAGTTTGAGACCTGCACTTTCCAATTCGTGCCGAGAGATGAGAATCATCTAGCTGATGGGTTGGCAACCCTAGTGTCGATATGGGATAATCCTGAAGGAGTAGCTATGAAGCCAGTACTCATTTCGAGTTCTGAGAGGCCCAGCTTTGAGATCAAGCCCGTAATGGAAGTAGAAGTGGCGGATGGAAAACCATGGTACTTTGACATCATGAATTACTTGGAAAGCAATGATTTTCCAAAGGAAGCTACTGAGAAAGACCAGAGGATGATCCGGAAGCTATCCACTCAGTTCATATCCTTGGAAGGGGTGCTGTACAAAAGACAGTCAGACGGGATTCAGCTCAGGTGCTTGAATGAAAAAGAAGCCCGCAAAGTGATGGAGGAGACCCATGCAGGTGTCTGTGGGGCTCACATGAACGGTTTGACCTTGGCTAAGAAGATCATGAGACAAGGCTTTTATTGGCTTACGATAGACAATGACTGCTCGAGGTATGTCAAGCAATGCCAGCTGTGCCAACAATATGCAGACTTGAGACACCTACCAGTATCATAGCTACACAATCTGACATCACCTTGGCCTTTCCCTGCTTGGGGGATAGATATCGTTGGAGAGATTCGCCCTACGGCATCCAATGGGCACAGATACATCATAGTCGCAATTGACTATTTTACCAAATGGGTAGAGGAGGAATCCTTCAAAAAGATTGACGCAAGGGATATGGCCAAGTTCATAGAAAGGAATCTGATCTGCAGATATGGCCTCCCTCATCATATAGTGTCTGAAAATGGGGTGGAGTTCATGGGAGAAACCAGGAAGCTCCTCGAGAAGTATGGCATCGAATATCATAAATCCTCTCCCTACCGACCACAAGTAAATGGAGCAGTAGAGGCCGCTAATAAAAATATGAAGAAGATCCTATCCAAGATGATCCAAAGCTACAAAGACTGGGCTGAAAAGTTACCCTTCGCCCTGTGGGGATATAGAACAACGGTAAGGACATCTACGGGCGCTACACCATTTTCCCTGGTATACGTGATGGAAGCAGTAGTACCAGTTGAGATAGAGCTCAAATCACTGAGGGTGGTCATGGAAGCCCAGATTCCGGAGGCCGAATGGGCACGACAGAGGCTACAGCACTTAAACTTATTAGATGGGAGTAGGCTGAAAGCTTATTATCAAAACTAGATCTACCAGAAGAGATTGGCCAGGACATTCGGAAAGAAGGTGAGAAAGCATCTGCTGAAAGAAGGGGACTTGGTGTTCAAGCAGATGAGGCCAGGCATACCAGATATCAAAGGTAAATTCAGACCTACCTGGGAGGGGCCGTATATCCTTAAAAAGCTGCTGTCCAAAGGAGCTGCAATCTTGTCGGATAGTGATGGAAACAAGTTTAAAGAGCCGATCAATATCGACAGACTCAAAAGGTTCCATGGCTAAAGACCAAAATAAAAAGAAGAGAATAAAATGCCTTGCAGGTTGAAAACCGAAAAAAGGCGGCCGTGGTAAAATTGGGCGCCTTGACAGGGTGAAAACCGAAAAAAGGCACCCTGTGCAAAAATTAGAGGCACGAGAGAAAATGTCCGATCGTGAAAACCCGAGAGGGCCGATTGGTAACAGGAGTTGATGCTGTTAAAATTTAGCTTCATGTATTAATAGGACATACGCGGTTGAGTAAATGTCAAAACTGATCATGTATACTGAAATTATATGGAAATGTACACAATTTTGTGAAATAGAGTGAATATTATTCTTTTCATTTTTGTCATTTTCTAGTACTGCATTAAAAAGAAATGTAACATTAAAAGAAATACATGTGTAAGCTAAGCTAAGTCCTGCTGCTGCTCTCGCCGACCAGATGCTTGAGCCCTCGTGTCCTATTATCAGATGCTGGACTAAGGATCCACTTCTTGTATTCGCTAGTTGAAGACACAAAATGATTGCCGAACCTCGGGATAACAGTCTTAACCGGCAGCTTGCTCCACAGCTCATGATACCTTGAGGCGAATGCAGCCGAAAGAGCTCCTCCCCAGAAAGATAAGGGAACCCTCACCACATCCTGGGACATCCCGAGCTGACGCGTACATCGAGAAGTGATGCAGAAGGTGGCTCGACGGAGCCCACAGAGGGGAACACACCCCGATGGCCCATCGATGACCACATGAGACATGGGAGCCAGGCAGATGTAAAACTGATATCGTCATTTGACAGCTCGCTAAATCTGGTAATGCCTTCACCAGCAGTGGCACACCCATACAGTCGTCGACGCGGAAGAAAATGGCTCGGCGAGTACTGCGGAATGACTCGGGGAGGTGGCTCAGACAGCACCCTCAGTTTCTCTTGCAGCTAAATCTGAAAAAAAAGCCGCTGGAGTAAGTAGGGTTTACTTCAGGCAAAAATAAGGCACAAGGTTGTGTGAAAATCCGAAAGGATGCACCTCCCGCTGAGAAAAGCTAGTGTGAAAATCCATAAGGGACGCACTACCTTTAAAATAATGACGTACCTGGAGTAATAAGGGGCTGCCGGTAAGAGTGGTAGTAGATCCAGAGCTCACAGCGTCCAAGCCCAGAATGGTCTCGGCCAGAATGAGTGGTAAGGGTGATAATCCCAGATGAAAGTCGTTCAGAACTCCAAACAAGCGAGGGTCACCTGTCAGACCCCCTAGGACAATAGTGAGGAAGTTCACCATGCAAAACAAGAATACGATGCTTACCCGGTAGGTGGGGATGTCAGTGAACTAATCCAGACCCTCGATCAGTGGCCCCAGGGCAAAGGAAGAGCCCGGAGAAATCAGCCGGGCAGCTTCAGAAGAAGGTATGCCAAGAGCTATAGCTATGTCTCGAGTCTGAAATAGGCCGCAACGGGGGACGCAAGGCAGAGCACTAGGAGGGAACCAGGCTCCAAGAATGGTAGCTAACTCTTCAGGTAAAGGGCACAGTTCCTGGTAGGTGAACCGGAAGACGTGAAATCGGGGGTTCCAGAAGTGGGTCGCTGCCAGAAGGAGGTTCTGGTCAGCTTTGACCCGGCACAGGTATTTCAGCCTAGCCAGAGAGGAAAGGGCGCCTTCTTCCCAAGTGTGTTTGTCATCTAAGATACGGTGCATTCTTTGGGCTAGAGAGGAAGACATGCTAAGAAAGATGAAAGGCTCAAGATGTTGGAAAATGAAGAGACATAAGAGGAGCAAAATTTTGTAAGATTTTATAGGAAGGTGTCACTGACGGCCTACCCGTCCCTCCTAAGAGACGGTCTGCCCGTCGGTAAAGATCCACCTGGCAGACGCATACGTCAGCATTGCATTCATCATGCGCATTAACTCGCATTTATTGAGAGACAGACGGCCAGCCCATCGGTCGCTCCTACAGACGCCCAGCCCGTCGGTCATGAAATTCTATATAAGGGCGAGTGACAGACGGTGCAGCGCCTGCTGTCCCTTTCATTTTCTCTCTCAAATGGTTTTTTTTTTGCTTTTTTAGTGTTTTTCAAGCATTTCGTCTTCTTTTTTCGTGATTTCTTCATATTTTCGCATTCTCTACTCACCGGGTGCTTGGATATTCATTACTTCTTCAATTTTCTACACTTTTCGCGACTTTAAGTAAGCAAAATAACTACTTTTTTTTATTATTCAATTTATATTTCTTCATTTCTTATTCCTTTAACCTTAAAAATGGTTAGCATGCTTTAGATGCCTTAAAAAAAATTAGGGAGAATGCTGCCCATTTTATTTATTTATTACTTTTTGCAGTGCAATTAGTTTGAACCTTTGCATGATCACATAGGAATAGAATTTTTCTATAACTTTGTTGCTTTAGAATTATATTTTCTAGCGCACTATTCTATGTTGTTGAGGCCTGAGGCCATTATTCTTGTTTTGTTGGGGACACACTCTTGCTGGGGTGCGTCCCATTTATGCACATATATTGTTGTTGAGGCCTGAGGCCTAGTTTTATGCCTTTTTATACAGGAAGTTGGGCACACTCTTGCCGGGGTGCTGCCCAAATTTTTATTATTTATTCTAAATTTGAATATTTTTGTGTATAATGCATGCCTTAGGGCCTAGAAAGCCCATTTTTATCCGCTTTAAATATTTCCATGCCAATTGCATGTTTCTTTTGCTTCGATATGTGCTAAGCATGTTGGGCAACTTCCTTTGACAGGACGTTCGCCCCTTTTTATTTATTATAAATTTTTTTATCTCGTATTTGGGCCGCCATTGCCCTAGTGAGGCCTGAATGGGCTTTCACCTTGAAAATAAGTCTAATAATGCCTGTTTTGTCAAATTTTCGCTATCTAATTTTTTTCTCCTTTGCAGGATGCCTCCTAGACGCAGAGCACCGCAAGCCCAGCCCGAGGTCGTAGTTCCGGGTTGGATGGACGATGAGTCAGCTCAGAGATATAGAGCGTTGGCTCAGGTAGAGCTTCGAGCTAGCCGCTTCGCGTCTCGGCCGTTCCTAGAGGCCCTCGGGATGGCCCTAGAGTTTGATATGCTTGTCGAGGGTGCTGGGTGGACAGAGTTCCTTGACCCCTCTTTCCAGACTTTTCCAGAGGCTACTTGCCAGGTCCTAACCACCCTCCGCTAAGGCGGTTTTCAGAGGTCGGATACCGAGCCAGGGGTGGTCCAGTTTCTTGTTTGAAGGCGACCATTTCAGTATTACCAGGCAGAGATTCGCATAGGCCATGGGGCTCCCTATAGAGGAGGGGGTCGAGATCCCACGGCGAGCGGTGAGACGTACCCACTGGGCGGCCATTGCCCTATCGGGAGTGTTGTATGATCATGATACAGCGAAGAGCACCGTACTGGTGTCTCAGGCACTCCGGTATTTGCACGGAGTGCTATCCAGTTTTTACCTTGGTTGAGCTAGTAATCCAGGGTCGCTTAATGCGGCAGAGATCTGGAGCCTCTGGGCTATGGTGGCAGGCCTGTGCCTCAACATTAGCCATGAGATCTTGGCTAACCTGACTAGAGTCGGCAGGGGATTGACACCGGTGGTGATAGTGGGAGGAGTTATCACCCGGTTGCTTTTGAGGTTGGGAGTTGCCCCAGACAGGTTGAGACGACCCTTGGATGAGGGGATCCATGTGGATGCCGCAGCGGCAGTGCATATGGGGATGATCTCCCCGATATCAGGGCAGGCAGAGGCCTACAGGGTGATGTCCATCCACGAGACCCGGCGGATGTTCTCACTTCCACCTTTGGGTCCAGATCCAGACCACCCGGAGCAGCAGCCTCCACAGCCGGAGCAGCAGCCTCCACAGCCAGAGCCCCAGCCTCATCCTCCACACCCAGAACCAGAGACTCAGCCTCCTCGGCCTCAGACTGTGCCACCGCCACCATAGCAGGAGCAGCCCAGGACTCCGTCGGATTTCGACATGGAGTTCACGATGGATGAGCTCTTTGACGCTTCACCAGCATCGAGAGCGCCGACTCCTGTCCCGTCGCAGAGTGTTAGGGTGCAGAGGACTATCCACGGGCCCCCCGAGAGATATCATCCTTATTTTCGAGGCGACCCAGGGGCATCCACCTCCACAGCACTGCCGCCAGAGCCACCACAGCAGCAGCCAGCACAGCCTAACTTCTCTCAGCTCCTCACTTCCATGTTTACAGTCCTAGAGCGACGACAGGATGAGAGGGATAGAGCTATACATGAGAGGTTGGATCGTCAGCAGGCTGCTATTCAGGAGCAGTCCCAGTCTGTAGAGTGGCTAGCCCAGGAGCAGGCCGGTTACATCGAGCACATTCAGATGAGCCAGGCATTCAAAAAGTTGGGAGTCACAGTATCAGAGACCTTAGGGTTCATGAGGACTTGCACCCAGCCTTTCTTGGATGGCTATGCTCAGGTCCGATTCAAGCAGACCCACGATGCTGGGGCGGGACCCTCCACGGCTCAACCTCCACCTCTGGCACGGCCAGCTCCGCCTCCACCTCCGCCAGGGACAGTGCATATATCGGATGATGAGGATCCCGATGAGCCCTCTGACTACACACCCCTCTGACATTCAGGGAGTGATACTTTTACATTTTTTTACATTTACACTTTGTATATACATTGTACGAAAATAGACATTTCTAGTGAAAAACTTCTGTTTTCAATTTTACGCATTTATGCAGTTATTTATGATTCATTCATATTACAGATGAATATATGCTTTCACATTTGCTCATATTCCAAAATAAGGAAAACAAAAAAAATGGTGAAAAATGATGAATAACAACTCAATAAGAAAGAATATAAATGAACATGGCATAGCAGATGAAGCAGAATCACGCCATTTATAAACAGGTTAAAAGATGACCACTTAAACATGAACTAACAAAACCTTTTATCACACAGGTACAGAGAAACATCGATCCGGACACAGGCATCGATTAAAAGTCCAAACAAGGGTGCCAAAGACTCTTTTTTTTAGAACGAGGAACCGCACAAAGTTTCCTCCTCTTCACATCGAGTTTGTAGCCAGAGAGTGCTACATCTCCTCAACAATCGAAGCTGCAGTTAGAAAAACACTGCTCTTCACCTCAAGACTGTGGTTAGAGAACACCGCTTCTCAACAATCGAAGTTGTAGTTAGAGAATACTACTCTTCACCTCGAAGCTGTGGTTAGAGAAACACCACTCTTCACACCGAGGTTGTAGTCAAAGAGTTCTACGTCTCACAGTTCACGCGGCAGCCAGAGAGCGCTACGCACCTTGCAGATCGAATGGGGGTTAGCAAGGGAACTTCAGATCGAAGCTGTGGTTAGAGAAACTCCACTCTTCACATCAAGGTTATAGCCAGAGAGTACTATGTCTCACAGTTCACGCGGCAGCCAGAGAGCGCTACGCACCTTACAGATCGGATGGGGGTTAGTAAGGGAACTTCAGATCGAAGTTGCAGTTAGAGAAACACTGCTCTTCACAGCGGATTTGTAGTTAGAGAGTACTACATCTCACCGACCCTGCGCAAGCTGAGACGAGGCCAGCATAAATCAAAGTTGCAGTTAGAGAATAACACTCTTCATATCGAGATAGTGGCTAGAGAATGCTATGTGTCTCACCAATACCTACAGGTCGAGACGAGACCGATAGGGGTATCTTCGCATCGCCGAACAAACCGAGACGAGGTCTACCCGGCAAGAGGCACGGAAGGTAAGAACTGTCGCAGGTTTGCCTTCTTCCTTTCTGTCCTTTCTCTGAGTTTTGGCTTATCTAGGCGCTTGTGCACTAGTTTCCCCAAAACTGGGGGCAACTGTAAGCACCGTGTCCTGGAGCGGTCCGGATTAGAGATTACCCTATGATGAAATCAGTATCCGAGCCTATATAAATGGTTTGGATTTGGAGGTTTTAGTCCCACGCTCCACGAGAAATGAGTCTTTTAACCTTTCATAGGCAGAGGGGGAGAAAACAGGGAGTTTTCGAGTCAAAAAGGTATATTTTCCTACACAGACGGCCAGCCTGCCTGTGAGGGCCAGCCCGTCGCTTGGGGTCACAGACGGCCTGTGGTATTTTTCGACGCCCGTCGGAAAGCACTGCCTCTGCCAGAGCACCGCATGATTTCCCGGAGCATGCAACCTTTCCGATGCCCGTCGGTGGATGTGGCAGGGCCGTCGGACGAATCCTTGTGTCATAAGGATTCTTCCGACGCCCGCCTCCATACACCGACTCCCGTCGTTCGTGCCTGGCCTATAAAAGTTTTGGATTTTCTCCTAAAAAGGGGTCCAAAAATTTTTCAAGAGGGGAAACTCTGCCGAAATTCAAGCACATTTTCTCTCTCTTCCAGCAAACACATTCATCAAAGAATTTCTTTTAATTAGAGGATCAAACATTAAAAAGAAACTAAAACTAATTAGTTTTCTTTAGATTTTGATTCCAAAGTCAATCTTTTGAGGGGTTGAGGAGGAAATAATCTATTTTCCTCCTTTCGATCCTTCACTTCGCTTCTCGTGGAACGCGCGGGGCTCTAATCAACATCAAGAATCTCACTTAAGCATTATCTGAGGGTAAATATTCCGGACTCAGTCTCCATATCATCTCATCTTTGCTCCTCATTTTGTTGTTCTTCCAATTTTTGTCATTATTTTTCTTTATTTTGACTCTTTTTATCTCATTTTGTGATAAAACCCTTTTTTTGGCTTTAAAAAGAGTTTCTTTTACTGTTTTTCTCGGAGACAGTGGTAATCGACGGGTCATCTCCATCACCGACGCCCGTCGGTAACCCCACTCATAGACGCTCTTCCTCTTGAGTGAGCAACGGACATGTCGGTCAACTTGACTGACGCCCGTCGGTCACCTAAGAAAGGCCGTCACTGGGTCCTGTTCTCACATTTTCAAATCTTTTCCATATCTTTCAAGTTCTTTTGGCTTTATTTATGTTGAGTTTATATATATTGACATCATTTAACTTTCTGTGAGTGTATATTGATTTTCTTGAACCATCCTGAGCTCGAGAGGCTATCTACCATACTCGGAGGATTTCGTTCGGTTTAGTTTTCTAACTTCCTTGGTTATTTCCTTAATTTATTTATTCATTGATTATCTTATGTACATGGATATATCCTTTTTGTATCTCGTTAAGTATAAAAATGAATCAATGTTTTATATTTAATAAAATGAGGTTTGCATAAACGCAAGGACCCAATGTCCTATTTTTATCCAATAAAATCATCACAATAAAAATATCCAATTTTAATAATGATGCATGCGAGGACCAAAGTCCTCAAAACAAATAATACCCCGATTCGTGTATGTATCACACATTTATAAAAGGGAGTTGCATTCCGCTCCTTGTATTATTGTAATTTATTGCTTTCACTATTTACTTGCCCATTTACGGTTTTCCAAATATGAATAAATGCGCCTTCGATTAATTGCATCGTGTGGAGAGAGAGCGAATTAATGATAATTAAAATTTGATCATAAAATAATCAAGGTAGAAATAGATGAGAAATCCTGAACCCAGCTCTGGTCTTTGGGCTCAAAGAGGCTAGAGGTCTACCCTCCAAGACACCTTTTTGTGCCATGAGACTTTAGCGCTAATCCTAGGCTCCTTAGGGTGAGAGGTTTACCTTCCAAGACCCCTCTGGCTGGCCCAAAATGGATACCATGCACAGTCTTAGGCTCTCCGAGGCGAGAGAAACTTTCCCAATGTTATATTGGGTGGCGACTCCATGAAACCTCCTTGTTGCCCAACATAGACGCACTTCCGATTTATTGCAAGCTGTCAACGGACCCACAAATGCCCCGATCGCCCTCAAGCGGGCGGCCCCATGGGCGGCCGCGGGGATCCGGCTCACGTCACAATAGTCTTTCAATGCAGATTTTCTATTAGTATCTTTTGCATGATCTTTATAAGTTAAAGTAATTCGAAAGTTTGCTTTATCTGAAATCTAATAGAATTTCATTATTAAGATATATTTGAGAGATCGGTATATTGAGATAATTGCTATAGGTTAGTGTTTATTCTTAAAATATGTAATTAGAAACCTCTAATTCATTAATGAAAATTGTGAATTAGAATTTTAATTGTATGTTTTAGGCATTTAAATTCATGTTGAGAGAGTGAGTTAAAAATTTATTCTAACTTGGCATGCATAAAAAGATGAAAGATGTTAATCAAAATGATGGAATCAAGTTCATTATCTTTAATTCTTCATGATTTATTTTATCTTCTTTTGACTATCAATTATTATGCTTAATTGGTTTACATGTTAGATTAGTTTAAAATCACCTTTCTATTTGATAATTGTAAACAAAATTTAAATTGACTAGTAATGGTGTGTAAATCGCGTTTCTCGTGGGATCGACATCTAAGTTACTATTTCGGTACACCGTATACTTGCGGTATAATTAGCATCTATAGAAAATGCTCTACAATATTTGAGGTGGATGGGAAATTTGATATTGCTTTGGCTTTGTATGGAGTTGAGATGTGTGTATACTTTATAGAAGTGTAAAAATTGCAATTGTTTAATAAGGGGATAGAGACTTAAATAGGGGAAACTCTATCCGTTTTTCTACCTAATTTTGAGCATTTTAATTTACAAAAGTAATGGAAGTTATTAAAGTGTGATTTCAATTTTAGAGACAAAGAAGGATCTAGTTCGGTAGCATTCAGTACTTGGCCCTTATTAGACCGGGTATGGGTGTTACACTAAACCTTAATCAGTGTCATTTTACACTTATTTACTTATTTGACATGTAAATTACAGTTTAGCCCTCACATTTTTACAATCATGTCCATTTTACTTATTAGTCCATAAACTTTGCATTCTTTACATAACTGCCATTTTCATTTCACTTTTCTCTTAAATATCACTTATTAACTTTTTTTCACTCACACCATTACGGTTTTGCCCTTAAACCTTTATAAAATTACCATTTTACCATTCAGTATTCACTTATTTACAAACTTGCCATTAAGTCAATTTTCTTAGTTTTAGTTACTTAATTAGCATACAATTTACCATGTAGTCCTCAAACTTTCATTTTAGTCCTTATTCTTTCACACAATTTCAATTATTCACCTTAACAATGAATAATTTACACTTTAGTGCCAAAAATAACAAATTTTCCATTTATTTCTTTATTCTTCAGTAAATTATGAAAATACCCTTGAATTTCATTTTATTTGCGAAAATGCCACTAGTTATTCACTAAACATCATTCATTCATTATTTACTTGTAAAATTACCGTTTAATCCATAAACTTCATTTCATGTAAAATTTATAATTCACCATTTTTACTCACTTTTCTCAATAATTAGCAAAATTACCATTTTGCCCGTATAACTTTTAAATCCTATCATTTAAGTCCTTTTTCACTCAAACTCTCATTTTCACTTTACTTTTTATATTTTCAAGCCGTTTTATCATTATCATGCCAAATTACATTTTACTCCCTAAACTTTACATTTTCTTTCATTTAAGCCATCTTTCATTCAAATTTTTAT
The DNA here is from genome assembly GCA_947683425.1 of Excoecaria cochinchinensis. Taxonomy (NCBI): domain Eukaryota; kingdom Viridiplantae; phylum Streptophyta; class Magnoliopsida; order Malpighiales; family Euphorbiaceae; genus Excoecaria; species Excoecaria cochinchinensis. The sequence continues at coordinate 31,910,596 of CANTUQ010000146.1, read as the reverse complement.
TTTCACTTTGCTTTTTACATTTTCATGTTATTTTTACCATTATGACCCATTTAATCCATTATTTGGGTAAATTACCTTTTTCACCCTAAACTTTTTATTTCCTTTCATTTAAGTCCTTTTTTATTTACATTCTCACTTCCATTTTACTTTTTATATTTTCATGTTATTTTTACCATTATGCCCCTAGTACAATCCTGAGAAAAAATTTATAGACTAGATATACGGGACGCGGAGCCACAGGTCCACTGAACTGCACTGAGGAATAACCCCTAAGGACCACTCCATCACTTTTCACTGAACATATAACATGTAACATATAACATGTAACATATAATAATGCATAATAGGAGACCATTGCGAATCTGCCACAGTAAAGCAAGTTGTCATGATTTGCATCGCGGTATGGGTGTTTCTATGGCTAGCCAAACATATCTTGAACTAGATTTAGACCACCAGACACTACTAAGGGCAATACTTTCTCAATTATCTTTTAAATAAACTTTTCACATTTTAACACTTTCATATACGTTCGCATTTCATTCACTTCTTTATTGTTTCAATACATTAATCAATCACTATTCTTATTATTTAAGCACAATTCTCATTATATACTTATTTTACAAATAAGTATACTTGTTCCATTAAATGGTCATGAATTCACTTCAAGGCTACTTTCATTCTTTTCTTATCATTTCAATTCAATTTTTCATTTTATCCAAAATCACATCAATATATGTATAATTTCAATTATTTCAATAATTACCAATATTTCCCACCATGGACATAATGGGAAAATATTCTAGAAAGTGCTCAATTAAATTCTTATAGTTTTAATTAAATTCGTACACTTTCAAATCACATACATAATCATTTTATGGTCTTATTATCATTAATTGGACTAATTATATTCTTTGATTCATTAAGTCAATTATTCAATATTCATGTATTTCTTTTCATTACATTCTTCTTTTCACTACATTCTTCTTTTCACTTCTAATTCATTTATTTATCTAATTTATCACTCATAAGTCATGTATACCATATAGCCTACCACATTTTTTTTATTAAACCATTCAGCCACCCTTAGCATTTTATCCTATCATTTAATTTTTCATTCATTTCTTACTTCTTCCACTAAATTATTCCTCAATTCACAAGTGTAGACCATTTAATTACACTTAATCACTAGGTATACTATAAATATACCTAGTTATACCATTATGTTTTACCATGACCAAGACTTATGCTTGGTTTTCTTTCACTTTAATCATTCTAATTAGCTTAATTACCCTCCTTAAACTCAATTATCACTTCAATTTCAATTACACATGCATTCTACACACATTCACTATTCAAACATAATGCAAAACCCTAATTTTCACATGAAAATACTTAGATTATATAATCACAAACCTTATACCCTTGCTTTAGCCTTCACAATCTCCTTAATCCTTGTCCTTAACCTTTGAGAAGCCTTTTTTCCTTGATTTCTCCTTAATGGCTGAAAATTCAAGGAAATAAAATACTCATCAATTTCCTTCTTTTATCAAATATAACTTCATAAACACACTTAACACATCCTAATCTATCAACTAAAACCAACAAATTAATTTAAATCAACTTATTCCTCTTACCTCAATTTAGAGACATAACCTTAGATTCTTGCTTTTAATTCATCAAATGGATATTAGGGCTGCTATAATCTCATAGAGGGCCTGAATTACACTTAGGATATTTGAATTTAGGAAGAAATTAAGCAAAACTTGAAGAAAATTGGGAGAGAAGAGAGGGAGAGAGCATTTGGCCAATAAGAGGGAGAGGAAGGCTGAAGGAGATAAGGATCACTCACCAAATTTTTTGCCATCTAATTGCTTTTATAGTGGACCAAAATGTTTCAACCTTGGTCCAACCAACGGTCCAACCTTAAAAGCCCAATTACCATATTAAGCCCATTATGCAATTTTCTATGGTTTTCTCACTTCCCAATTCCAATTCATTCCGAATTAGATTTCATAATTCATACATATGAAAACTAGGCTGTACACAAAATTTTAACTCAATCAGAGTTCGATTTCAGTCCGATTCAATCAAATCGATCTAATTAGCAAATTTTCAATTTTCTGAAAAAAATCCCTTTTATTACTAAAAAATCCTAAATATCATTTAAAGTCCATCTGAAATTTTTTTATCAATTTTTGAAATCATTTGCTATTTTTAAAGCCTCGGTCAAACCTCAAGTCAACCCGAGTACTATTCAAATCAAAATCCTAACTTTTTCCTTACTTTCTAAGTTTAATTCCTCATAAAAATAACTCCATAATTCTTAACATATATTCATTAGACTCCAAGAATATTTTTAGGCCAATCGAAAACCATTCCTCGGTCCGATAATTCAATTTTTTAGTGTCACCAAAAATTAATTTTCAATATCATGTGATTTTACTCATCAATACGAGTACGTCCATATTTTTGGATTATTTTTTCGAGGTCCGTAGCATCTTTTACAGTCCAGTCAAACTCTTAGTCAACCTAGTCACTATTTGAACCGAAACTGTGCCTTTTTCTTATTTTCAAATTTTGAGGACCCATTTGACCTCAAATCCACTCCAAATCTTAATCCTGTACTCGTTGTGACTTATATTTTCCAACGGTCATATAAAATATTATTCACCTGTAGGTGTACTTTTCTCTCTGGAAGCACTATTCACTATACAAAAATACTATTCATGGCTAACTTGGTATTGGGGCCATTACAAAATTAATATTTGACAATTTCACTTTCTATCTATGCACCACACATCTGTTAATTTTACTGAAGTTAAGATTGACCCATCTAATGATTTATAAATGCTAAAATGGGATGATGTTTCTGAGTTATGCGAAGGCTTGGCTTTCACGTCTAATGATGAAGCAAAGTCATTTGTTACAAATTTCTATTCAGAATAATGTTTCCTATAAAGTTGTTGAGTCAAAGCACCTGTACTGGTCGATGTGCTACAGACATGCTGATGTAGATTGTCCGTGGAGGTTATAGGCTATGAAAAAAGTACCTCACCTTATTATATTATCAGTGTATATAATGAATCCCATAGTTGTACTGCATCTTTGGTGTCCCAACATTATAGATAATTGGATTTCCAAATAATTTGTTATTGCATACTAGAGATGGTTAGTGCTACTCTAGATCTCAAAGTTAACATTATAATTGCAAACATCATGAATCATTTCAACTATGATGTGATGTATAGTAGGGCTTGGTATAAAAAGGCCAAGGTATTAGGAGGAGTTATTTGGGAACTATAAGGCATCATATACGAAGTTACTAGGGTACCTCCATGCTATGAAGATATACAATCACGTAATTGTCTATGACTTTATTGCTGTAGACAATCACTAGCCACATTGAAAGCAATTCAAATGGATTTTTTGTGTATTTAAGCTATGTGTAGATGGACTACCTCATTGCAAGCCAATACTACTTATTGATGGAATGTTTATAACAAGAAAGTTCCATCAAACTCTATTAATTGCAAGTGTTGTTGATGGTAACAATTTATTGTACTCAATAGCATTTATTGTCACTAAAGGTGAGAACAAGTCTTGTTGGGCATGGTTCATGCCACGCATTAGGCGTTTTTTAACTAAGCATTCATATATCAATGTTATTTTTGATTGGTACACGAGTATAATAGCATTGTCTCATGGTGATACAAGTGTTTGTAAAGAGCCATTGGCTCACAATCATTATTGTCTTTAGCACTTAATCAGCAACTTCAACACCAAGTATAGAAATACTAAAAAGGACATGTTGTATAAGGCCAATATGTTTACATTTATTATTTTACTTGATTTTGGCACTGGTTCATATTTTGAATATTTAAACATTGATGAATGAAACTAAACACTTATTAACAAGTAACAATTTATAACCACATAAATTTACAAAATTAATGGATGAGATAAAGAAACATGATGTTGACCTATACAATCGGCTCATAATTAACCCATTAAAGAAGTGGACTTTGTCATATGACAATGCCCATAGACATAGGCATGCTAAAACCGACATTGCACAGAGTGTAAATAGTGCTATAAAAGGTGTGGTGATAATTCCAGTCTATTGTGTATTTGAGCACATATTTGCAAGGCTTGTTAAAAATTTTGATGACAGAACGTGCATGTATCGAGCTCTACTAGCAGTTGGTCATACATACACTCGAATTTGTATGGATGAGATAACAAAATGTGCTTAAAAAGCTTATGGCCATAGAGTTGAACAGTTCGATCGTCATATAAGGCTTTACACAATTAAGACTAAAAATCAAAAAAGCAAGCGAAAAGGCAATAATACATAAGCTGTTAGTTTGGATTTCCATCACTGCGAATGTGGAAAGGTTCAAGGAACAAAAATGCCAGCTATAGCTGCTTGTATGATATCTAAGTAGACGTGTGGACATACATCGACAAATACTATAATGTCTCAGAGGCATTGAGCTATTAAAAGTCATTTTTCCAACCACTTCCACACTATGATTATAGGCCCCCATATGTTAGATTAACTCTAGTTCCTAACCCAGATCTTATAAGGAAAAAGGGTATGCCACGAACATTTAGATATCAGAATGAGATGGGTTATAGAGAGCGCAATAAGTCTAACTGATGTACACTTTATTGGAATGAGGGACATAACCAAAAGATGTTCCCAAATTTTGGCCAGACCATTATATTCACAATCTCTATGAATCAAAAAATTATTTACTATTTCTACTATGTCATGATAGTGTATTATTTTAATATGTGTTTGATTTAAGAATTTCATCTACATGTGGGACAATATATGTGTGTGTGTGTTTGCATGTGTTTTTTTCGTACATTTTGGGTTTTTCAAATTATTAAAATTAAACTTTGTAATATTTTTATCAGAAGATAAAATGTCACAAATGTACTAACCTAGATACATATTTCAAGTAATGGATAGGTATTGGGCGCTAAATGATGACTTTCATGATCTTTTTTAATCCAAATGAAGACAATAATGAGAGAATGAATGATTATTTAAGGGAGGAATGGAGACATCATCGATAATAGTCTATTGTTTTAAGACAGGATGAACAATAGTGCGGTTTACGAGTCCCAAAGAACAAATCACTATAGATCTCTCGTACAATGGCTACTGAGCTACGTTATGCCCTTTAAATAATACGTGAGGAAATAATCAAATTAAAATTAGGATTAATTGATATCATAATAGTTTAAGCCATCAAATTGCAATTCATAATGGTGATGCATAGAGTGCACAACTTCTTTTGAGAGTTGTCAACCTTCTGAAACATCAATATGATATTGATCTTTCAGATGAAGAAATGTGAGGGGTTATTGTAATAGTTATTTTAGATGAGTAATTAGGTGCAACTAAACCTAAAGCATAATTAATTTCTATGTGTTAATGAGCTTTATTAATATCAATGCTTTCCTATGTATTTTTCCAAATGTTAAGTTTTTTAAAAGATTAGAATATATTTATAGTCCATTTAAATTGTTAAAAATATAATACGATGCACAGAAATATGTAATTTGATTCATATGTCACATGTAAAATAAAAAAAAAAGATGCATATAGAATCTATGATCCAACTAGATGTGATCCTACTCCATATCTACGACGTTATTTATCTCAATTATGATATTGGGATTATTATTCATGAATAAGTGCATCACCCGATCTTACTGTAGCACCCCTTTATTAGAAGCTATAAAACCCTATACATAAAGCATAAATTTCCATACATATGTTGATGGCATAATATCGTATTCATCTATGATTAATAGCTTAGATGTGACATTACAATTCATCATGCATAATCATTCATTTACTATTATTAATTTTACTTTGCTCTATAATAAATATGAAAAGTTGTTATTACATATACAAAGCAAGTTTAGTTTTACAAACTATCTCAAAAAAAATGAAAAGAAAAGAAAAATTAATTACATATACTGTTTGGATTTACTATAGTTATATGCATCTCATACAAGGCGAAAAATCAAAATTTTAACCATATTAATTGAGTTGTTGCCATAAAATTACATAACTAGGTAATTAGGAAAATCACTTGTGAGTGTTATTGAATAGTTGATTGTTTCGCACCGGGTTGTCGTATACCACAATGTCCAATGGCGGGCACCTCTAAAGTTAATCCACACTAGAGAAGAATCAAAATGAACCAAGAATTGGATCATTAGAGGCAATCAAATTCTCTATGATTAAAAGAGAAATTTCGGCCAAAGAGGAGAGAGTAAGAGGGAATCTGATTCTTTAGTTATTCTATTCAACTCCTACTAAACTACTGCTTTTATACTCTAATTTAAAAGTATAACTCTAATGGGATTAGAACTCTAAAATGGTTGGAGGATTAATTCATAATTAACTCTTAATTAATTAAATAGGCTTAATTAAATCTAGTCCATGCCTATTCTTAATGGGCCATGCGTACGAGTCCTGATACTAGGTCTTTCTGTGCGAACTTCGATTTAATTACCCAAATGGATTCTAAATCCAACAAAATCAAATATGTAAGGTCCATTACACTTATAGATCATATTTAATTTGACTTGGCCCAAGAATTAGGCCATTAATGCCTTTTGTATGCTTTCTGCGCAGAAAACTACTAGCCTCTTCTGCACAGTTGACTTTAATTATCAACCTTATTTTAATTCTCCAATTAATTCAGTATTATTATTTCAGTCCTATAACACTTAGAGTTCAATAATATTTTATTGTCGAATAAAATAGACTAGTTTGTCCCATTATTACAAACAATGCATAGAAAGTTCCATGGACCTTTCTACTGAGTTTTTTGAACATGAACAATTAATTAAATTCCTTATATAATTACTTCCTTATTTATTTCCTCTATCCATAATAATATCAAATATTATTACATTTATCATTTTACCAAAATATCCTTTTCCTATAGGTGTGTGACCCATTGTGTTTTCTAGTCCACTTGGCAATATAGATATATTTGCAATCAATGAATTACATGATTTAAACTCTTTAAATCATTATATTAATTGTCTAATCAATATTTATACTCATGTGTATGTACAAGACATGAGAGGCTTCTAGCCAAGCATCATGATCACCCAAGTGACAGAAAAGTCAAGTGGTTTTGACTGAACCCTTCCATAGAACAGTTACTATGCAATTACTCCTTTCACCTTACTTTATCTCATTTAGGTTTTGAGTATGGATTGCATCAACTCATATAAACCTAAATATAATTGTTCTAATAATTTAACTATTGTTCCTATAATGCCCTTTGTGGATCTCATCCACCTTGTCATTCTACTCTGGCCAGAGATTCGTTGAACAAGGGTATTATAGAACATGTGAGATAACTCCCTTAATAAAAATGGGATGGTGAACCCTTTGCTTATCACTCAATTATTTTCAAGTAGGTCATGATATATTCAACCTCTTAACTATGTTCATCCCTCAATGAAGGTAAGAAGTTAAAGAGTTACAGTATACCATTACTAGTTAAGATATCTTTGGTGATCTCAGGTCTAAGGATACTTGCACCACTGCTATGCATAGATTCCTTAGTGACATAGATTTAATGTAACACCCCTCACCCGTACACAACAAACTACCATGATAGGTGAAGGATGTCACACGACAACTACAGAATTAACCACACTTATTTAAGAAATGGTCATCAAAATCGGAATTATAAAATTTATTTGTTACAAATAGTTTTTGCATATCACACTTTATAAAATTATACTTTCTTATAGTATTCATTTACACATACACATATCATAATTAACAATATTACATTTTCACTTTACACATGCACATTCCTTATAAGTGGTTCAATACATTCAAAACTGATTCCTTTACACAATACTCATTTAGAAAACATAAGTCATTCATTTACATTACATAATAATACAAAGACCAGCCAATACACTCATATGGACTCGTTGGCCCTGACTACGTAGCAAACTACCATGACAGGTGAAAGATGTCACATGACAACTACAGGATTAAGCACACTTATTTAAGAAACGGTCATCAAAATCGAAATTATAAAATTTCTTTGTTTCAAATAGTTTTCGCATATCACACTTTATAAAATTATACTTTCTTATAGTATTCATTTACACATACACATATCATAATTAACAATATTTCATCTTCACTTTACCCATGCACATTCCTTATAAGTGGTTCAATACATTCAAAACTGATTCCTTTACACAATACTCATTTAGAAAACATAAGTCATTCATTTACATTACATTAATAATACAAAGACCAACCAATACACTCCTATGGATTCGTTGGCCTTGACTGCTGCGGAATGTCCCTAGCGACACTTCTTTCTCCAAACCTACATGGATGAAACACCTGTGCTAAGCGCAAAGGCTTAGTGGAGAATACATATGTAATGGATGACCCCTCATAGTAGTCATCAATAACACATACATATGTATGCAGTTACCGAAATCATTTAAAGACTTCCACTTAATCATTCATATACAAGGATTTCATATAAAACCAAGTTGGCATATCATGATTACAATTTAATAAAAACATAACGAAACATTTTGTCATACAATAAAGCCTATATTACATTTTTGATTCCTTATACGATTCTTATTTCATACACTTAAAACAATGGTATAGACGTTTATGATAGTACGCATATCATAGTCATAACACTTATCATATTTCATATACTCATGCAATTAACATTTCATCATACCTAGCTCAAAGAGAGACATAAGTTGTATAATTATTTAAAGATCACTTATGCACACAAATTTCACAGTAAAATCAAAGTTGGATTCCTATATTTTTCTTAATTCACTTTTCATATTCATATATTCCATTTTTCATATTCATATATTCAAACATATAAGTAACTATCTTAGCAATTGAGTGTCTATAATTCCCACATTGTAAGCCAAATAGTTATAATGGAATTCACAATTCATTCTTTATCAACTGTGCACTTTAAAGTCAAAATACAAATCATTTGTCATGCCAATAAATTTACATACTTACTTAATTCTCAAACAAATTCCAACTAATTAAAGATACATTAATACATATGTAAAGATTCATTCTTATAAACACATTCATCTATAAAAAATCTTTATATTATCCATTTAGTACTTATTCGTTCAATTATTGCCTGCATTCTAAGGAGGTAGATAACAGGTTGAAACACATAGGTACCCAAGAGAACAATTACACATAAGGATTCAAATAGGATCCAAAATGTATAAGGATCAAAACAAGATCCAGAGATCCATAGGGACCCAATCGGGGTTCAACGCATAGGCTGCAACAATAAGAGACCTTATAAGCATGCCAATTTATCCACGACTTGGCTAACGCAGGCTTTTCACTTAATTATTCCATTCGTATGATTCTTATACCCGTGTCATAATTGTATTCAGAAACAATTATTACAACCATAAATTGATCATACACAATTGTACACTTGTACATTTATGTCCAATATTCACATGGTGTGCATAACATTGTCATGACTAACATTTTCTCACATAACATGACACATAGTATCATAAAATATTATTTTTCACTGACAGTAATATTTACAGTCATTGTTGGCATTGTAAACACATTTTTCCATGTTCATATATATCAATTACTCATAAACTCATCTTTTAGCATTCATCAAATTTGTTCTCATGCTCACATAAGTTGACTTAAATCACATAAACAATCTATTATTAAATATATTCATTTATGTTATTTAACAATATTAAACAAAGAGCTTAATAATTTCAAATAATTTTAGCCTCCATTTGATAAAAGATTTAGCATTCAATATTTAATTATTTACACAATATTTTCAATGCAAGCTATATGTACTCATGATGATAGTCGTGATTAATATTACTCAAACCATAATTATTGTCACTTGACCAACTCATTTAATAAGCATACATACATTCAAAGTTATATCATTTAATCCGGACTCATGCAGGCATATGTTTACATATATATATATATCTAACTTATCATGTTAGCAAGTTATAACATAGTTACATTACATATAAATGTTCAATATGGCATACCAAATCATTAACATCTAAATATACCTTTAAATCCTTCATTAATTATTAAAAATCACAAATCCATTAGATCATGTTCCAATTATTAACCACTCTTTTATACATTACATAACCCTAAACATGCATCAGATAAGTCCTGAAAAGTTTTGGTGAAGTTTAGGTTCTATTCGGGAAGAAAAATGTGTCATGATAAAAATAGGGGTAAGGATGACCACACCTAAGGGACAGACATCCCACACCTGAGGGATGGGCATCCCACACTTGGCCCACCTATCCCTCACCAATTGGCTCATGAGGGACAGGCTCACCCTAAACAACTCTTGAAACCATCTCTTTTTCACCTGAACAAATTGCAAACTCAACTTACTCATCCAAAATCACATGGAAAACATAATTTTCAGCCAAATTGGTCTTCTTAACAATTAATCCTCAGGATGTTAAATTTCTAATGGCATAAATTTTAAGTCATTTGGAGCTGGAACCAAAGATATATGCTAAAAAATGTCTACACTGCTCCAAAGACACACCTGAAGAATTTAGCTACTATAATGGGCAATTTTGAGGCCCTTAGAGTTAGAAATAAATTATGGCTATTTTTAAGACATTTGTAGACACGGAATTAAAGTTTAAATGCAACTAGAATCACCCAATTTAAAGATTCTTAACTTGACTTAGAGGCCAAAATCAGGTCAGTTGACATCTTGGACAGAACCTGTTCCAATGACCCGGCCGAAATAGAAAACCTTATGTTTTGGCCACTTTTAGTGTCTTAGAGTCAAAATTAGCTCATGGACATTTGTAAGATATTTGTATGTATGGAAGTCATGGTTCCAATGCCACTAATTTGAAGATTTCTAACTCAATTTATGGCCTAGAAACCCACCCGGGGTCAAAAGACACTTTAAACAGAATTTCTCCACTAAACTCTATAAGCCAAAACTCACACTTCCAATCAATTCAATCATCATAAGCACACTCAAATCATCATTTAACATCAATATGCATATCCAATTATCATAAACCATCATTAAATATACACATAAAGGTTGAGTTCCCAAACCTCATTTGATGTCTCTTTCATCTTTACTTTTGCTTCCTTTCTTCTTCTCCTCCTCTTCCATGACCATAATCATCAATATCCCTCTTCTAAACCCATTCAAATCTCATAGTTAGATTTATCAAATATTGAAGAAGAAAATAATAAAATAGAAAGCTTACTTCTTACCTTCCCATACCATTTTTCCATTCAAAAACACTTGAGACTTGTAAAAATCCATAAACCAACTTATGCCTTGAATTTAAGCGAAGGGAATGGCATGAGGAGGAGATGAGGAAATCTCCCGTTTTCCTCCCTCAAATGGTTGGCTAAATTGGCTTAAGATAGCTAAGGAAATTTGCTCGAAATTGGTCAACCAAACTTTATCTTTTCCATGCTTATCCACACATATTTTGCCAATATCTAATGGGTTATTCCATGATTTTTATGTTAATTTCCCAACTTAATCCTTCATCTTTTCTCTTATTCTTACTTTAACTCTTAATTAATTTATTCACATACATTGGCCCACATGATTACTTAATTCGTTTAATTTAATCTATAGTTGTAAGATGACCAATTTATCTTTGACATTTTTAGTTAATAACTATCACGTCCTCCACTTCATATTACTCATTAATCAACCCATTTTATATTTACCTTTTAATTAACCTTATTTTATTTATGTTCATACCAAGTAGTTCCTTTCTTGCTTTAAAGCCTATAAATATTAGGTTACTGATTTAATCTTAACTTTTCAATTAATACCAAATGCATCCTCAATTACACTTAACCATTTCAATTACTCAATTACACATTTCGGTCACTTTTGTACTCAAAACACATTGTGAATCCGGCTAGGGTAAATTTTGAGTCATTACATTTAATATCCATATGAGGATTCTAATGGCAGGTCTCCAATAAACTTATTCTTCTAATAAGCATCTATATGTCAGCTTTGATCATCTCTATGATCATAGTTATGAGAACCTTTACTTCAACCTTTTAAGAAGCATAACATATACTAATGTATCTATATTAACAATGTCATATCTTGTTAATACTATAACTATGGATATTTAAGTATTAACAAATTTTCATGCAATAAGCATCCCACATTATGAACTCCTTCTTAATTGCCTTTGTACTATATTTTTAATACCAAGGACTATATTTAAGATACAAAATCAAACTAGAGGTAATCATAACATAGTATTAATAAATGAATGATACATTCTCATAAATAATAATGAGTTCATATACATGAAAAAGATCCCTAACCTACATGGGCTCTAGGGCATATTCCTAACATATTTATGAACACTACATAACCAAAAAGATCATAGACCTATAGCTTCACACTTCTCTTCAGTAGGCCTTGGATCCTGCAAATTGTCCCTGGGCGAAACTTTATCATGTGGACCTATACGGATAGACACCCATGCAAAGCTTTCAAATTTAATTAGGGAAACACTCAAATTGGACGGCCTCTTATAGACGTCATCTGCCAAGCACACAAGTATAATGATATACCAATATATAATTAAAGTAAGAGTAATAATTTAGGCATGAAGAAGTGTAAGATTCATATATTATACAAATATATCATAAAGTCCACATATTTATATACGTGATCATATAATGTTCTGCACTTATTTTCTATGTCACTTTTCTTATTTATAACAATTTAGTTACTTTTTGTAATTAGCCTACACTTTTCTATGTGTGTGGATAATAGGTGTTGTAGATACTTAAAAGTATCGCATATAGATACCCATAGGTACAACTTTTAGATACCCGTAGGTACTACATATTGATACTCGAAGGTACTAGGCTATAGAGACAATTTAGTCTTAACTATATACACCATAGGTGTCAAACTATAGCAGCAACATTGTAACCCTATTAGGTATGCCTATCTATCCACAACCAAGTCATTAATTAGGCAATGGCATCCATATTTCTTTTACTATCATCTTATTTAGTCTTCAATGTCTTTAGTACATCAAACATATACATAAACATAGAATTATATTCAATATAGGCACTTATTTACCAAACCTATACAAGTATATACTTTTCATTCACTTTATTCATATCAACATTTTTATATAATATTGCAAGTTACATACATATTTATGCATCATACACCTCTAAACATATGATATAAATACATGATATATTAAGGAATATGCTTAGTCCAAGTTTGAGGTTTAATTCTGAAGAAATATTCATGCTTTTGTAGAAAATAGAGGTGTAACACCTCTGACACCCCCGTTGGAAGGATGCCGGATGTGCTACCGACACTCACTCATAGCACAGCTTACATACATGCATAACAGCGGAAGCATACACTATACACAAAAAATTAGAAAATTAACATATCATAATTAACAAAATATAATGTAATATAATATAATATAATGTAAATACATCATCCAAAATTACATCTGAGATCTTTATTCAAAACACATTTACTGAAATTCATATATATATATATACAATAACAAAATGATATACAAAAAGAATTATAGGAGGAGCACAAAATACATAAAAACTCTACTCTTATGTGGCCGACCTGCAGATGCATGACTCGAGTGGGAACCAAAAATCCTACCACCTACACGGGAAAAGAACCCGTGCTAAGTGATAACGCTTAGTGGGGAGGAACAACAGAAAAAGGACACTAAACGATATACAAATAACATCATGCTGAAATCGGTCAATACACAACAATTCCAGGATCACTAATATTAGCAGTAACCAATGTGCACATAACATAATCCCTATACATTCATGAAATTCACTTAGTATCACTAGGCACGATTCAATACACTAATAACTAATTCATGCGAATTCATGCATAAATATAGATATGAATACATCAACTCACTAAATTGGTAGATTATCGAGAATCAGAGATGTCAAAAGCATGTTCACTAAATCAAGATCACTCAACATACATAACACTTCACTGATCAAAATACCGAGTATCAAATCAAAGAAGCCTAAATTTCAATTGTTGTGGATACGGGAACACTACAGTACTTGAGACCGAAGCCTCAACAGCATCACTAATCAAAATCAGAGACTGAAGTCTCAATAGTATCACCAAGACCCTATAAGCGAGGTCATCGCTATGGCCCAAATGGGGCTAACACATGCAGCTGCACTCACTATCCCTTTATAAGCATGCTTATCTAACCACTACTATGATCCTTCAGGCTTAACATTAAAAAAAAAACTCTATACACTATATCATATACATTACCTCACTTAAGCATTAAATCATAATTCAATCATATATAATCAATATCACATAATATGTCACACTCAACAAATAAAACCATGTATACACTTAGTCCTATTATTAAACTCTTATATGATAGCATCAATTACCATAATATTCAATTGTCAACCATATATTTATTCTTCTCAAAACACTAAACAAGTGGTGAGTGAATTTTAGACAGTTCCAGCGAAGTTCAGAAGCATTTCGGAAGCAAAATATACCAAAATACCCAACCTAAAGGAGGGTAAGGAAGGACAAGGGTTCATGCTAACCATGGGGTTCAAAATAAGAGGAAACCCCTTGAACAATTAGGTTATGTTACGCTCACAATAGAAGCTTCTCTCACAAGCTCCACGAAAGGCAGACTATCAGGATAATTTCTCACTATAAATTTTTATCGACTAAACCAACCCCTAAAACTCATTTATAGGAAAAATGTCCTCTTAACAATTGATCCTTAGGAAGCTAAGAATCAAATGGGACAAATGTCAGGTCATTTTGACATCTATAACTTCAGATATGAGCTAAACAACCTATACTGTTCAAGTAACCCGACCCAAACAGATACACTACGGTTTTGGCCACTTTTCAGGGTCTCAGAGCATGACTTCGCTCAAGATCATTTATGAGACTTTTAAAGGACTGGATGTCACGATTCTAATGGCTCAAGAATCACTCAACTTAGAGGTCTAAAACTCTACTTTTAGCAAAAAAATTATACAGAAGTCAGATGAAAACTGAACAGAATTTGCCAAAATCATACCTTATCATCACAACTATATGATAACCCATCTAACATCATCATCACACATGCATTTACTCAAACAAATCACTTAAAATATCCATAATTTACAAGACACAAAACACATACACATTAAATCCAAAATGAGAACTAGGCCAGTAGACTTCCAACTGAACATAATAGAAGAATTAACTCCCAAACCTGCAAAATGCAGCTTCAAATAGGGCCCCTCAAGATCCCACTTTCTCTTTCCCTTTGCTCTTCCTTCTCTCCTCCGATTATTGCATAAAACCTATCATGGCCGGACTTGTACCCTAAAAGAATTAACTTGAATTGGCATGTGTGTGTGAATTGAATGTGAGGTTTGGACTAAATTGAAATGAAGGCAGGACTTGATTGAAAGTTGAGTGGATAGTTTAGTGGCTAATTGGTATATTTATGAGATTAAGTTAGGAATGGTTTAAGGGCTGATTAGGTCACTTAATGATGGTTTAATTAGGAATAAAATAATGTAAGAATCAGTTGGTGGAGGCTGATTTTGTGAGTGGAATCCGTGTGGCTTCTTGAGAGTAAGCCACCTCCACTTTTGCATGCATAAGTCTCTTGAGGAGGGTAATGACCCATTTCTGAGGATTGAGTCATTTTCTGTGTTTTCTACCTCTTCTTGCTTTGTGAGTAGTTCCTTTAGTCTCTAAATCAAATTGCATAATTGTTAAGAAGTTCAAGTTGTTAAGTTGCTGAAGAGTTAAGTTGTTGGACTTAAGAGGTAAGTGATTATGAATGCTTGTTCTCATCTTCTACTTTTCTTCTTGGTTTTGATTTGGTATTGGAATGAGAATTGATGGATTATGTTCAATTCTGGAATTGGACTGGTTTTGCTAGTTGAAGAAGTGAAGAAGGATAAAGGGAAAGCTGTAATCGGAGAACCGAGCGTTCGTCGAGATTATGAGCTAAGGCGACAAGGTTTGGGAACAAACCCTAGTTGTATAACTATGAAAATTGTGTTGCTTGAATATGAGTTTGGTATGAATCATGTGTATATGAGAAGTAATGGCCTTGAGCATGAAATTGTATGGCTAGGTTTAATATTGGATGTGGAGATATGCTTTGTGAAAATGTGGTTTGAGAATATGTATGCTATGTGTATAATGAATATGATTATGATTTATGCTATGAGTGAATGCCAATGCTAAGATGGATATCAGGTATGTGCCAATTAGGTATGTGGTTGATGAATTGGGTTAATTTGTTAGAAAGGAAAATGGGTTGGAAGTCCTTGAAAGGAGATGGGAATAGAGTGTGGAATTGGAATCTTGCATGGGTCACGGTGACAATCAAAATTGATTGTGACCATGAGGTGTGCTGGAATTCTGTTCTGCCCAGCTGAATTGGGTATGTCTCAGTGAGAACCAAAATGGTTGTGACCGTGAGGTACCCAAGGAAGCATTCTGCCCACCAAAATTATGATATGTCACGGTGACAATCAAATTGATTGTGACCGTGATATATCCTCAAGTAGCATTCTGTCGAGAATTAGGAACATGTCACGGTGGCAATCAAATTGATTGTGACCGTGACCTATCCTCAATTTGCATTCTGTTTTGGACTTCAACATATCACGGTGACAACCAAATTGGTTGTGACAGTGACCTACCCTTTTTTAGCAATATAACCCTAATGTGTTTGGCCTTTCAAATGGCAAGGCTTTGAGCTGAAATGAAGGACATTATGAGTAAGTATTATGTGTGTATTAGGTAATGTACAATTGAATACTACATGATGATTCTTGAATGCAATCAAATATGTGATTATTAACTACGAAGAATGAGTTTGGAAACATATTGAGTATGCAAGTGAAATGAATAGCTATGTGCTAATGCGAAAGGGTAAAATGAATGTGATGTTAGCTATCAACATGTGTGATGTGAAAAGTGATTAATGTGAACTGAATAATATGTTTAACAACTTAAGCCTGTGGGTCAAGTAGTGGATAGTTAGGCATGCCTATAGGGTCAAGTGCTGCAGCCCCATGCATTAAATGTGTCTGATTGCATGGGAATCACAATGCGAATAATCCTTGCTGGATTTTATTATAAGTGGATTGATATTTTGTACCTGAGTGTACCAATGCGTAAGTGTAATCTCAATGAGATTCTAGTACCTGAGTGGTACCAATGCGATACCCGTTATCCGCGTCCCTAGTTTACAGGCTAATCAACTAATTAATAAGTGGAAATAATTGTGATACAATATAGTATGCAACGTGAATACGTGAATATGTGAATGTTGCTTTATGATTGAATATAGTACTATACCATGTTATGGATAGAATGGAATTTGATTAAGTGATTCTTAATTAAGCATGATTACTAGCATGCAGTGAATGGTATCCTTATTTGTGTGTTAAATTACTTGTTATATGTGTTCCCCACTAAGCGTTATCGCTTAGCACGGGTTTACTCTAATCCGTGCAGGTACGGACAAGAGATGACCGAAGGACGCACCCGCATATCGACGGTCAACAATAGGTAGTGGATAGTGTAGGTTTTGGGGTTTTTTACTAGGAAATTTTGTATAAACTTTTGTATAATTATTATGTGTATCAGATATGTAAAGGCATGTAATAATGAGATAACTAAGAATAGTAACGAACAGTTGTATAAGTATGTATGATGTATGGTCGTATGTGATGAAATATTTTTGTTTGGGTTTCCATAAGGTTATTGTAGACACTGGGTCTTGAGGCAGTCCAGGTCAGAGTTACCCAATGAAGAGATCAACGTCGGTTTTCGGATAACTGGGTGAAGTTCGGAGGTTTTTGTCTTTCAGTTTTGCAAGGATTAAAAATCTTTTTCTATAGCGTGGAGATTTGAAAGAATTTTGAGAGATTTAGCTTGAAAATGGAGGTTTTGCTCCACAGATGGGATTGCCATCTGTGTAGGGACACCCGTCTCTACTTGGGGTAATCCCCGTCTCTACGTGTAATGGAGACGGCCCGTCGGTAGCTAGGGACGGACACGTGGCGGAGTAGGGACGCCCGTCCCTACTCCCGAGTCTTGAGTCCGTCTGTAGCTAGGGACGGACATGTGCCCTTAGTAGGGATGCCCGTCGGTACGTTAACTGATTGGATAACGCCAGATTGGATTAAATCTAATCTGATCTCTTTCAATCCTTGGGATAAAATTGGTTAAAAGTTGAATTTTAAAGTCCTTTTAAAATTCAAATTTTAAACTAATGATTATCCTAATTATCTCCAAAAAGAACTCTATAAATAATGGATTAAATTCCATTTTCAGGGGTTAGAAGTTTTGAGAATTTTAGTAAGAAAAGTGATTATTTTTTATGAGAAAAAATCTTTGGGAAAATTTATTAATTTTTTGAGGGATCATTTTTTAGAAAAGGTTTTGTGAGCAATTTACTCAAAAATTTTATAAAATCTCTGTTCATTTGTAGAATTTTATAAAATTTCTGCCAATTAATTGATTCCTTCAATTTTTTTATTACGAATTAAGCCAATTTGCGGTAATGAAATTAATTTATTTCCATCAATACAGCTAATTCAAACACTCAATTGCTATCAGATTTTCAAGGGAAGAAAAATATAAATCTTATTTCTCTGATTTTTTACTTGATCCTTGCGAAGCATATGGGAATCAGAATCATTCGACATTCACCCTAAAAGGTAAAATCCGAGGGTAAACATTCTGGACTAATATTTGTATAATTTTATTTGATTTACATTAATCTTTTATTATTCTACTTATAATCTTTTATAAAGAATTGAAAGTTTTTCTCTTCTAATTATTTCCTTGTACTAGGGACGGCCGCTGGCACAGTATAGG
This sequence comes from Excoecaria cochinchinensis, assembly GCA_947683425.1. NCBI lineage: Eukaryota > Viridiplantae > Streptophyta > Magnoliopsida > Malpighiales > Euphorbiaceae > Excoecaria > Excoecaria cochinchinensis. The sequence continues at coordinate 31,891,568 of CANTUQ010000146.1, read as the reverse complement.
AGGCCGTCCCTAGGCAAACTCTCATGTTTCTAATTTTATCTTCCAACTTATTTCTGTTAGAATTTCTCGTTCTTTTATTTTTATTTTTATCCACTCTTTTGATGCTAACGTGTTTATCCCTATGAGTTATTTTCTGATCATTTGGAGTTGGAATTCTGAGAGATGGGGGTTGCATCAGTCTGAGGACTTCCACTCGGGTTCTTTCTTTACCGTTATCTTTTATTCATGTTATTATGGAAATGGTTTTAATATCGTTAAAGGAAAAAAGGCCAAAAGATTTCTAATAGTTAACTTTGGGATTTTCTCGAAAGTTGTGGACCAATGTCCCGTTTTAGCCAATAAAATTGACGCTTCATGAAAGATCACTTTTTGTAATAAAATATGCATGGTAGGACCAATGTCCTCATTCTAATGAATACCCCGTTTTATGCATGTGTTGTACTTTTACAAGTGGTAGTTGTATTCTGCTCCTGGTGTTATTGTAATATATTTTTGAATGCCTCATTTTGATAACTACTTCCTTTTGCCGCTTTGGACGTGAATGATTGCGCCGTTAATTAAAATGCATCGTGTGGAAAGATGGTGAAACAATGAATTCAAAAGTTAATTATAATATTGATCAAGGTATAAATAAATGAGAAGTCCCGAACTCACTCTGCTCTTTGGGGCTCAAGAGGCGAGAGGTCTAGGACTTCCAAGACACCTCTTGAGTCGCACCAAAAGACTTAAATATACAAATCCTAGGCTCTAGGGGGTAGAGGCTGAGACCTCCAAAATCTCTCTGGCTAGCCCAAGATGGATATGTATGCGCCGTCTTAGGCTCGACGAGGCTAGACGACCCTTCCCAATGTTCTATTGGCTGGCAACTCCAAGAAACCTCATTGTTGCCCAAAATAGACGCAGCTTGTAAATACCTTACAAGCTTTAATGAATCCCATCCTGATCGCCCTAAAGTGGGCCCTCGGGAGGCCACGGGGTTCGGCGTGCATCACAGTGGCGACTCCACTGGGGACATACTCGAGACTTCGATTCGAAAGTACCTTGATTAAAAATTATAATAGAGTTTTAGTTTAAAAATTTCACCTTCTTTCAAAACTGCATTGCATCTCATTAGAGCCTTAGATCTATGCTAGTTTGGTCCCTCTTTTAGCCCCGGTGCGTTCCTGAAGCACAACCCTATTTTCACTCAATTTAGGGAAGTGTTAAGGATAATCACCAGCCCGAACCTCGTACCATCATGGTATATGAAATGGAGACCCGATCAGTCATTACGCTCGTGATGAGCTAGACCCGTTGGCAGGGACCATGCTTGGGTAGCCCTAAAGTAACACCACCCTTTGACCAAAGCTCATGTAATGGAAATAGTTACCTCCACTAAGTGGTATGAACCTTAATACTATGCCTGCTGTATGGATCATTCTGTATTGGACAAGCCAAATAGTTTGATTGGGCACCTAATCAAAGGCTTTCATGCCCCGATAGGCCCAAGATGACTTATTGGATTGCCTAGATACATAATGATCATAACCCATCCGCTTGTGCATTAGTTAGGAGAGGTTATGCTGACGAATTTTCACCGTGCACCATACGTGTTCATCGGGTCCCCATATGACCCATGGGCCAATCCCACCTAGGAAAGAGACTATAACCTCGTGTGCGGGAGTAAGAAGGTTGGAAGGACCTATGTGCTTGCATGTGGCTTATGAGTGTTGCATAGCACGATCATGCATTTTTAGCACAGTCATGCATTTTTAGCACAGTCATGCATCATCCTGACCCCTTGTGTTTTTCAGCCATCATAGATTTGCCTAGGTGGACAAGAGGGTCTCAGGGGCGCTTACACAGAAATTCATTTTTTGAGTTACCGAAAAGGGCAGAGTATCCGGACACTTCTTCTGAAACCAGTTACACTACTTCAAATCAGTTTTCTGTACCCGAAGAAATGGCAAACTCACCGAGAGGGGCAGAGGCCACCAGAGCAATGATAGCAAAGGAAGTGGGCCGAAGGTAGGAAGAATTTGAGAGTCGGATGATGGCAATGATAGCCGCAATGGGTCAACAAGCGGCCCCGCAGAACCCACAACCTCCTCCTATGAGAAATAATGAAAGGGAGGAGGTCAGAGAGGACCCACAAGAGGAAACTCGCCCGCCACTTGTGCACCTAAGAGCTACTACTTCGGGGGCACAGAGGGCATGACCTGCCACTAGGTTGGATGATGATTGGGAAGATGAAGAATACATGGAACGTATGTCTGAGAAAGGGAAAGCCCCTCAAATTGAAGAGGCCATCTGGAGGAAGATGGAAGAGAAATTTAAAGCTATGACGAGAATGTTGACGAAGGGCCGAGGAGTGAACCCTGAGGATAAGGAGTTAGAAGGAGAGGATCTAGTCCCCATGAACTTTAAAATGCTGGATGTGCCAAAGTTTGACGGTACTTCTGATACCCTAACACATATAAAGCATTACTCGCTGGTGATGAAAGGCACCACTTTGACGAAAAAACAGAAGATTGAGTACTTTTGCTTGAGCTTGACGGGCCCGGCAGTGGATTGGTACCACGGGCTCGATCGCCGAAATAAAGAAGACTGGGATTTGTTGACGGAGGAGTTTTTGAGGCAATACGACTACAGTACAAGGATGGAGGTAACCTTGAAGGACCTGGAGTTGTTACAGCAGAAGGGGGGTGAGTCCTTTCACGAGTATCTAACCCGGTGGAGGAATCGGGTGATGGAAATGAAGAGGAAACCAGATACTCAGGATAAAATGCGGCTATTCATTAAAAATGCGAGCCCATATTTGAGAGAGGGATTAAGGATGAAAGGACTGAAGGATTGGGAGTCGCTGAAGGACATCGCCATTGAGGCCGAGGGAGAGTACCTTGTTAGGAAAGCAGGTAATGAGAACTATCCCAGGAGGGGTAGCACTAGCCAGGGGGCCAGTAGACCATCAGTTTTCGCCAGTGGTATAAGGAAGACTGCTGAGGTGTCAGCTGCGAATGCTACCTCGAGGCATTTTTCCAATCTTAGAAGGTCTTTGTAATGGGTATTGATAAGATTGATGAAAGAGGGTAAGTTGCAACCTATGCCACCCAAACCTGCTAAAACCCAAGGCACGCCAGGACATAAGGATGATGAGTATTGTGCATATCACCAGCACACTGGGCATACAACTGATAACTGCAAGACTTTGAGGCACGCGGTTCAAGATCTGTTTGACTCAAAGCAGATTATAGACCCGGAGAAGAGAGGGCGTCAGCAGAAAGCTGGGTACAATAACATGCCTCCGCCAGTGAATATGATCGGGTCCAGTTTTCCCGAGAACTTTGTGTTAAAGGAGTTATACGGCAACGATATCCACACTGCTGTCACAAACCTCCATGAGGGGAGTGAAGAAGGGCTTCCTGCTGCAGTGATCGATTGCTGGTCCACTGATGATAGTAGAACTGAAAATGATGATTCTGAAGTATTTGCCGACCTATAGGGTTCGGAGGAAGAAAGAGAAGAGCCAAAGAGGAGGGAAGTGGGAGCCGTGACCCGGAGTGAAAGGGTAGCCCCGAAAGTTGAGAAGTCCCAAGTGCCGGTTGAGGGCAGAAGGGGAAAGGAGCTGGAAGAAGATTCAATTGTTAAACAACTAAAAAAGACGCCGTCTCAGATTTCAATATGGGATCTTCTGAGACAGTCGCTATCACATAGACAGAAGGTGGTAGAAGCTTTGTGCGAGGCAACTATGGCTACAACCATCTCGCCTACGGAACTTCTAGATGTAGTGAAAGGAGGATCGGGTGAAAATGTTGTTTTCACCAGTGCTGATTTACCGGCGGAAGGCCGCAATCATAATCGCCCTCTGTATATAAGGGCGCAGATTAACCAGAAGTATACCGCCTTTGTAATGGTAGATGATGGTTCTTCGATAATTGTGTGCCCACAAGTAGCAATGGCAGCTTTTGGGGTAATAGAGGATATGTTGGCAAAATCTGATCTTACCATCACGGCATATGACAACTCACATAGACAGGCTTCGGGGACATTCATAGCAGTGGTGAAGACGGGACCGGTAGAGTCAGAAGTGGAGTTTGTGGTGCTGGCTATACCCGCCAATTTCTCAGCTTTGCTAGGCAGACCATGGTTTCATAAGTTGGGAGGAGTCCCCTCTACACTGCACCAAATGGTAAAGATACCTCACGAAGGCCAGATTGTGACTATAAAGGCTGCACGGGAGAATCAGGTTTCAGTACTGGAGATAGCTAGGCAGCCATTTAGTGGGTTTCATGTTGCCATGATAGGTGAAGAAGAGTAGAAGGAAGAAATTCCCCAGGTATTGAATATGATGAAAAAGATGTCATTCCTCCCCGGCGCAGGATTGGGCAAGAATTCTGAGGGGATACCAACAGTGGTTACCACCAAGGGCCAAAAGGACAGAAGGGGCCTAGGATACACAGGTGTGGTAGGGAAGGGTGAGAAGTCAAAAATTGAAATTCCTCATATCTGGAAAACTTTTGTGGCAACAAACGCAGCATGTGCCTATATAGGGGAAGAGGAACCTCAGTGGCTGAATGGAAGAATTGTGCAAGGGTTCGAGGTTTTCAATGATGTCTATGACTGGGACATTGGATTGATCAAGCCAGCAGAGGGCTTTTGGGACGAGGAAATCTTGACCAGTAAGACGATTTGGGACCGTGAGATGCCTGAAGAAGTGATGACTGAGAAAATGGTAGCCGCCCAGCTGAAAGGGAATGCGAAGGTGGAGGGAACCATGCAGGAGTTGATTGGGGAGCCCCTGAAGAGCCAAAGCGATGCAGGACCATCAACCGTGGCAGATACGCCAGCAGAGGAGGAAGAGGAAAATAGTTTAGATTTTCTTTTTGCTCCAGAACTTTTCAATGATGTTAATGACAATTTCAATCTGATTAATAAATTGAATGATTTTGCTTACTTGTGCAATGTTTCTGACGATTTTACTATGCATGATCATGAATATCCATCCATATTTGATATCGATTCAATTGATGCTACTCCATTTAATCTTGGAACCATAGAAAACCCAAAAGAAATTTTGGTAGCATCAAATATAACTCCTGAAGAGCGAGAAAAATTCGTGAGAATCTTAAAAAAATATGAAAAAGTCTTTGCCTAGACCTACGAAGATATGCCAGGAATTGATCGGGAAATTGCAGAGCACGCCATTCCCACCTATGCAGACCATAAACCCGTTAAACAGAAATTGAGAAGGCTCAGGCCATAATGGGCAGAGAAAGTGAAAGAGGAGATTTGCCAGCAAATCAAAGCCAAGTTTCTAGTTGAGGTGCAATATCCAACTTGATTGGCCAATGTTGTCCCTGTAGCCAAAAAGAATGGCAAAGTAAGGGTATGCGTGGATTATCGTGATTTGAATAAGGCCTGTCCAAAGGATGATTTTCCATTGCCTCATATAGACGTGCTGATAGATAGCGCCGCTGCTTGCGAGATGTATAGCTTTGGAGATGGTTATGCGGGTTACAATCAGTCTCAATAAAATAATTGATCAAATTAAGACGGCTTTCATCACAGAATGGGGGACCTATGCTTATCGGGTAATGCCTTTTGGCTTGAAAAATGCGGGAGCCACTTATCAGAGGATGGCCACAAAGATATTGGATGACCTGATCCATAAAGAAGTGGAGGTGTACGTGGATGATATGATGATCAAGTCAGTCACTAGAGAAGGTCATTTTGAAGCCCTAGAAAAGTTCTTTCAGAGGATAAGCAAGTACAACCTGCGGTTAAACCCTAAGAAGTGTATTTTTGGTGTTACCTCAGGGAAGCTCCTAGGACACATAGTTATTCAAAGGGGAATTGAGATTGACCCGGATAAGGTTAAGGCTATAAGGGAAATGCCGATACCACAGAAGGAGAAGGATGTGAGAAGCTTTCTGGGAAGGTTGCAATATATCAGTAGGTTTATTACCAAGCTTACTTCGATCTGTGAACCGATTTTCAAACTACTCAGAAAAGACCAACCAGTAGTATGGAACGAGAGTTGTCATAAGGCTTTTAACACTGTCAGAGAATACCTGCTGAATCCACCGGTACTGAGACCGCCACGGCTTGTCAAACCACTGATCCTATACCTGGCCATAGAGGACAGCTCGGTAGGCGCTATGATGGTCCAAGAGGACGAATTTTGAGTGGAGAGTTGAATGTGAGGTTTGGACTAAATTGAAATGAAGGCAGGACTTGATCGAAAGTTGAGTGGATAGTTTAGTGGCTAATTAGTATATTTATGAGATTAAGTTAGGAATGGTTTAAGGGCTGATTAGGTAACTTAATGATGGTTTAATTAGGAATAAATTAATGTAAGAATCAATTGGTGGAGGCTGATTTTGTGAGTGGAATCCGTGTGGCTTCTTGAGAGTAAGCCACCTCCACTTTTGCATGCATAAGTCTCTTGAGGAGGGCAATGACCCATTTGTGAGGAATGAGTCATTTTCTGTGTTTTCTACCTCCCCTTGCCGTGTGAGTAGTTCCTTTAGTCTCTAAATCAAATTGCATAATTGTTAAGAAGTTCAAGTTGTTAAGTTGCTCAAGAGTTAAGTTGTTGGACTTAAGAGGTAAGTGATTATGAATGCTTGTTCTCATCTTCTACTTTTCTTCTTGGTTTCGATTTGGTATTGGAATGAGAATTGATGGATTATGTTCAATTCTGGAATTGGACTAGTTTTGCTAGTTGAAGAAGTGAAGAAGGATAAAGGGAAAGCTGTAATCGGAGAACCGAGCGTTCGTCGAGATTAGGAGCTAAGGCGACAAGGTTTGGGAACAAACCCTAGTTGTATAACTATGAAAATTGTGTTGCTTGAATATGAGTTTGGTATGAATCATGTGTATATGAGAAGTAATGGCCTTGAGCATGAAATTGTATGGCTAGGTTTAATATTGGATGTGGAGATATGCTTTGTGAAAATGTGGTTTGAGAATATGTATGCTATGTGTATAATGAATATGATTATAATTTATGCTATGAGTGAATGCCAATGCTAAGATGGATATCAGGTATGTGCCAATTGGGTATGTGGTTGATGAATTGGGTTAATTTGTTAGAAAGGAAAATGGGTTGGAAGTCCTTGAAAGGAGATGGGAATAGAGTGTGGAATTGGAATCTTGCATTGGTCACGGTGACAATCAAAATTGATTGTGACCGTGAGGTATGCTGGAATTCTGTTCTGTCTAACTGAATTGGGTATGTCACGGTGACAACCAAAATGGTTGTGACCGTGAGGTACCCAAGGAAGCATTCTGCCCTGCAAAAATATGATATGTCACGGTGACAATCAAATTGATTGTGACCGTGACATACCCTCAAGTAGCATTTTGCCGAGAATTGGGAACATGTCACGGTGGCAATCAAATTGATTGTGACCGTGACCTGTCCTCAATTTGCATTCTATTTTTGACTTCAACATGTCACGGTGATAACCAAATTGGTTGTGACCGCGACCTACCCTATTTTGGCAATATAACCCTAATGTGTTTGGCTTTTCAAATGGCAAGGCTTTGAGCTGAAATGAAGGACATTATGAGTAAGTATTATGTGTGTATTAGGTAATGTACAATTGCATACTACATGATGATTCTTGAATGCAATCAAATATGTGATTATTAACTATGAAGAATGAGTTTGGAAACATATTGAGTATGCAAGTGAGATGAATAGCTATGTGCTAATGCGAAAGGGTAAAATGAATGTGATGTTAGCTATCAACATGTGTGATGTGAAAAGTGATTAATGTGAACTGAATAATATGTTTAACAACTTAAGCCTGCGGGTCAAGTAGTGGATAGTTAGGCATGCCTATAGGGTCAAGTGCTGCAGCCCCATGTGTTAAATGTGTCTGATTCCATGGGAATCACAATGCGAAAACAATACGAATAATCCTTGCTGGATTTTATTATAAGTGGATTGATATTTTGTACCTGAGGGTACCAATGCGTAAGTGTAATCTCAATGAGATTCTAGTACCTGAGTGGTACCAATGCGACACCCGTTATCTACATCTCTGGTTTGCATGCTAATCAACTAATCAATAAGTGGAAATGATTGTGATACAATATAGTATGCGACGTGAATATGTGAATGTTGCTTTATGATTGAATACAATACTAAACCATGTTATGGATGGAATGGAATTTGATGAAGTGATTCTTAATTAAGCATGATTACTAGCATGCAGTGAATGGTATCCTTATTTGTGAGTTAAATTACTTGTTATATGTGTTCCCCACTAAGCGTTATCGCTTAGGACGGGTTTACTCTAATCCGTGCAGGTACAGACAAGAGGTGACCGAAGGACGCACCCACATATCGACGGTCAACAATAGGAAGTGGATAGTGTAGGTTTTGTGGTTTGTTACGAGGAAATTTTGTATAGACTTTTATATAATTATTATGTGTTTCAGATATGTAAAGGCATGTAATAATGAGATAACTAAGAATAGTAACGAACAGTTGTATAAGTATGTATGATGTATGATCGTATGTGATGAAATCTTTTTGTTTGGGTTTCCATAAGGTTATGCATGTGTTCTATTGTGTGTGCATGACCTTCCCTAACTAAGACTAGCTAAGCTAGTCCGACGTAGGGAAAGGGCGTCACAAAACCTAGCCAAAACACACTTAATCAAAGCAAGCAATAATCCTTCAAAATCCAGAAAAACAGAGTAGGAGGAGAAGGAGAAGAACCCACTATAAAACCCAAGCACTTACCTCTTTAAAACTCAGCTCAAACTCAGAAAATCCAACTCAAACCTTGAAGATTCACGTTAGGGACAAGGGAGAGTAGAAAAATGAAAGAAAAGAGAAGAAGAGGGAAAGAGCAAAATGTGGAACATAGAGAGGAAGCAGAATTTCTGGTTTGTTGTTTCCCTCTCTCCTTCCCTCACTCCTCATTAATGCTCTCACCCATCAAGACCTATGTGGCATGCTCCTATTGGACCAAAAATTCCAACTCTTTGACTTTACACTTCACTCCTTACAAATCTCTTTCTTAATCCATGGCAAACTACACTTCACTCACTAATTTGCAATTGCGTCCTTAATTAACCCAATCCCACATGCATAATTACCGAATTACCCTTAATTTCTCGACTTAGCATGCAAATTCTGACTAGGCCCAACTTGGGTTGTTACAATCACTCCCCCTTAATAAATTTCATCCTCGAAATTTCTCCGCTAATCATTTACATCCAAACAACCTAAATCGAAAATAAACAGAACTTAACAAAATGACTTACCGGAAGGCCCTGCTGGTTCAGCTGCATCTTCTATGATTATCGCATACCCTCGCAGACGTACATACTATCCTTCAGCTGGAATCTTTTGTACGGATTCTGATAGCGCTTGCAAAGGTCTTCCACTACCTCTACCACTTCGGTTCCCTCTTGACCTTCCACCGCTTACTCTACTCTCAGGCTGATCTTTGACCTCTTGTTTTTCCGGACAATTGGCTAGGAAGTGCTCCTTACTTCCACACTTAAAACATGCTCCATAAATCCTCTGACACTTGCCCCAATGGCTCTTCTGACAATGTTCGCACTCCAGAATTACACTTCCCTTATTGGAGGGTGGCGCTACACTCGAAACGCTTCGAAGCCAAACTCTTTGCTTCTTTGCCACTCGGAACACCTCTTGATTTCTTACCACTCCCAAGACCACTATCCGGAGCCTTTCTCTTTTGCTCAATCTTCTACTTAATCAACTCAGATTCTTCCAACTTGATCGCTCCCGCAACTAGCTGATAGTAGTTGACCTGTTGTATGACTGCCATAGCCGACAACGGTCCTCAAATCACTTCTCTCAAACGATCTTAAAAATGCTCACACTTGAATTTTTCAGTCAACAACATCTCAGGCACATACTTGCTCAGACGACTGAACTCTTTCTCATAGTCGCTAACCGACATGCTCCTCTGTCTCAGACTTATAAACTCCTTCCATTTGGCCTCTCTATAAGCGTCCGTCACATACTTCTGTTAGAACTCATGCTTGAAAAATTTCCATGTCAATTCAGCTGGTCGTTGAGGGTTGCGAAGCACAAGCTTCCACCAATCATATGCTGACCCTTGAAGTAGCAACACTACATAAGATGCCCTCTAATTTGTGGGACATTTAATCTCTTGTAAAATCCGATCCACTCTCTCAATCCAGAACTCGGCCACATCCGATTGATCCAATGTCGTTCCATGAAAATCTTCAGCTCCTCTCTTTCTCAATAACTCCATAGGAGCCTTAGGAGCTGCTAATTTATCCACTAACTAAAGTAACCCTTGCACTAAAGCCGGATTCCCAAATCCCATATCAGGCATACCATAATGCTCATCACGCTGATACTGCGAAGCAGATTCCTCAACTCTCACTGCATTTACAATGCTCGTTGTCTCACCCACGTTCTCACTTGGATTTAACTCCATCTAGACACTACACAAGACAAGACACATTTGCATTAGGCCACGATACAAAACCGACTCGCATGCAAAGACTCAACACTTAGAAATCAAAGACAACTAGAACCGCCTAAACCGGCGCTCTGATACCAAAACCTGTAACACCCCCGACACCCCCGTTGGAAGGATGCCGGATGTACTACCGACACTCACTCATATCACAACTTACATACATGCATAACAGCGAAAGCATACAATATACACAAAAAAATGGAAATTAACATATCATAATTAATAAAATATAAAATAATATAATGTAAATACATCATCCAAAATTACATCTAAGATCTTCATTATAAATACATTTACTGAAATTCATATACATATATAATAACAAAATGATATACAAAAAGAATTACAGGAGGAGTACAAAATCAACAAAAACTCTACTCCTATGTGGCCAACCTGCAGATGCATGACTCGAGCGGGAACCCAAAATCCTGCCACCTACACGGGAAAAGAACCCTATGCTAAGTGATAACGCTTAGTGGGGAGGAACAATAGAAAAAGGACAATAAACAATATACAGATAACATCATGCTGAAACCGATCAATACACAGCACTTCCAGGATCACTAATATTAGCAGTAACCAATGTGCACATAGCATAATCCCTATACATTCATGAAATTCACTTAGTATCACTAGGCACGATTCAATACACTAATAACCAATTCATGCGAATTCATGCATAAATATAGATATTAATACATCAACTCACTAAATTGGTAGATTATCGAGAATCAAAGATATCAAAAGAATGTTCACTAAATCAAGATCACTCAACATACATAACACTTCACTGATCAAAATACCGAGTATCATATCAAAGAAGCCTGAATTTCAATTGTTGTGGATACAGGAATGCTACACCACTGGAGACCGAAGCCTCAACAGCATCACTAATCAAAATCGGAGACTGAAGTCTCAACAGTATCACTAAGACCCTATAAGCGCGGTCATCGCTAAGGCCCAAACGGGGCTAACATATGCAGCTGCACTCACTATCCCGTTATAAGCATGCTTATCTATCCACTACTATGACCTTTCAGGCTTAACATAAAAAAAAAAAAAACTCTATACACTATATTATATACATTACCTTACTTCAGCATTAAATCATAATTCGATCATATATAATATCACATAATATGTCCCACTCAACAAATAAAAGCATGTATACACTTAGTCCTATTATTAAACTCTTATGTGATAGCATCAATTACCATAATTTTCAATTGTCAACCATATATTTATTCTTCTCAAAACTCTAAACAAGTGGTGAGTGAGTTTTACACAGTTCCAGCGAAGTTCAGAAGCATTTCGGAAGTAAAACATACCAAAATACCCAACCTAAAGGAGGGTAAGGAAGGGCAAGGGTTCATGCTAACCATGGGGTTCAAAATAAGAGGAAACACCTTGAAAAACTAGGTTCTATCATGCTCATGACATGGATCTCGCTCGCAACTGAAGCCTCCCTCACAAGCTCCATGAAAGGCAGACTATCAGGATAGTTTCTCACTCTGACATTGCATCGACTAAAGCAACCCCTAAAACTCATTTATAGGCGAAACATCCTTCTTAACAATTGATCCTTAGGAAGCTAAGAATCAAATGGGACAAATATTAGGTCATTTTGACATCTATAACTTCAGATATGAGCTAAACAACGTATACTTTCCAAGTAACCCGACCCAAATAGAGACACTACGGTTGTGGCCACTTTTCACGGTCTTAGAGCATGAATTTGCTCAAGGTCATTTCTGAGAGTTTTAAAGGAATGGCTCAAGAATTACGGTTCTAATGGCTCAAGAATCACTCAATGTAGAGGTCTAAAACTCTACTTATGATAAAAACATTATACAGAGGTCAGATGAAAACTAAACAGAATTTGCCAAAATCATGCCTTATCATCACAACTATATGACAACCCATCTAACATCATCATCACACATGCATTTACTCAAACAAATCACTTAAAATTTCCAGAATTTATAAGACACAAAACACATACACATTAAATCCAAAATGGGAACTAGGGAAGTAGACTTCTAATTAAACATAATAATCAACTCCCAAACCTGGCAAAATGCAGCTTCAAACCTAGCCCCTCAAGATCCCACTTTCTCTTTCCCTTTGCTCTTCCTTCTCTCCTCCGATTCTTGCACAAAACCCAGCCAAAACACACTTAATCAAAGCAAGTAATAATCCTTTAAAACCAAGAAAAACAGAGTATGAGGATAAGGAGAAGAACTCACAACAAAACCCAAGCACTTACCTCTTCAAAACTCAACTCAAACTCAGAAAATCCAACTCAAACCTTAAAGATTCACGTTAGGGCAACAAGGGAGAGCAGAAAGATGAAAGAAAAGAGAAGAAGAGGGAAAGAGGAAAACGTGAAACATAGAGAGGAAGCAGAATTTCTGGTTTCTTGTTTCCCTCTCTCCTCCCCTCACTCCTCATTAATGCTCTCACCCACCAAGACTTATGTGGCATGCTCCTATTGGACCAAAAATTCCAACTCTTTGACTTTACACTTCACTCCTTACAAATCTCTTTCTTAATCCATGGCAAACTACACTTCACTCACTAATAAAATTCTTCTTTTTAAACTTTAATAATTCTTGCAATTGGATCCTTAATTAACCAAATCCCACATGCATAATTACCGAATTACCCTTAATTTCTCGACTTAGCATGCAAATTCCGACTAGGGCCAACTTGGATTGTTATAAGAGGGCTCATAGCTAACACAAACATTATGACTTGAGAGGATACATAATCAAAATTTGCATTTTAACATGGCTATCATAGGTCAGTGACAATCGTGAGGGTTAATACAGAGAGGCAAAATCAAAGTTTATTGTTGTACAATTCGATAGCTTTTATAATCCAGATTAACCTTTATTTTTGACCTTGAAAAGGCATCATTTAGATCAAGGAGACTCATAACAATTTTTCCACTATGTCTTAGCTTTCCAAATAATTAGGAAGCAAACAATTTGGACTTAGAAAATAATAATTATAACTAAATTATTACAGACTACTCCAAGGTAGAGACATAATTGATTTTCTACCTTCTAGCCATATTTTAGGTACCTTGGAGAAAGAAATAGGTTTTGGTCTCTCATAAAACTTATAGTACTATGTATTAAATGTAAATGACAATTTGAATCACCTATTTTTAAGGTTGCTAGGTCAAGTTATACCAAATTTTATAACAACTGTCAAGAAAATCTAGCAATACTACCACTTGTTTTTAAGGGCAATTACTTAACAATTCAACTAAAGCTTTTACTACATTACGTTCAAGCATATTAATTTCAATTCAACTTACATAAAACAATTTCACATCCATAATAATTCATATATCAAACTATTTCATGCCAAAATCCACACATATACATTTAAATTGAGAATTTCCCATACATTAGCAAAATGGCCAATTCTTAATTCCTTTAGCTCTCTTGTTTATCCTTCCCCTTGCCATTAGAACATAGTATGAACATGAATTAATCCCTAACTCATCTCATGACATAGTCCTCTTAACTTTGGAACATAGAAGAGATGGAAGAAAAGTTAGATTATAACACTAACTTACCTAATCTTGCTTGAATTTTACTAACTCTTCATTTTCTTTCTTAATCTTTTTAGAGATACGAGTGAGTGTATTTTGGCAAGAAAGAGAGAAGAAGAAGTATAAGATTTGCCCCAAATGGTTTGGCCAAACCGAATTTTCTTCCCTTAAGAATTCTCTTGATGAATTTAGAAGTCCACATGCTAACTCTTCATTGGTTAACACTTTAACCTTTATGTATTTATGATTTTACCCCATAATCTTATTTAACTTAGACGTTAGCATGTAACTAATCTTATTTACATATCAACATATGTATTATATTCATTTATGCATTTATATCTCAATTTAACTTAATTTTAAAATTGCCCCTTTAACTTTTAAACTATTCCCATCTATGTCCCTTAACTATTCTTTAACTAGCTTAACCTTCAATATTCTCTCTCTAATCCACCCTAAGAATGCCAAGGTATATTTTGGAGTCTTATACCTACATTACCAGATAGTTCATTATGAAATTGCCCTTTAATTTTTAAATTATTTCCATCTATGTCCCTTAATTATTCTTTAACTTGCTTAACCTTCAATATTCTCTCTCCAATCCACCCTATTTATACCATAATACTAGTACGGTAAATTTTAGGGTCTTACACCTACATCACCAGATACTGTATTACTTGACCTTGCATCACCAAAACGTGCATCATCAGACCATGCATAATTGCTATATATAGTGTTGCAAAAATTACTAAATAATGGATTCCCATTAGTGGCCTGTAAATTGGATGCATCAGGCATAGGGGTCTATTGTACATTGCTTGAATGGGAAGAATTTGACCCCATCCATTTTAGCTAGTGTGTAACTTGTTTCCCTATTTCAAATGATGGAAAATGGTGGTCACCCTTAACATTCTTGCATTGCTAAGGTAAAACACCCATAACATTAAATGGCCAAAACATTGGTGCTGGAATTTACATGGCATTTGGATCATAATACACTTGTGGAACAATCGTATGTCTTCATGCAGTCCAATCCAATTTTGTTGAGGTTTGAAGTCTACAAACTGACTTTTCATATGTGTTATATTTAATAGTTATCTTATATAATCGATTGATATATGTTTATCTAACCTAATGGCAGCCAAAATACTCTCTAATTTTTATCGACTATTAGCAGATGTATTAGAAATTGCTTTAGCATTTTCATGGTATAATCGTTCAAATCCATAAAACTAGAATCATAAAAATTACAATTAATCCCAAATTGCATCATAATTGATTTAATATTTTTAATCATTATACAAAATATAATAAGTGAAATGCTTACAGTTGCTACATAGGATTCGCCAATTAGGGTTATCCATCGTCTAGTGTGTAGCACATATCATATATACTCAAATCATGCATTCAAAGACTGGCTTAAATGTTGGCCTCTCATGACAAGAGTGTGGCAGCTGTTCCATGCATTTACGAATGGTGCAAATTTATCAGTCAAATCCATGTCATTCAACCAACAAAAATCTATTATATGCAAATTTTCTTAGATAAGAGGTTAGGATAGAATTGGCTGGTCAAATCTGAATTGGCGCATGACTCTATCAGGATGGTGTCATTCATTTATTTGCATATGTATCTAATATTTCTTAGTATGTATCTATATTCCTTCTATTAATATTTTGCATATCCAATGGTTTTGTCGACTTGAATTACCATAATAATAAAATATATAGATGAATTCCCTTATCATGCAATAACAATTATAAGTTGATTTATAATAAGTATGTTATGTACCTAAATCCATAAGACATGTGTTGATTTAACATGTATGGTTCTAAAAAATTAAGCCTAAATTATGGAAGTCTTTCCCATGCCAGATTTGTACAAGTTGTAGATAGCTAGCAACTCCTTTTGCATTAGGATATGTTGCCCTGCACAAATCTCTATACAACCAACTAAGACAAGCTAACCACTAACTATATTACCCTACCCTTTCTAAATTTTCCAAAAGAGGTAAAAACATTAAATAGACCATGTGAGATGACTGTGATGTAAATAATAGCCCCCCCCCCCCCCCCCCCAAAACATTTTATTATCCATGCACAAACATGTTGTTGTACCACTTCAGCGGTTGGATTGTCAGGCAATTCAATAAATGAAACATCCAACTCTATCATCTTTACTTTACCTCCAACTAAATCAGTGACACCAGGAACTATTCTAAGTAGATTATTACAAATAGTTATCAAATCTAGATATGTTCTTTTTATTACTGGTTGATCCTCAATCGGTAATCCTGTCAAAATTTATATATCTTGAAATGTGATTGTGGTTTCACCACACGTGAGCTGAAACGTGTGTGTTTTCAATTGCTATCTTCCAATATGTGATGCTATTAAGTTCCAGTGTATCTTCATCACTTTAATTTTTGTAATTCCTAACAAACCAGTTGATCTTATATATATCAAAATTCTATTATCAATATTCTTATAGTGCTCATACATGTTAGACCTCATTTTTCTCAACACTTCCCATTTAACATTTTTGTTCAAAATAAACAAGTTAAACAAACAATAATAACAAAAAAGGTAAAGCAATAATCCACAATGTAAATAAAAAAATTACTTTGTTATTCCATATTGCATCAGATTGGTATTTTCCTTGAAGTGTTAATAATTTCCCATTAATAGGACCCAAGTACATTCGTTCGACTCCTATATGATAGCAATCCATAACGAAATCTGCATTTAATTTGACATCATACATGTAAAATAAAGTTAAAGATTTAATTTTTAACAATAATTAGTTTTTTTTAATTTATTTAACAATAATTTAACGGGTGTACAATTAAAAAATAATGGCAGACAATAATAGAAGGTGGCTCCCTCACACTTTCAATAATAATTATAATTCATATCGATATTTGGATAGAGAAGAATATTATGCAGATTTACACTAAGGATAGGCACATCGAGTATAAGAGGGTGACATATTACATGAGAATTTGTGTTCATTAAATGCTCCAAACATCCATCAAGAATCTTTGCATTTGGCATGATGAGACATGTTAAATTATGAGTATGTAGTTAGAAAAATCAGGACTAAAAATAATTGCATGCTAAGGTGAAGCTGCAGATATTATATGCTCAAGTTGGCTAGAGAATAAGCAAATAGTATGGAACGCGACCTAACAGAACTTGAGGAGGCAAATTTGAACAACTTCAACAATAATACAACATATTGTGATTAATAATATGTATGTGATTCTTATTTACATTTCATTTAACTTTCATAAGTAAAATTATTAGCATTTTGGCCAAAATATATACTTCTATGATTTCATTATTTTTTTATGCATAATTATTATATTTAGTAAAAATAATTTCAGTCAAATATAATTTAAATTTTCAATATAACAATTATATGGTGTCATCTAATTATCCTAATTCATTAAAATGTTAAATATACCTATTATTAAAAAACACATACATGAAAGTGAAACATAAATTAGTATATAATAGATTTACATTTTCATTAATATAGGTCGATAATTTCTTTTTTATTTTATGAGCATAATGTTCGAGCCATTTTTTTTTTATAATTGTACCATATATAATAAGTCCTCTGTTTAATTGACATTGTACCTATAATTTATAAAAAAAAAAAATTAGAACTAACTTTTATCACATTTTTTTACAAATACTAGAACTAACTTACTGTATTTGTTTTTGTCACATACTGACTATTCCATAATGTCATTATGGAATTCAAGTAAAATATTGGCATTGTCATCCAAAGAGTTTCCACCATTTTTGTGTCAGTCATTGGATATTCATTCGTTATAATATATTATAGTTTTTTTTTTCGTAATAATGTGATAAGCCATTGTTATACCATTTCCAATTTTGGAGTTATAAATACCATTCCTTTTTTGAGTGACCATTTTCTTCGGAATATAACTCATTATGATTCTTGGAGCTAAATATGTATACACCATGTACGATATGAAATTAATAAAAATAAATGTTACTAATTTATCAATTGAAATTTTATTAAAAAATTTAGCATTATAAAAAAAATTCTATAAATTCAAATTTATGCAACTTAACTTTTTTAATTGGAATAATTTTAACCAATTATATATTATTCTCAAATTTGTAAATTTTTTAAAGTTGTCATATTTTTTTTTTCAAATTGAAGATCTTTTGTACATTTTGTTTAAAAACAATTCATTATAAACACTTGTAACAATATTAATGTGACTTGCAAAATTAAAATTATCTAAATAAAATAAAATGATATCAAATTAATACTTTAATCAATACAAATTAAAAAGAAAAAAAATAAAACACTAAAACAAAATCAAGTAGCATGAAAAAATAATAAAAATGACAACAAAGATATATATAACCTAGCTTTGTTGTTGTTGAATGTTATATTTTTCTTGCAATGAGTTAATTCAAAAATATCACCACCTTCAAATAACAAATGAGATAATGTTAACAATAATAATTTCTTTAACAAAATTCAATTATATTATAACATTAAAATATTACCTTTTCTTGAACTCTAGCTTGAATATATATAATTTTAACCTATTTGTGATGGTATTTAGACTTAAAAAGGTATTCAGAATTAATAGGTTGGATAATATTATAAATATCCTAAATATTTATTGGTGTTTAATAGATTTGAAGAGGTAAGAATATGGAAAGGAAAAGGGAGAGGGAATGCAAAATTTACTTCAAATGGATAAAATGAATCCTATTGTGTTGAAGATCGGAATTTAAAGGAGTGATTTCACGGGTGAATTTATTATCAATTTGCAAACTTTTTTCTTAGAAAAATATCAAATAAGTTTAGATTTCTACTGCATTTTACGGGTGTTACTGTGGTGCATAATGCCCACTGTAGCACATCTATAATTACTTAGAATTTATATAAAAAAAAAAAAGAATATCTACTCAAATCAGCTGTAGACACTGGGTCTTGAGATGGATTTTGGTAAGCTTACTTGATGAGGATAATATTTGCTCAAAAATAGAAGTAGAACAGAAGTATTATGGCTCTCTTTGGATTGGGGTATTTTAAAAGGTTTTTTGTGCAAATTCTCTCGAGATTCTCAAGGTTTGAAAATTTCTTTAGAAAAAAAAAATTTTTTTTTGAGCTGAGTCACGGTCTTGGGCGTGACTTGGCCTGAGTCACGGCCAAGACTGTGACTCACCTCAGAATGCCCTAAAAGGGGCATTTTGGGAACCATTTTCCTTTTCTTTCAGCCACTCTCGTAACTCACTAAGTTACGAGAGTGACTGGGTTTTCTCCCTCTGTTTTTCTGATAATGTTATCATGAGAAACAAAGGATAAAATAGAGATGATATTTTTCTTGCTCTTGATAATTTTTTCCAACTCTTATCTCTAAGCATTTAAGGCTCATTATGGTTTTTTATAAAAGGGGGATGACTCATCTAGAGAGGGGGAGATGCTCTCTGGACCAAAAAGAGAGAAAAGAAATAGATAGAGAAAGAAAAAGGCAGAGACAACAGAGAGGAGAAAACCGAAAGAAAGAAACCAAATCAAAAACAGAGAGAGACTTATGTGCAAGATTTTCTTGATCTTGAGCCCACAAAACTGAAGGAAATATAAAAAACTTGAACCTCTAAGATAGTGTAAAAATTGGATTTAAATTCGTAAATAACCTTGTTTTTAGCTTAGTTTTGATTTCATTTATTTTGGATTTTTGTTGATAATTTTGTGTAAAAATTGTTTGTTTCATCTTGTCTTTGGTTTATTTGATGTTTGGGATAATTTACATGAATTGAAAAAGCTTACAACAATATATAAAAGTGAAAATCATTGTTCATTATCATCTTTAAGCTCCGTTTCTCTCTCTTTAAAATCCAAGTTTTTGTGTTTTTCTTAATTTGTCTGTTAAATCAAGTTTATTGTACATAACTATGTGTGTTTGATGATTTGTGACATGAATCATGCATTAAAACCATGATGTTGGGGTGGAATTTGGGCATCCATGATGTCGTTCTGGAGCTAGAACGAGCGTCCCCTGTTTTCCTCTTTCGGTGCTTTGCTTTTTTTATTTCCGCATGATTTTACATGCATGGCCCATCTTTTGTCCTTTGTCATCACATACATACATACATACATATTATGTATTTATTTGTTTGTTAAATTAATTAATTAATTTATTTAATTATTATCATATATTATTATTATTATTATTATTATTATTATTATTATTATTATTATTATTTATGCTCTCATATTTATTAATTCTTTAATTTTGTTACTTTACTTTATTTTATTAATGTTTTTATTTATTTATCGCTTTACCATACACATGCAATTACTTATTGCATGAATTTCGGATTGCAGCATGCATTTTTATTAGCTTGTTTTGTCTATATCTTTATTATTGCATTTATTCCAGTGATATATATACACTACAAAAAAAAATGCATTTTACCGATGGATTTTAGCATTGTACTGACGGAAAATAACCTTACCGACGGCTTTTTTTATTTTACCGACGGAATAAATCCGTCCCTAAAACGTGCGTAGTTACCAATTTACCGGCAGAAAATTCGGTCGGTAAGTTTACCGACGGAATAATTAATAAAATTCCGTCGGTAATTTTATATAAAAAACCGTTGCCTTCTTGGTCGCGTTGACCGTTTACCGACGGATTGTTCTATCGGTAAACCGTCGGTAAATTAAATTAATAAATTATTAATTAATTTTAATATAAATAGCGACGGATTTGTTCCATCGGTAAAGTTGTAGGCAAATATTATTTAGTGAAAATATTAATACAATTAAAATGACAGTGATGGATTTGTTCCGTCTGTAATATTAATTTTTTTGAATAATTTTTTTCATAATTTCTTGCAAAAATAATATATTTCCTGTTTGCAAATCCCAAATTAAGCACAATAACTTCAATAAAAAAAAGTTTAAAATTTAAAGTAAAAATATATATTAATTGATAATTTTAATATATAACAAAAATAATAGACATCATAACTATTGTGCAAATATATTTGTATAGTGCACAATATTTTACAGTTATACAAAAAATTATATACTTGTAACTGCAATTATATCCCTTGTCTTCCCTTGTCCAATTATATCCTGTAGTGTTTCCTTCAATTCTTTCACCTCTTGTGGAGGTAGGGGCTGGCATAGGATTACAACCATTAATTCAGTATATAGGAGATTACTAGCTATGACAAGTTTAACTGCTATATATTGCTAAGAAAAACTTCATCTACAAGTATCAAAGAGATAATGAGTCATTAAATAATTGTCGTTTCTAGAAAGTTATAATGCCAAAACATAAATTTAATTAAAGTAGGAGAAACAAAATAACAATTACTCCCTCTGGACTATCATAATAATGGAGTGCTTATAAAATAAAATAAAAAATTCTTTTCCAATGTCACTCTTAATTTTAGACTATTATAATAATGTTGTGTTATATCATTTAATAAGACCACTATTATGCACAATTAAATTTGAAAGTGAAGTGTAAAAAAGAGAAATGTTAATGACGTTATTGTGAAAATTGAGAAGGTCGATAACAATAATAAGGTCAAAGTTGGAATCTATGCGAGAAATTTTGTCTTCAGCTTTACAAAGTGACAATTTGGTGAAAAAAAAATTCATTAATAGTGGCAAATTGGTGGGACAGAGGGAGCACTATTTCTAGAAATTATGCTCTCAACATATTTCACAAGATGGAAATCCTAGCAAGCTAGGAGGTCATCCCAGCCACTTCAAATGGCATCTGTCTACAACTTATACTAGGTGCTAGTGCATCAGATGATGTTTAGCACTTTCCTAAAGATTGTTGCAACTTCCAAAAAGCATTTTGATAGATAGTTTACATGCATGTTTCATAGCACCCTTCCCATCAAGCTTGTTCCAGTACAGGTATATTCAAAAGATACGCAGCAGATTCAAAGAATTAAACGCAACTCAACAAAATAAAATAAAATGCAATGAAATGTAAATGAATCAAGCAATAGCTGTCATTCTAAATTTTAAATATTCCCAGGCACACAAAAACTCAGAAAATAATGAGCTGCATTCTTACACTTCTGCTGGGATTTTTGAAAGGGCTATTTTCACTCCCACTATTGCGGCTAGCATACATAGAAATTATGTTATTTATAGCCTAACATCAAGTCATAACTTAACAACATTCAATAAAAAAAATAAAAGTTTAGACAAAAACAGCTACATGCGAATGGGTAGTAGACACTAATGAATCAGGCTCTATGGTGAACCGAATGCCAAACTTACAACGACTGTTGTGACTATAGCTTTCAGTTCTCCCCTATCTGCCATGGTCAACTCCACAAATCTGTTTGCAATGGAATCTACATACCTTAACCTTCCATTTTCAGCTAGCACGGCTGGTACAAATGCAACAAAGAAATGTTCAAAGCAAAACATAATTGAACACAAATATGTACAAGCAGCAAGCAAAAACTACTGCAGCAGGGTGCAGAAAGAGGTTGCCAACGGCACTATCGATGTAATCTGCCAAATTGATAAACTACCTGAGCCATGGATCTAAACTGGGGTAAGTTGAACAATATTACTCAGATACATTCTCATCAGCACATGGAAATGCAGGAAAATCCTTATGACATGACTTGATGAAGCAATTAAAACCAAGTGGAAAAGTTGCTAGTTGTGCTACTAGTATTCGTTGCAGTGAAGTATTAAAATATAATTTCAGTGTTTGTGTCAACAACAAGTACATGAATTGTATAGATAAGCTACTGCAACAGGTCCACCAGAGAGATAAATAGACCTGGCAAAAACTTATATTAGGACCCAGGTTTTAGAAAGTGAGTAGTTTATTTTCTTTTGTTCTTACTAATTGGATTTTCTTTCAGATGAACTATCAATAAAAATAAACATGCTTCTATGTTCAAAAGAACAACCAGATGCTTGTAAATTTGAATTTATCTAGAAAACCATCAATCCAACAGAGTTGAGATAGCAATTAGAAGAAGAGAAACTTATCTTATCATAATGAAGAGGTCAGATGACAGGATACAAATAAGTTTCACCATAATGTAATAGTAGTCGCATTGAAGTAAATAATGTTCCCAGTATGCAGTTTCTCAATAGGGTTAATCCTCAACCCTCCATCATAACATACCAGGTAACTAAATTTCCTTTTATCCAAGGAAACTAACTTCTAATGACTGAGAACTTATCCAACTAAGCTAAATCGAATTTTTTTTTTTAACTCCTATACTAAAGACAAAGTGGCACTCCAAATAGATACTAACTATAGTCCACGTAATTGAAGACAAATCAATGCAACTTCGATTTCTTTCTGACCAATACTGAACACTCATAGAATCTACTTGCGTTCATATTACAAAGAATTGTATCTTACCTAAGAAGTTCTTTGTAATATCTGAAAATTTAGCTTGGGCACAAATTTTGCTGACAGACTTAATTCTTGTAGTTATTTAAGCTTTGGTACAGGACATCAGAACATGAATTAGTTTTTGCCAATTTATTTATTTCAGTATGCTCAAAATTAACAATCCAAATAGACAATCGATGGAGTCTAATCACGAAAAACAGAAAGCTAAACTTTATAATTCCAATCATAACTCAAAGCAGGAAAAACAGAGCCACGCAGAAGGTCCTCAAAGGGGTATGATGGCAACCAGAGGCAAGTTTAGTTAAAGACTTCTCAGCATCGAACCTACTTAAATTTCTACCAAATCAACTCGACGAACAAATAAACATAACAAGTTCATTCGAAAGGAAAAAACACACAGAGAGAGAATATATACAATAGCCCTAGATACTGAATAACTTAGTTTTCTTTACTGAATCACAACAAATTTAAAGAGAAAGGTAGACTACTTACCACACTTCTCACAGTGAAAAAAGTTATCCAGACCCCAAATTTTTGGAACACAGGCCGCAATCGAACTTAGGAATAGAAGAGCTTTAAAAAAAACTGTTAAAAAGTTACGGAGGGAGATTGCACGGATGGTGTTAGGGCAGCGGTGGTGATTGGCCGGTGGGTATAACCTCGCCGTTGAGATGGCGAGGATGGGTGTTGGCGCGGCTTAGGAGAAAAGTTAAAGAGATGGATGCTTACGAAAGAAGGAACTCAGACAAATGGGGTTTTTTTGCCCTAAATTTGTTTATTGTATATTTTATTAATATTAAATATAAAATATTTTCTTAACCATTACCGACGGCTTACCGACGAACAAAACCCGTCGCTATAACTTAGCCCCAAGATATTTTCGCAGTTACTTACCGACGGACATCAAATTCGTCGCCACACCCGTCGGTAAATAAAAAAACTAGTATTACCGACGAAAATTCTGTCGGTATATGAATTAAATGAAAAAAAAATGTTTACCGACGGAAATAACCGTCGGTAAATCGGTCACTAACAATTGGCACCAACATTTCCCGCCAATAATAGCGACGAAAAATTATTTTCGTCGGTAAAAATGTCGGCATTCATCAAATTGAATTTTTTACCTACACATTATAAATTTTGTCGGTAATCCGTCGGTATTATGCTAATTTTATTGATGAAATATACGTTCGTCGGTAAAATCAATTTTTTTTGTAGTGATATATATATATACACGTTCGCGTATATATATACACATATATTTATTTATTTATCTCTCTCATCTTTATTTATATTATTTATTTATCTATATTTTTGCACTTTTGAATTACCTTTTTATCATCATTTTATCCATGTATTTTGAATGGTTATTCCTGCATTATTTATTCATTCAGTACTAACCATTTACTTTTCAGTTTTCACCACCACACGCATACCCGAGTTAGAGGTAGAAGGCCATGGCAAATGTGCTGCAACTTATTATTTTTTACTTGTAAGTAACTTGTATTTATTCTTTTATTTTTCGCAAGGTCTATAATAATAAAGGTTTTTGACCGCATTAAAAGAATCACCACATAAAATATTTCTATTAAAATTCAATATTTGTTAATAAAGTTGGACCAATATCCTAGAGTTTCACCATAAACTTCACACTTAAATTAATAATCTTTTCCTAATAATGTAAAGTATTTTTATACAAAATTAACATTAATTTCCTTAATAAAATGGGATCATTCTTCCTAGTTTTCTCAAAATGCACATAATAACATCATTTTTTTTATAATAATTGCATGCGAAAACCAATATTCCCATCTAAAATAATACTCAATAAACACCCCGATTTATGTATTGTCACACCATAATGCCCCCTGGGAGGATATCGAGGCATAACCCACACGCAACGTAAAACACATACATACATACATACATTATTGCGGAAAGAAAAAGAATATCAATAAACAAAAAAACATACTTGTATTAAAGAATTTTAAAACTATATAAATAATTAAACATAAATGTTTATCTATTACAAAATAGTATTTCCATATCACATGGTCATCTAATTACAGTTAACATTTATAGTTCATATACTATAGTTCTCTTTACATAACAAGGTATTGCTTAATACAAAGAAATTCTATCATACACCAAAAAAACTCTACGCAAGCTCCAAATCCTAGTGGCCTGTAGATGTGCAAAACTCTGAATCGCACCTGTAACCTACATGGGAAAACACCCGTGCTAAGCGATAATATTTAGTGGGGAAAAAATAGAACAAAGGAATTCTATCGAAGTTACAAAATAACACACTCTGCATATTAATAGTTATAGTTATCACATATTAACTTAAAAATATCATATAGTCTTTCATGCATAAAACTTCTTGCTCTAACTATTTTCATAATAATAATCATACTCATGCAACATCATGTACGATAAGTGATGACATTTCCCTACCTCTTACCTATATTCATATACATATACATGTAACATGTTAGTGGCATTTCATATAAAGGCGTAAACATATAAAAGCCTCCACTATATCTCATATACAATACAAAACATTTACTAGCCTGAATTCACATCAATGGTGGATACGGGTTCTCTGGATCCTAGTTAACAGTATCAAAACATATGGAGACCTAACTCAATAACTGAATACACAAGGTATTCAATATCTAGGCATACACGGTGCCACTCTAGCAGCTGCACTCTAACCCACTTATAAACATGCTTATTTATCCACTACTATGACCATTCAGGCATATACATATAAACTCTATATAATAATCCAATACTCTGCAAGTATACATGTATCTATTAAGTCACTGACATCAATTAAATTCAAGTATTAACTAAGCAAACCATGCAAAGCATAAATGAAAATTCATAATGTCAAAAACAAAGACTATTCAAAGTACTAAGAAAGGTCGCGCTCACGACCATAGTCGAGCCCGTGACAGAGACAAAAGTCCACAGTGTTGCCTCGAGACAGCTCATCACACCCACGACAGATAGCTGGATTGCTTCTGTCACACCCCATTTGCCACCTAGTAGTATGAGCCTATTTGTGTGTGTGCATGCATTGTGTGTTTTGGGCATGTCGTAAGGGTATTTTGGTAAAAATGCATATTTTAATGGTTTTATTAGCATGTGGATGCATGTATGTTATTAGGGTGTGAATTAGTTGGGTTAAGTTTGGGTGTGCATGATTGTACCATTGTAGGGTGTGAGTAGTGGAGTTAGGGTTGTGTGCTTTACTCACACATTAGTAGGGTGTTTTAAGTTGAGAGTGCATTGTGTGTGAGTAGTGTATGCTTGTTGGGTGTGAGTGATTGGCTTCCACTAATAGGAAAAGGACAAGTGTAGGGTTAGGGAAAAAGATGAGTTAAAAGAGAAGGGAAAAGTGGGAAAGGCAGAGAGTCATTTTTTCTCCCCGATTCTTCTTCTCCTTTGTCTCATCTTCTTCCTTTGCTCTTATTTTGAAACCCTAGCATTGATTCAAGATACTGTTAGTGGAAATCAATCATCTCCTTTGCATTCCTTTGGTAAGTTATTGCATTTTTCATCTTGTTCTTCCTTGTTGTTCTTCTTCTTCTTCATTTTCTGGGTTTGGAGTTTTGATCTAGGGCTTGCTTTTTGGTGTGTTATTGTTGGTATGTTGGTTAGTTGAGCCTCCCCGTGACCCAAAAGGCAAGGAAAAGGCAGGGAGTAGTGCAACCAAGTGACTAAAGCGTCAAATTTACAGGTTTGGGAATTTTGCTTTTACTGGGTTTTCTACGATAGGTTATTTACTGTGTATTGGCTTGGTTTTATCCTTTTGATGATAATCTGATGTATTAATGTTGCATGTTGGGATTTGAATGAATGGGTTTTGGTTTTGGTTAATGCATAAAGATTGAGACCTTGAAAATGGAACTGATGTGAATTTGAGCTTACTGTCATTTTTATGGGTTTGGATATTTTGAATTTTAATTTGGCTATTCCCTGTTTTCGATGGGTAATTGTTAAGGAAGTGATTTTGTATTATTTATGTTAGTTTATGCGTGCTTGAGGAAGCTAATTTCAGGTAAGAATGATTGGAGTTGAGTTGGGATGATTTCTGGAAATTCTCGGTTCTGAATGAATTTCATAATGTTAGGGTTTTTGAAAATCGAATCGGGGAGGGAGAAGGGCAAAGTGAGCAGCTCATGAGACGTGAGCAACGCTCATGAGTTGTGAGCAACCTTCACGACTCATGAAGGTTGCTCAGGACTCTTTTGGGCCTTTCTATCGCGAGCGAGACCGAAGTCGCGACCGCGGCAGTGATACTGTTTTGCCCTATTTTCTCCACGTGATCAATTTTTATAAAAACGATTTTCAAATGACTTGGGTGGCTTTTTCCTCTACTGGGTGCTAAATTACCTTGTTTATATGAATGATTATCATAATTTAATCATGATAAATAACATGTTATTTGTGGTATATGTTATATGAATTATGTGTTATCCATGAGAAATTATAAGTGTTATTTTGGAATATGTAGTGGGTTATGCATGTCTTATTATGATGTATTAATATGAATGTGAATATAATTATGTGTTATACTTAGAAACATGGTTGAATGATGTATGACCTGCTAGAGTCAAGTAAGTGGATAGTTAGGCATGCCTAATAGAGTCTCTTAGCTGCAACCCTCAGTTCTGTCTGGACCTCGATCAGGTCCCTGTTTGGTTCCTTGCGAACCCCTTATATGTTTTGGATCTTGTTTAAGGTCCCCTTTGTAAAATGTTTTGAACGCGACAAAAATAAAATGGTTTTTGATTCGTACCCATAAGGTACGCTATGCGTTCGATTCGTGCCTGTAAGATACGCTATGCATTTACTCGTTATCCACTATTGTGAGTTAGCAGGGGCTCTTTTTGTTTTGTTTCACTTTGATATAATTACAAGAATATGGTATTCGGATGCGTATAATGATGAGTATGAGAAATTAATTAAAGTGTAAGTGAATGCGGATGTGAACTTCTGAATGCATGTCTTTATTATGCAAGTATAATTATATAGCTGGTATCATTATCTGCATTTGTCATATTATATGTGTATGGCATTGGCGACCATTGTGAATGGCCGTCCACTATTTTGTTGTGTGTTCCCCACTAAGCGTTTATCACTTAGCACGGTGTTTTATCCATGCAAGTGCGGAGGATGGTGTTCTTTTGGGAGAGTCGTCGCCAGTCAAGCCAACACAGAGGGATTAGTGTTAGGGCTTTATTTTTGATAACATGACTGATTCTTTTGTATCAGAACTCTCTTTACACCATTATTTTGTAAAGCTTCCGCATTTACATACTTTGGGATATGTAATTATTTTATTCTGGCTTTTGATCAGAACATTTTTGTAACGAATTTTGCTATTGTAATGATGGATTATTCTGATGCTTATGAAGGTTTTTAATTTCCCCGTAATGATATATGGTTATTATGTATGAATGTATGCTTTGTATCTTTATCTGCTTGGTGATACACCCGGCTCATACGGCTTCTCACTCCTTGAGGATGGGTACGCCTACGTATGGGTAGGGGGTGTTACAGTTTTTGGTATCAGAGCCTGGTTTAGGCATTTCTGGGTGTTGTTGATGTGTTGAGGTGCATAGATGTGTATGTGTCTAGATTTGTGTTGGCTGACGTGGTTGTCTTCATGTTATTTTAGATGGCTTCTAACTTAGTTCATGGATCACTTGAGGAGTCTGCCGAGAGTGTGAACCCTCAAGCCATAGATCCTTCAATTTTTGTGTCGGCTGAACATGCTCGGGTCTAGCCCGAGGCTGCTGCCATGCCTTTTGAGGCTATGTTCAAGCTATCCCAGGACATGGCTAGGGTCTTGGAGAGAGTGACTACTCCCAGAGCCCCTATAGAGAGCTTGAGAAGGGCTGGTGCTGAAGACTTCTATGGCACGGGTTTAGATGAGTCAAAGCTGGCTGAGAAATGGTTAGATAAGGTGAAGCATGCATTGAGAGAGATTTAGTGTCCTCCTGACCAGCAGGCAGAGTGTGTAGTGGCTTTGCTACAAGGGTTAGCTTTTGAATGGTGGGAATTAGTTTGTAGACATCCTCAACTACCCGATCCGATGACTTGGGTTTTCCTGGAGAGAGAATTCACGAAGAAGTACATAACTCAGACTTATAAGGATGCTAAATGGGCACAGTTTTTGAGTTTGAAGCAGAGAGCTATGTCGATCTCAGAGTTTGAGAAGGAGTTTAACCGGTTGTCTAGGTATGCTCCAGAGGGGATTATTACTGATGAGTTTAGATGCCATCATTTTGAGGCAGGATTGAATGAGTCCTTGAGGGCTATGTTGATTTCCTTAATGAGCACTCCAGGGGTGAATTATTATCAGATTGTGGAAGCTGCTGTTAGAGCCAAGAGATCAGAGTCTGTGTTGAGAGAGAGGGCTCAGAGAAGGAATCCTTCTCGTGGTGGTTCATCTTCATCATCTTCGGGTAAGAGATCTAGGAACTCGCAGGATGAGTCATCATCTGGTCCGGCCACTAGAGGTAGAAGGCAGGGTTCTAGCAGGGTATCTGGCTCTAGTAGAGGTGATTCGGGTTCTAGGACAAAAGTGTTACCTGAGTGCCCATACTATGGCAAGCCGCACAGGGGTGAGTGTAGGTCGCTCACTGGTGGGTGTTTTCGTTGTGGGAGCACCGAGCACTTTTTGGCCAACTGCTCGAGATCGTATGAAGCTTCAGGTGATCGGAGGGAGGTCAGTAGAGTTAGTTCGAATGCCACGCAGGCCACTCATGGTAGAGGCCGAGGTAGAGGTGGAGGCGGTCGACCTAGAGAGGGAGCTGCGTCAGAGTCTGTTGAGCGTCAGTTGCCAGTTGCAGCTAGAGCCTATGTTGTGAGAGCCAGAGAGGAACAGGATGCGCTCGATGTTATTGCTGGTAAGTTCCTACTCAATGATACTAAATTGTATGCTCTAATTGACTCTGGTTCCACACACTCATACTTGTGCACGGATAAGATTGTTGATATGTTGCATGTGGTAGATCAGCTAGATTATGAGATATGTGTGACCAGTCCATTAGGGCATAGTGTCAATGTGAGTAGAGTTTATAGGAATTGTCCTTTGTTGGTTGAGGGAGTTGTATTTCCAGCGGATTTGATTGAGTTGCCTTTCAGAGAGTTTGATCTAATTCTGGGTATGGACTAGTTGGGTAAGCACCTGGCTATAGTTGATTGCAATAGAAAGACGGTGGTGCTTCGGGATAAGGATCGGTCTTCTGTGTTTGTTAAAGGTTTGGGGACTAGTTCTTTGAGCAATGTAATTTCAGCTATGCAAGCTAAGAGGTTCATTAGGAAGGGCTGTGAGGCTTTTCTAGCAGTTGTATTGGATTCCAAGAGGGATCAAGTTCGGATTGAGGACATCCCAGTTGTGCGGGAGTTTAGTGATGTGTTTTCGAGTGAATTGCTGGGTTTGCCTCCTGAGAGAGAAGTTGAGTTATCCATAGAGATTATGCTAGGTACCACTCCTATATCGAAAATGCCTTATCGAATGGCTCTTGTAGAGTTGAGAGAACTCAAAACTCAACTACAAGAGCTATTAGATAAGGGGTTCATTCGACCTAGCATATCTCCATGGGGAGCTCCTGTTTTGTTTGTTAAGAAGAAGGATGGGTCCTTGCAGATGTGTATCGACTATAGGCAGATCAATAAGGTCACAGTGAAAAACAAGTATCCTTTGCCTAGGATTGAGGATTTGTTTGATCAGCTTCGAGGTGCGGGTGTCTTTTCGAAAATTAATCTCCGGTCGGGTTACTATCAGTTGCGAGTTAAGGACACGGATGTGGTTAAGACTACATTTCGGACTCGGTATGGCCATTATGAG
This sequence comes from Excoecaria cochinchinensis, assembly GCA_947683425.1. Taxonomy (NCBI): domain Eukaryota; kingdom Viridiplantae; phylum Streptophyta; class Magnoliopsida; order Malpighiales; family Euphorbiaceae; genus Excoecaria; species Excoecaria cochinchinensis. The sequence goes on along the minus strand of CANTUQ010000146.1, from coordinate 31,860,228 downwards.
TTCCTTGTGATGCTGTTTGGTTTGACCAATGCTCCAGCGGCATTCATGGATTTGATGAACAGAGTGTTTAGGCCATACTTAGATCGGTTTGTAGTGGTGTTTATAGATGACATCTTGGTGTATTCCAAGGATGAGAGTGAGTATGAAGAACATCTCCGGTTGGTTTTGCAAGTATTGAGAGAGCATCGGTTGTTTGCTAAGCTTAGCAAGTGCGACTTTTGGCTTCGGGAAGTGTCATTTTTGGGTCATATTGTATCGACCAAGGGTATCCAAGTTGATCCGGCTAAGATTGAGGCGATAGTTGACTGGAAAGCGCCAAAGAATGCTCAGGAAGTGAGGAGTTTTCTTGGTTTGGCGGGATACTACCATTGGTTTGTTAATGGTTTTTCAGTGACTGTTGCTCCGATGACGATGTTGTTAAGGAAAGGAGTCAGATTTGAGTGGTCGGATAAGTGTCAGGCTTATTTTAAGCGGCTGAAGAAGTTGCTAGTCGAGGCTCCTATACTTACTCAACCCATCTCGGGTCAAGAGTTTGTCATGTATAGTGATGCTTCGGGTGTGGGTCTTGGCTGTGTTTTGATGCAAGAAGGTAAGGTTGTGGCTTATGCTTCTCGACAGTTGAAGCCACATGAGAGGAAGTATCTGACACACAATTTGGAGTTAGCAGCTATTATCTTTGCTCTAAAGATTTGGCGCCCTTATCTGTATGGGGAAAAGTGTAGGATCTTTATGGACCATAAGAGTTTGAAGTATTTCCTCATGCAGAAGGAGTTGAACACGAGACAGCGCCGTTGGCTTGAGTTGTTTAAGGACTACGACTGCATAGTGGATTACCATCCGTGTAAGGCCAATGTAGTCATTGATTCTTTGAGTCGAAAGTCGGTTTCAGCTTTGTTCCTGAGACGGTTTAGATGGAGGTTTGATTCAGATGGAGCTTTGATTGCTCAGTTGAGAGTAAAGCCTACCTTGAGACAGAGGATTGTGGATGCTCAGAGGAATGATGAGAGGCTACAACGAATTTTGCAAGAGGTCAGATTGGGCAAGCAGTCAGATTTCTCAGTTCTGGAGGGAGTGTTGATGTATAAAAATTACTTGTGTGTGCCTGAGGATGAGGAGTTGAGGAAACAGCTTATGAGTGAGGCGCATAGTACGATTTTTAATATGCATCCTAGCAGTTAAAAGATGTATCAGGACATGAAGCAATTTTATTGGTGGTCCGGTATGAAGAGGGATATTGTGGATTTTATGTCCAAGTGATTGACATGTCAGCAGGTAAAGGCCGAGCATCAAATTCCTTCGTCATTGCTTACGCCTTTATCCATTCCCGAGTGGAAATGGGATGACATAGCCATGGACTTTGTATCTGGTTTGCCTTTGACTCAGAGGAAGCATGACTCAGTTTGGGTGATAGTGGATCGGCTTACGAAGTTAGCTCATTTCTTGCTAGTGAGAGTGGACTATCCGATGGATAGGTTGGCCAGTATCTATGTGGATGAGATAGTTCGGTTGCATGGAGTGCCGTTATCCATAGTATCAGATCGAGACCCAAGATTCACTTCGAAGTTTTGGAAGGAATTGCAAAGAGCTTTGGGTACCAAGTTAAACTTCAATACGCCATTGCATCCTTCAGATAGATGGTCAGTCAGAACGGGTCATTCAGATTCTGGAGGATATGTTGAGGGCGTGTGCTTTGGATTTTCTGGGTAGTTGGGACAGATATGTGTCGCTTATGGAGTTTGCCTATAATAATAGCTATCAGTCCAGCATCGGTATGGCACCATATGAAGCTTTATATGGTCGGCAGTGTAGGACTCCGATTTGTTGGACCGAGCTATCCGAGCATTCAGTGATTGGACCAGAGTTGGTTAGGGATACTGAGGAGAAGATCAGAGTTGTGCAGTGGAATTTGAAAACGGCTAAGGATTGACAAAAGTCCTATGCCAACTTGAAGAGGAAAGATGTGCAGTTTGAGGTCGGGGACAAGGTTTTCCTTAAAGTTTCGCCTTGGAGGAAAGTGCTTCGGTTTGGTAAGAAAGGCAAACTTAGTCCTCGCTTCATTGGTCCTTATGAGATTTTTGCTAAGGTTGGTCCGGTAGCCTATAGATTGGCTTTACCGATGGAGTTGCAGAAGTTATATGATGTTTTCTATGTTTCGATGCTTCGTCGGTACAGGTCAGATCCGTTACATGTCCTGTTGGTTCAGGATGTGCAAGTGCAACCAGATTTTTCTTATGATGAGGAACCAAGAGCCTTTTTAGCTTGAGAAGTGAGACAGCTGAGGAGTAAGCAGATTCCGTTGGTTAAAGTGTTATGGAATCATCATGGAGTCGAAGAAGCGACGTATGAACCAGAGGAATCGATGAGAGCTCAGTACTCGCATTTGTTCAGTTCAGGTGAGAATTTTGAGGACGAAATTCTTGTTAGTAGGGGAGAGTTGTCACACCCCATTTGCCCCCTAGTAGTATGAGCCTATTTGTGTGTGTGCATGCATTGTGTGTTTTGGGCATGTCATAAGGGTATTTTGATAAAAATGCATGTTTTAATGGTTTTATTAGCATGTGGATGCATGTATGTTATTAGGATGTGAATTAGTTGGGTTAAGTTTGGGTGTGCATGAGTGTACCATTATAGGGTGTGAGTAGTGGAGTTAGGGTTGTGTGCTTTACTCACACATTAGTAGGGTATTTTAAGTTGAGAGGGCATTGTGTGTGAGTAGTGTATGCTTGTTGGGTGTGAGTGATTGGTTTCCACCAATAGGAAAAGGACAAGTGTAGGGTTAGGGAAAAAGATGAGTTAAGAGAGAAGGGAAAAATGGGAAAGGCAGAGACTCATTTCTTCTACCCGATTCTTCTTCTCCTTTGTCTCATCTTCTTCCTTAGCTCTTATTTTGAAACCCTAGCTTTGATTCAAGATACTGTTAGTGGAAATCAATCATCTCCTTTGCATTCTTTTGGTAAGTTATTGCATTTTTCATCTTGTTCTTGTTCTTCTTCTTCATTTTCTGGGTTTGGAGTTTTGATCTAGGGCTTGGTTTTTGGTGCGTATTGTTGGTATGTTGGCTAGTTGAGCCTCCCCGTGACCCGAAACGCAAGGAAAAGGTAGGGAGTAGTGGAACCAAGTTACTAGAGCTTCAGATTTACAGGTTTGGGAATTTTGCATTTATTGGGTTTGCTACGATAGGTTATTTACTGTGTATTGGCTTGGTTTGATCATTTTGCTGATAATCTGATGCATTGATGCTGCATGTTGGGATTTGAATGAATGGGTTTTGGTTGTGGTTAATGCATGAAGATTGAGACCTTAAAAATGGAACGGATGTGAATTTGAGCTTACTGTCATTTTTCTGGGTTTGGATATTTTGAATTTTAATTTGGCGATTCCCTATTTTGGATGGGTAATTGTTAAGGAAGTGATTTTGTATTATTTATGTTGGTGCGTGCTTGAGGAAGCTAATTTCAGGTAAGAATGATTGGAGTTGAGTTGGGATGATTTTTGCAAATTTTGGGTTCTAAATGAATTTCATAATGTTAGGGTTTCCGGAAATCAAATCGGGGAGGGAGAAGGGCAAAGTGAGCAGCTCACGAGACGTGAGCAACGCTCACGAGTTTGTGAGCAACCTTGACGACTCATGAAGGTTGCTCAGGACTCTTTTGGGCCTTTCTATCGCGAGCGCGATCAAAGTCGCGACTGCGGCAGTGATACTGTTTTGCCCTATTTTCTCCACGTGATCAGTTTTTATAAAAACGATTTTCAAATGACTTGGGTGGCTTTTTCCTCTACTGGGTGCTAAATTACCTTATTTATATGAATGATTATCATAATTTAATAGTGATAAATAACATGTTATTTGTGGAATATGTTATACCAATGATGTGTTCTCCATGAGAAATTATACGTGTTATTTTGGAATATGTAGTGGGTTATGCATGTCTTATTATGATGTCTTAATATGAATGTGAATATAATTATGTGTTATACTTGGAAACATGATTGAATGATGTATGACCTGCTAGAGTCAAGTAAGTGGATAGTTAGGCATACCTAATAGAGTCTCTTAGCTGCAGCCCTCAGTTCTGTCTGGACCCCGATCAGGTCCCCGTTTGGTTCCTCGCGAACCCCTTATGCGTTTTGGATCTTGTTTAAGGTCCTCTTTGTAAAATGTTTTGAATGCGACAAAAATAAAATGGTTTTTGATTCGTACTCATAAGGTATGCTATGCGTTCGATTCATACCCGTAAGGTACGCTATACGTTTACTCATTATCCACTATTATGAGTCAGTAGGTGCTCTTTTTGTTTTGTTCCGCTTTGATATAATTACAAGAATATGGTATTCAGATGCTTATAATGATGAGTATGAGAAATTAATTAAAGTGTAAGTGAATGTGGATGTGAACTTCTGAATGCATGTCTTTATTATGCAAGTATGCTTATATAGCTGGTATCATTATCCGCATTTGTCATATTGTATGTGTATGGCATTGGCGACCATTGTGAATGGCCATCAACTCTTTTGTTGTGTGTTCCCCACTAAGCGTTTATCACTTAGCACGGTGTTTTATCCATGCAGGTGTGGAGGATGGTGTTCTTTTGGGAGAGTCGTCGCCAGTCAAACCAACACAGAGGGATTAGTGTTAGGGCTTTATTTTTGATAGCATGACTGATTCTTTTGTATGAGAACTCTCTTTACACCATTATTTTGTAAAGCTTCCGTATTTACATACTTTGGGATATGTAATTATTTTATTCTGGCTTTTGATCAGAACATTTTTGTAAAGAATTTTGCTATTGTAATGATGGATTATTCTGATGCTTATGAAGGTTTTTAATTTCCCTGTAATGATGTATGGTTATTATGTATGAATGTATGCTTTGTATCTTTATCTGCTTGGTGACACACCCGGCTCATACGGCTTCTCACTCCTTGAGGATGGGTACACCTACGTATGGGTAGGGGGTGTTATAGCTTCTATCACGCCTGCGCTCCTGGTCGCGCTCACGACAGAAGCTAGAAGGCCTCAGACATGCTCATGCATGCAGAAGACCCCGCGATAGGAAATCAGTCCGACCGCAGCTCGGCTACCGAACTCCCTGTCGCGCTTACAACAAAGGTCATGCTCGTGATAGAACCGATCTTTCCAAACACATGTTGATCTGTACAACTCTACATAAGCCAACTTTTCACACATAATACTTTAATCACATGCATACTAACATGCACATAATCATCAAATCACATTATCATTTCAAATTACTCATCAATAACAAATCATATTCAATTTAACAACTAAGAGAGCTATTGAACTATATCAAAGCTCTCTAATTTTTAACCATTCATTATACATTTAGCAAGTAATCAAGTATAATAACAGCTCAATAACATGCATCTAACATAACACACACGATCCCAACCTCAAAAAGCAGTTTGCACCGTGATCTCCTCTTATTCGAACCTTTTTTTGCCCTTGTCTTTCCTCTTATCAATAGCTTCTTGCATAAAATCATCCAAAACAAATACTTAATCCAATCCTCTAATCACTTTAAATCAAAAACATAAAAGGAGAAATAAAGGAGATAACACTAGAAACCAACCACACATACCTCCTCAAGTATCCTATTAAACTCTTCAAACCAATCCAAACTCAAAGCTTACTTTAGGTTAATCAAACGAAAAGGAAGAAAAAAAAAGAAAAAAAAGAAGGAAAAGTAGAAAAAGCGAAACAAAGGAATGAAGAGGGAGAAGAAGAGATAACTGCAGGCCAACAACCAATTTAAGGCCACCAAACCTTATTTATTTTTCTATTTAAAGCATGTCTCAAGCTAAGTGTTACTCCCCCATTCTGCCACATGTCCAGCTTTTGTTGAATTTCCCATGCAGTGCTTTATCGCGCTCATGACAGAACCTAGATTCTGCTCACTTCCACTAATTCCTTAGGCCAAATTCCACTTTAGTCCGTCTATTAAATTCCTTCTTTTATAAACTTATTTTTTTTCTTGCAATTATATGCTTACCAAGTCACAATTCCATACATACTCAAACGCTTTTGTACCCTCACTATACAATTATCACTACAAATCCTTCTAGCGTATAATTCGAGTTGTTACATGTATGATTTCAACTTTATATTCATTTACATTTCATAATTTAAATTGCTTTTCTATACAATGATTTACTGCTTTTATTATAATATGTTTTTACAATTTTCCAATATACTTGAGTGAGCTTTTCCATTTCTAGCATGATAACTCGCATGAGAAGAGAGATAAAATAATTAATCTTGAAATCCATTTATACAACACTAACCAAAGGTATAAATAAGAGTGAGGTCCCAAACTCTCTCCGGTTTTGGCCTCATAAGGTTGGAACTAATTTCCCAATGTTTTATTGGGTGGCAACTCATATTAAAACCTGCCTTGTGGTGCCCAACTAATGCCCTTGTAGGTCAATAACTAACAGTGGAATGGAGGAACCCTAAAATGCTGGTCTGGACCTTTCAAGAGTCAAGAATTGGCAAAATTGGATAGGGGCCTTCATTCATTGCTAAGTAAACGACCTTCATGAGTTATTGAACCTTTTCATCCGTGTAACACCCCCTACCCATACGTAGGCGTTCCCATCCGATAAGGAGTGAGATGCCGTATGAGTAAAGGTGCCACCAAACAGATACAAAGCAAAACATACATTCATTCATACCATACATACTGAAAAACGGGATAATTAAAAACTTTAAAGGAAAAGAAAGCAATAGCTGATCATACATTAATATAATAAAACCATCACAATAATGTTCTGATCAACTAGCTAATACAAAAGATATTACATAACCCAAATATAAATACAAAAGCGGAAGCTGAAACAAAATTGATACAAGAGAGTTCTATACAAAAGAATCATCATGATTACCAAAAGCTAAGCCCTACACTAAAACCTTCTGTGTTGGCTTGACGGCGGCGACTCTCTCAAAGCAAAACTCCTTCCGCACCTGCACGGGTAAAAACACCGTGCTAAGCGATAAATGCTTAGTGGGGAAACACACATAAAATATGGACGGCCATTCACAATAGTCTTCAAGGCATAGCACATTCACAATGGCAAAATGCAATAGCTTTAACATAATCCATATAAACATGCTCACAATTTAAAGCCATACATTTCGCATCTCAAATTCATATTCATGCCAAATAATCAAAAATCCATCTCATCATTATACTCATTCAGATATCACATTTATATAGCCAAAACAGAACAGAGCAAACCAATCGAACACTTAGTGAACACCTGTTGACTCGAGGTAGTGGATAACGAGTGAACTGAGGGTACCTTACGGGTACGAATCGAATACTGAGGGTACCTCACAGGTACAAAGCAAAAGTCATTTCATTTTTATCATTAACACAATATTTTTACTAAGGGGATCTTAAACAAGATCCAAATACTGAAGGGTTCGCGAGGAACCTAACGAGGGACCTGATCGGGGTCCAAACTGAACTGAGGGTTGCAGCTAAAAGACTATATTAGGTATGCCTAACTATCCACTTACTTTACTCCAGCAGGTTAAGCGTCATTCAAATCATATTTCAGAATACAGCATATAATTCATCTGAAGAATCATGGTATCACTTATATCAAAGCATATAAAAGTATGACATGCATCATACAGCAATATAAGTCCATTCGGAAGAAATATGAAATTCATTTTTGAGTTAAAATCGGGAAATCTCAGAAAATAGGCCAAACGGGGGTGACCAACAAGGTTGGCCGGTCACGGGTCGTGACTGGCATCACAACTCGTGACTGGCCTCCTCCTCAAGCTGGTCACGAGTCGTGACTGGGAGTCACGCCTCGTGATTGGCTTCTTCCTTTACTGGTCACGGATCGTGACTTGCCCCATTCCTCTCGCTGGTCACGAGTCATGACTGGGAGTCACGCCTCGTGACTGGCTTCTTTCTTTTGGCTGGTCACGGGTCGTGACTGGGAGTCACCACCCGTGACTGCCTTCTCTGGCCGGTCACGAGTCGTGACTGGGAGTCACTCCTCGTGACTAGCTTCGTCTTGGCTGTTCACGAGTTGTGACTGGCAGTCACCACTCGTGACTGGCCTCTCTTCTTGGCTAGTCATGCGACAGACACAGAGAAACGAAAATTCAACAATAACGCGATTTTCCAGAATTCCAGAACTCAAAAAATGAATCCCAAAATTGAATCAAAACCATACAAATCTGTTCTTACCTTCCAGAAAACCTCCCATAAAATATAAACAACATAAATACAACTCAATTCAGAATTTAAAACAACCAAATTAAACATAAACACATTCAAGTCTCTCAAGAACATAAACCCTAAAAATTATAGTAAGTTCACATTCAAACAATTATCTCAAGCAAAATCCCAGACCTGAAATTCAAAGCTTCAATCACTTAGCTCCGCTAGTCCCAGCAATATCCTTGCCCTTAGGATCGCGAGGAGCTTTAGCTAAGCACAACATATCAAGGAACACCCAAAAATACAAACCCTAAGTTAAATCTGAACCCATGAAAAGAGAAGAACAAAAAGGGAAAACAAGATGAGGAATGCAATAACTTACTAAAATCATGCAAGGGAGATAATTGATTTCCACTAACAGTAGCTTGATTCAAGCTATGGTTTCCAAACAAGAGCAAAGGAAGAAGATGAGCTAAAGAAGAAGAAGAAGAATCGAGAAAAAGAATTGAGTCCCTGCCTTCTCACTTTTCCTTCTCTACTAACTCATCCTTTTCCCTAACCCTACACTTGTCACTTTCCTATTGGTGGAAACCAATCACTCACACCCAACAAACAAACACTACTCACACACAATACACTCCCAACTAATGCACACCCTACAATGGTATGAACACACACACACAATGCACTCCCATCTTAAAACACCTTAATATGATATGCTCAAGTGCACATAACCATTTCCCAATTAATTCACACACTAATGTCATACATATAACCATATGCTAATAAACCCCAAAAACATGCATTTTACCAAAATACCCTTATGATATGCCGAACATATGTAAATGCATGTTCACACAGACAGGCTCATACTACTAGGGGGCAAACGGGGTGTGACAACTCTCCCCTACTAATAAGAATTTCGTCCTCGAAATTCTCACCTGAACTGAACAACTGCGGATACTGAGCTCTCATCGACTCTTCCGGTTCCCAAGTCGCTTCCTCGACTCCATGATGGTTCCATAACACTTTTACCAAAGGAATCTGCTTGCTTCTCAACTATCTCACCTCGCGAGCTAGGATGGCTCTCGATTCCTCATCGAAGGAAAAATCTGGCTGAACCTGAATATCTTGAACTGAAAGAACATGCGAAGGATTTGATCTGTACCGACGAAGCATCGAAACATGGAACACATCGTGCAACTTTGCTAACTCCATCGGTAATGCCAATCTATAGGCTATAGGTCTAACCTTAGCCAAAATCTCATAGGGACCTATGAAACGAGGACTAAGCTTACCTTTCTTTCAAAACCGAAGCACTTTCCTCCAAGGCAAAACTTTGAGGAAAACATTGTCCCCGATCTCAAATTGCACGTCTTTCCTCTTCAAGTTGGCATAAAACTTTTGTCGATCCTTGGCTGCCTTCAAATTCCGCTGCACAACTCTGATCTTATCTTCGGTATCTCTAACCAACTCTGGCCCAATCACTGATCTCTCAGATAGCTCGGTCCAACAAACCGGAGTCCTACACTGACGACCATATAAAGCCTCATATGGTGCCATACCGATGCTCGACTGAAAACTATTATTATAGGCAAACTCCATAAGCGATACATATCTGTCCCAACTACCCGAAAAATCTAAAACACAAGCCCTCATCATATCCTCCAGAATCTGAATGACCCGCTCTGACTGACCATCTGTCTGAGGATGAAACGTTGTACTGAAGTTCAACTTGGTGCCCAAAGCTCTCTGCAACTCTTTCCAAAACTTGGAAGTAAACCTCGGATCCCGATCTGACACTATGGACAAAGGCACTCCATGCAACCGAACTATCTCAACCACATAGATACTGGCCAATTTATCCATTGAGTAGTCCACTCTAACTGGCAGAAAATAAGCTGATTTCGTAAGCCGATCCACTATCACCCAAACTGAGTCATGCCTCCTCTGAGTCAAAGGCAAACCGGATACAAAGTCCATGGCGATATCATCCCACTTCCACTCAGGAACGGATAAAGGCGTAAGCAATCCCGAAGGAACCTGATGCTCGGCCTTTACCTGCTGACAAGTCAAGCACTTGGAAACAAAATCCACGATGTCTCTTTTCATACCGGACCACCAATAAAACTGTTTCATGTCCCGATACATCTTCTCACTGCCAGGATGCATAGTAAAAACTGTACTATGCGCCTCACTCATGAGCTGTCTCCTCAAATCCTCAGACTCTGACACACACAAGCGATTTCTGTACATAAGCACCTCATCCTGAACTGAGAACTCTGGCTGCTTACCCGATCTGACCTCTTGCACAAACCGCTGAAGCCTCTGGTCATCCCTCTGAGCATCCACAATCCTCTGTCTCAAGGTAGGCCTCACACGCGACTGAGCAATCAAAGCCCCATCTGAACCAAACCTCCATCTGAACCGTCTCAGGATCAAGGCTAAAACTGACTTCCGACTCAAAGCATCAGCGACTACATTGGCCTTACCAGGATGGTAATCCACAATGTAGTCGTAGTCCTTGAATAACTCAAGCCAACGGCGCTGTCTCATGTTCAACTCTTTCTGTGTGAGGAAGTACTTCAAGCTCTTATGGTCCAAAAAGATCCTACACTTTTCCCCATACAGATAATGACGCCAAATCTTCAAAGAAAAGATCACTGCTGCCAACTCTAGGTCATGCGTCGGATAGTTCCTCTCATGTGGCTTTAATTGTCGAGAAGCATAAGCCACGACCTTACCTTCTTGCATCAAAACACATCCAAGACCAACACCCGAAGCATCACTATAAATGACAAACTCTTTAGCCGAGATGGGTTGAGTAAGTATAGGAGCCTCAACCAGCAACTGCTTTAACTGATCAAAACAAGTCTGGCATCTATCTGACCACTCAAATCTGACCCCTTTTCGCAAACAATCTAGTCATCGGAGCGGCAATCACAGAAAAACCCTTAACAAAACGACGGTAGTACCCTGCCAAACCAAGGAAACTCCTCACTTCCTGAACATTTCTAGGCGCTTTCCAATCAACTATCGCCTCAATCTTGGCTGGATCCACCTAAATACCCCTAGCTGAAACAATGTGGGCCAAAAACGACACTTCCCGAAGCCAAAAATCACACTTGCTAAGCTTGGCAAACAATCGATGCTCTCTCAACATCTGCAAAACCAATCGGATATGCTCCTCATGCTCACTCTCATCCTTGGAATACACCAAGATGTCATCAATGAACACTACTACAAATTGATCTAGATATGGCCTAAACACACGGTTCATCAAATCCATAAAAGCCGCTGGAGCATTGGTCAAACCAAACGGCATCACAAGAAACTCATAGTGGCCATACCTAGTCCGAAATGCAGTCTTAACCACATCTGCGTCCTGAACTCGAAGCTGATAGTACCCTGACCGAAGATCTATCTTGGAGAAAACACCCGCACCACGAAGCTGATGAAACAAATCCTCAATCCTGGGCAACGGATACTTATTCTTCACTGTGACCTTATTGATCTGCCTGTAGTCGATACACATCCGCAAAGATCCATCTTTCTTCTTGACAAATAGAACTGGAGCTCCCCAAGGAGATATGCTAGGTAGAATAAACCCGTTATCCAATAGCTCTTGTAGTTGAGTCTTAAGTTCCCTCAACTCTACAGGAGCCATCAGATAAGGTGCTTTCGAAATAGGTGTGGTACCCGGCATATTCTCAATGGACAACTCGACCACTCTCTCAGGAGGCAACCCAGGCAACTCGCTCGGGAACACATCACTAAACTCCCGCACTATAGGAATATCCTCAATCTGAACTTGATCTCTCTTGGAATCCAACACGACCGCTAGAAAAGCCTCACAACCTTTCCTGATAAACCTCTTGGCTCGCATCGCAGAAATCACATTATTCAAAGAACTAGCACCCAAACCTTTCATAAACACAGGAGACTGACCTCTATCCCAAAGCACAACTGTCTTCCTATGGCAATCAACTACAGCTCGATGCTTACCCAACCAGTCCATACCCAGAATCAGATCAAACTCTCTGAAAGGCAACTCAATTAAATCCGTTGGAAGCACAACTCCCTCAACCATCAGAGGACAACTCCTAAAGACTCTATTCACACTAACACTATTCCCTAATGGACTGGTCACACAAATCTCATAATCTAACTGATCAGCCACATGCAACTTATCAACAATTTTATATGTGCACAAGTATGAGTGTGTGGAACCAGGATCAATTAGAGCATACAATTTAGTGTCATGGAGTAGGAACTTACCAGCAATAACATCAGGCGCATCCTGCTCCTCTCTGGCTCGCACATCATAGGCTCTAGCTACGACTGGCAACTCACGCTCCACTGTCTCTGATGCAACACCATCTCTAGGTCGACCACCTCGACCTCTACCACGGCCTCTACCACAGGTAGCCTGTGAAGCATTCGAACCAACCCTGCTAGCCTCTCTCTGGGAACCTGAATCCTCATGCAATCTCGGACAGCTAGCCAAAAGATGCTCAGTGCTCCCACACCTGAAGCACGCACCGGAGAGCCACCTACACTCACCCCGATGAGTCTTACTGCAATGAGGACAAACTGATGTAGTCTTAGATCTACCACCTCTACCAGAACCTAACACAGCTGCAGAACCCTGTCTTCTACCTCTAGAAGCCGAGCCAGATGGTGACTCATCCTGTGGGTTCCTCGATCTCTTACCCGAGGATGAAGAAGATCCTCCACGGGAAGGGTTCCTCCTCTGAGCCCTCTCTCTCAGCACAGTCTCAGATCTCTCAGCCCTCACGGCAGCCTCCACAATCTGATAGTAACTTACCCCAGGCATGCACATCAAAGAAAGCAAAGCAATCTTCAAAGACTCATTCAACCCCGCTTCAAAATGCTTGCACCTAAAATCATCTGTCATAACCCCACGCGGAGCATAGCGAGACAACCGATTGAACTCTTTCTCATAATCTGAAACTGACATGGTCCTCTGCCTCAAACTAAAAAACTGCGCCCATCTAGCATCCCTATAAGTCAGAGTAACATACTTCTTCGTGAACTCACCCTCAAAGAAAGTAATCGGATCCGGTAGCTGAGGATGCCTGCAAACCAATTCCCACCATTCAAAAGCGGCCCTTGCAGTAAAACTAGTGCACACTCTGCCTGCTGGTCGGGAGGACACCGAATTTCTCTCAAAGCACGCTTCACTTTGTCTAACCATTTCTCAGCCAACTCAGATTCATCCAAACCTGTGCCATAGAAGTCTTCCACACCTGCCCTTCTCAAGTTCTCCATAAGGGCTCTAGGAGCAGTCACTCTCTCCAAAACCCTAGCCATGTCTTGATGCAATATAAACATAGCCTCAAAAGGCATGGCTGCGGCCTCGGGCTGGACCCTAGCATGCTGAGCCGACACAGAAATTGATGGATCTATAGCTTGAGGGATCACACTCTCAGCGGATTCCTCAAGTGATCCACGAGCAGAATTAGAAGCCATCTAAACAAATAAGAAACACCCGCATCAGCCAACACATATCTAGACACATATACACATACAAGCAACTCAACACAACAACAACAACACCCAGAAATGCCTAAACCGAACCTCTGATACCAAAAACTGTAATACCCCCTACCCATACGTAGGCGATCCCATCTGATAAGGAGTGAGATGCCGTATGAGTAAAGGTGCCACCAAACAGATACAAAGCAAAACATACATTCATTCATACCATACATACTGAAATACGGGATAATTAAAAACTTTAAAGGAAAAGAAAGCAATAGCTAATCATACATTAATATAATAAAACCATCACAATAATGTTCTGATCAACTAGCTGATACAAAAGATATTACAAAACCCAAATATAAATACAAAAGCGGAAGCTGAAACAAAACTGATACAAGAGAGTTCTATACAAAAGAATCATCATGATTACCAAAAGCTAAGCCCTACACTAAAACCTTCTGTGTTGGCTTGACGGCGGCGACTCTCTCAAAGCAAAACTCCTTCCGCACCTGCATGGGTAAAAACACTGTGCTAAGCGATAAACGCTTAGTGGGGAAACACACATAAAATATGGACGGCCATTCACAATGGTCGTCAAGGCATAACACATTCACAATGGCAAAATGCAATAGCTTTAACATAATCCATATAAACATGCTCACAATTTAAAGCCATACATTCCGCATCTCAAATTCATATTCATGCCAAATAATCCAAAATCCATCTCATCATTATACTCATTCAGATATCACATTTATATAGCCAAAATAGAACAGGGCAAACCAATCGAACACTTAATGAACACCTGCTGACTCGAGGTAGTGGATAACGAGTGAACTGAGGGTACCTTACGGGTACGAATCGAATATTGAGGGTACCTCACAGGTACAAAGCAAAAGTCATTTCATTTTTATCATTAACACAATATTTTTACTGAGGGGATCTTAAACAAGATCCAAATACTGAAGGGTTCGCGAGGAAACTAATGGGGGACCTGATCGGGGTCCAAATTGAACTGAGGGCTGCAGCTAAAAGACTCTATTAGGCATGCCTAACTGTCCACTTACTTGACTCTAGCAGGTTAAGCGTCATTCAAATCATATTTCAGAATACAACATATAATTCATCTGAATAATCATGGTATCACTTATATCAAAGCATATAAAAGTATGACATGCATCATACAGCAGTAAAAGTCCATTCGAAAGAAATACGAAATTCATTTTTGAGTTTAAACCGGGAAATTTCAGAAAATAGGCCAAACGGGGGTGACCAACAAGGTTGGCCGGTCACGGGTCGTGACTGGCATCACAACTCGTGACTGGCCTCCTCCTCAAGCTGGTCATGAGTCGTGACTGGGAGTCACGCCTCATGACTAGCTTCTTCCTTTGCTGGTCACGGATCGTGACTTGCCCCATTCCTCTCGCTGGTCACGAGTCGTGACTGGGAGTCACGCCTCGTGACTGGCTTCTTTCTTTTGGCTGGTCACGGGTCTTGACTGGGAGTCACCACCCGTGACTGCCTTCTCTGGCCGGTCACGAGTCGTGACTGGGAGTCACGCCTCGTGACTGGCTTCCTCTTGGCTAGTCACGAGTTGTGACTGGCAGTCACCACTCGTGACTGGCCTCTCTGGCTGGTCACGAGTCGTGACTGGGAGTCACGACTCGTGACTGGCCTCTCTTCTTGGCTAGTCACGCGACAGACACAGAGAAATGAAAATTCAACAGTAACGCGATTTTCCAGAATTCCAGAACTCAAAAAATCAATCCCAAAATTAAATCAAAACCATACAAATCTGTTCTTACCTTCCAGAAGACCTCCCATACAATATAAACAACATAAATACAACTCAGTTCAGAATTTAAAACAACCAAATTAAGCATTAATGCATTCAAGTCTCTCAAGAACATAAACCCTAAAAATTACATTAAGTTCACATTCAAACAATTATCTCAAGCAAAATCCCAGACCTGAAATTCAAAGCTTCAATCACTTAGCTCCACTAGTCCCAGCAATATCCTTACCCTTAGGATCGCGAGGAGCCTCAGCTAAGCACAACACATCAAAGAACACCCAAAATTACAAACCCTAAGTTAAATCTAAACCCATAAATAAAAAGAGAAGAACAAAAAGGGAAAACAAGATGATAACTTACCAAAAGAATGCAAGGGAGATAATTGATTTCCACTAACAGTAGCTTGATTCAAGCTATGGTTTCCAAACAAGAGCAAAGGAAGAAGATGAGCTAAAGAAGAAGAAGAAGAATCGGGAAAAAGAATTGAGTCCCTGCCTTCTCACTTTTCCTTCTCTACTAACTCATCTTTTTCCCTAACCCTACACTTGTCACTTTCCTATTGGTGGAAACCAATCACTCACACCCAACAAACAAACACTACTCACACACAATACACTCCCAACTAATGCACACCCTACAATGGTATGAACACACACACACAATGTACTCCCATCTTAAAACACCTTAATATGATATGCTCAAGTGCACACAACCATTTCCCAATTAATTCACACACTAATGTCATACATATAACCATGTGCTAATAAACCCCAAAAACATGCATTTTTACCAAAATACCCTTATGATATGCCGAACACATGTAAATGCATGTTCACACAGACAAGCTCATACTACTGGGGGGCAAACGGGGTGTGACAATCCGATCTCAGATCGTAAAGGTGGGTGCTCAAGAACCATGTCGAACTGCTAAAATAGGTTTCGGCGTGCGTCACATTAGCATAATAGCCAAACTGACTGTAAGAAACACTTCAAGAAAATTGAGTTTTAACGATCAAAATTTAGCGAAAGGATAAAAATTTTATCATAAAAAGATACAAACAACAAAGGAAAATTAATCCGGTCGTTAAAACTTAAATTTTATTATTATTTAACGACGGGATTATTTTCGGTCATTAAAAAGTATAAAATCCGTTCATTATTGGCCTAAAATAAAATGGCGGGACTTCATTCTTTGCCTCCAAAAATAATTCTTAATTATTTTATTAAAATAAAACAAAAAAATATAAAATGTAAAAAAAAACTCAAATTGGAAAGCATACCCACAAAATCCAATTTTTGTAAAATGGTTGCCCATAGCAGCCCTAATCTGTCCCCTCCTCAACCACTAGCCGTTACCCATCGCCAAAAGCCACCCCACTAGCCCCACCTTCATCTTCCTTCGTCCCCCTCTGTTCTCCACTTCATCATTAAACTTTCATATTTTTCTTTTGTTCAAAAATTCATAAAACACCCAAATCCCTTTCGTGCTCTGCATCCTTTTGTTTGAGATTCTGAGATTCTCACCCTCTCATAAATTATATTTTTCAATTCTCACCCTGCTCTCCGTTTCACCGCCGGAAGCAAATTCTCACCCTTTTGTTAGACTATAACCCTAATGAAATAGATGTTAGGGTAGTCATTTTGGCATTCATTGGGAATGGTGACCCTTAGCGCTTTGAGTCAGTTCTTTTGGGTATTATAGACCCGAACTCCAAGGTATTCATAGAATTTCTAAACGATTGGGAGGATTATCCCAATCTAGGAATTTTCCCAATCCTCCAGTCACTCTCTCTTCTCAATCTGCTCTAGGTTTTGCGATTTTCCTTTCCTTAAATTTTGTAACTTTTTTTGAAAGAATCAATTATACTTTTTTGTTGGAACTTGATAGTGATTTGAATGTCTAATTGAGAAATTAACTTGAATGCAGCTTGAAGGGACCGATAATTTTCCTTGTCTTGGTTTGCTTCTACTGTTTTCTTTTTGGTTTACGTTCCAAGTAAGCTCTCTCCTTCTCGGTATTTTATTTTTACTTACCTTTGATTTTTTTTATTGCTGATTTCTTTCTCTATGAATTTTTTGTGAATTGATTATTGGTTTCTCTATGAATCTTTTGTGATCTTCTTTTTCAATGCTTTCTGAATTGCTAATTACTTTCTCTATGAATTTTTCGTTAATTTCTTTCTCAATGCTTTCTGAATTGCTGATTGCTAGTTGCTGAAATTGTTATTATAATCACACCTCTTTCTTCTTCTTCAACTTCTCTCTCTTACTCTTTGCGAGTTTTTGCCGTTTTGAATTTCTAATCCTTAAATTTTTAAACTTGCTATGATCAGAGCTACTCTTTTATTTTGTTGGCCATTTTTGTGGATTTTAAAAATGACTCTTTCTTTCAGTTTTATCCCTTCTTTTGGCTGTGTTTTGTGTGTTTCTTTGATCATATAAATTCCTAATGCATGTGTTGTGGGTTGATGTACTGGTTTGAAGATCTTCTAAACTTGAAAGTAGCTCACTTTACTCTTTACTAATAAAAATCAGGAAAAGAAAAGAAAGCTTCAATTTAAAGATTTTTTATTTTGAACTATCCTGGTTCTGTTTTAAATGCTGGAAATTTGATTAGTTTCTTTCCTTTTCTTACTATTTTTTTGGTTGCATTTTCTGGGTTGAAGAACATATATTTTAGTTTGTGCTTTCTATTTTCCTTTCTATTTTCTGGGTTGAATGCTCTTGTTCAGATTTACTTACTGGGAATTGTTATTGCCTCTTCAGATTTTATCTCATCTTGTTTCTTCTATTCTCTATTTTTGGTATCTTCAAAGCTACTGGAAACATTATGTTTCAGTGGGTTGAACAGGTTCTTGTTATCAATCATGTTGATGTAATAGCAATGTAGGCAGATCAAACAGACTATTGATTCATTTGTATATTTTTATGGTATATTGTGTTGATTTTAATTTCGTTTTTTACCCATCATCCTGCTCTGGCTATATTTTGACTGTCATTCCTCGTGAAGATGTTGGAGTCACTGGGTTAAAAAAAAAAAATAGGTACAACTTAAGTTGTTTGAAATTTGTAAGAATGCAAGTCGAATATGGATTACCTTTTTAGGGTACTCGGTTAATATGCTATATGAGTTTAAGGAGAGCTATCCTTAAAAATTTTGGAAGCACTACTATCTCGATTTCATTTAAGGCATATTTGAGCTGAGAATATGTTTTCAAACTGTTAGTTGTATTGGGACATGCTCTTGTAGTCTTATAAATGTGAATAGAAGTAGGTCAAATTGGTTGATGTGTTCTTAACAATTATGGTAAGCTTATTTCTCTAATATTGTACTGATATTGTAGGCGAATAGTGTTAACATCACACAATCTTTGCCACAACTCTCTACGTTGAACAGTAAAATGGCTACTATTGAGAGAAGGGAGACGCCAATAGAGGTATGATCTATAGATGCTCTCTTTAATAAATGAATAGAAAATTTGGGATGGGTATATTTGGATGTTGTTATAACATGGAATATATATCTTACCTATTAAGCATTTCTCAAAATGAAGTTCTACTGCTAGTGCTAACTTCGTTAAGACTTTCACGTGGATAACTTGTGGATGAAAATCATTAATCCTCATGTAGTGCTGGTTTTATTAGTGCTCAAGTTGTCTAGAGATTGTAACACCCTTAAACCCTATACGTACACCGTCGACTTAGGAATACTGTGCGATTACCATGATCGTACTATGGTCGACCCACTAAACTCAAATTGTGGCTAATTTTTTTTCCTACACTTAATCTTTTACTCACTTAATCATTCATTTTCACTTAACAATTTCACTTGTTAACTTAGTTACCGATTGACCTATAACTATCTAATGTTACTATTCATTTGGTAAAAATTTCGGCAGTATAACGGCTTGTAATTTCCACTACCCAAACCTGTAATTATCAAAATCCACATCCCCGGCAAGGGCACAATACTAATAATATCCAAACCATACAATTCGCAGTCTCACATATCCATCCATGAAGTCACATCATCCACATACATAAATACATATAAACTATCACATAATTTAATCCCATCTTTATATACATGCTAATACAAAACACCAAAACATACAAAATATAACTTCAATTCTTCTTCAGTGCTTGCTCCAATTCAACTAAGGTATGCTGCTCCGTCCTAAGGTGTACCTACACGCAGTCAAAATAAATTACGTGCTGAGCATTAATATGCCTAATGGTGGTTACAAATCCATAAATTTCCACTACTTAATTAATTATTCATTTAATTATACTATTATATTCTATTAACTATATTATTCTTATTTATTAAATTAATCTACTAATTTAACCACATAATTAAGCATTAAACCTTATTATACACTAATTACATTTTAATCCTTCCATTAAATTTATTATTTCACTAATTACATTTTTGTCCGTAATCTTTTTCCTTGGTTTCCAATCTTACCCTTAACTTTTCTATTAATTACATCTATGTCCCTACTTTTATCATAATACCACCCATGTCCTTTCTTTTACACTAATTCCATTTATATCCTCATTTTACACTTAATTACCATTTTGCCCTTAATTATTCTTTATTTACACCTTTAACCTTATTTAACCTTATTTTTCACTTTTACCCTTCTTAATTATCTTTAATTGCCAATTTACCCTTTTTACACTTAAATTTCACTTTTAAACTTAGAAGTTTACCAAATTACATTTAGATCCCTAATTTATCACTTTTACACTAAATTACCATTTTACCCTCAAATTTTACCAAAATTACCAAATTACCCTTACTTTTACACTTTTTACCTAACTTTATCACTTTTTACCAACTTATTATAAAATTACCATTTTACCCCTAATCTTTCTATTTATACCAATTTAGTCCCTTTTTACTCATTTTCATAATTATTGTTATTTTAACCATTTTTATCATTTAATATTCACAATACCCCTAGTATAGACCCGGTAGAAAATCTACTGACCGGATATGCGGCACGTGGATCCCACAGATCCACTACACTATGGAATGACCCCAATAGGACCACTCCTCACTACGCTACACTACACTGATCATTTTTATACATTGTACACTGTGATAGACCATCATTGGCCTATAAATAGCGAGCCGTCATGACTTGTACCGTGGTGTGAAATTTTTATAGCTACCAATTATATCCTGGACTAGATTTCACTACCAGACAACTACTAAGGGCAATATATCATTAAAATTTACATAAATATTACATTATGTCAATATGTATATTTTGGCATACATTTCATATTCACTTACAATTTTGCATACACTCTTATTTATCATCAAATAGTCATTATATGTCATTAAAAGTGATAAACCATCAAAATACACATTACTCTTACCATGAATACCATTCGGCCAAGTAGTTATATTTTCTTATAGTTCACTTTAATTCCATTTAACAACTCCATTGTCTAGATTACATCTTAAGCATGCCATAAATACCAATTACATGCCATATTTCACAACATATCTCATTTATACCCTTAGTAATCCATTCTGCCTAACCATTATAAATTCATTTAGTTTACTTTTCACTCCTTTATTCATTCCATCATGCATTACACATATTAAACACATTATAACCATCATTTATAAGCCATAAAACTCATATATACATTATGAATTCCTTAAGTATTCATTCGGCCAACATTAGGGATTTCATGCCAATTTGTTTTAATTTAATCTAAGCATTTTTATACACTAATTTAAGCCCACTAATCATGATTATCAAGTTAGATTTAATTAATCATGCCATTATCACATACACACACTTAGACATAACCTAATATTTAACATAAATCAATGGAGAAAGATGGATTAAGTAACCACAAACCTCCAAATCTTGCTCTACACCTCTCTAAGCTTGCCTTTCTTTCCCTTTGGCTTGTGAAATCTCCTCCTCTCCTTGAGTTCCTATCATGGTCGAATATAAACACCCACAAAACATCAAAACCATGCGTTCTTTTTACAATATAACATCATAAATGAACTCAACCTTTGAAAACCCCCCATAGGGACCAATAAACCTAATTAAAAACACCTAAATCTCTTATCTCAAATCTTGACCTAAACCTTGTACACTTGATTTTTCCCACTTTCAAAGCTCCAAATCAACTCTAATCACTGTATTTATGTTAAAGAGGGACTGATGTTTGTTTGGGAGGCTAGGATTTGGGGAGAAATTGGATGAGAGATGAAGAAAAGTGAAAGAAAAAAGTGAGAAAACCTATTCGGCCTTGAAGAAGAAGGTGGAGGGCAGCAGAGGACAGATTTCTCTAGAGAAATCTAGCCTCTCCCCCTCTTATATATAGTGTAAATGAACCTAACCGGTTCGACCGGTTTGAACCAAAATTTTAATTTTTCGGTCAATTTGCACTTTTTCAAGGAATATTTATATTTCTCACCTTATATTCACTTCTAAACAATTCCATCATTCTTAAAACATCAAAAATAGCCTTTTTACAAAGTTTTAGCTCAATTGGAGTCCATTTGGGACTCGGTTCCCTTAAACCGGTCCGATTCAACCACTTTTTGTTCTACTGTAAAATTCGATTCTAATGCTGTCAAAAATTATAAAAAATTATTTTATACCTTTACACTTCCCATAGTACACCCTTTAGAGCTCAATAACTATTTTTAAAAATTCAGTCAAACCTCGGTCAAATCCCGGTTCAATTTGAACCAAACCAGAGGCCAACTTTAGAATGACTTTCGGAGGCCTATTTGACTCCATTTTCAGCTCAAATTTTAGGGTTAATTTCATCGATGGTAAGTAAACTTTCGAGATTGTAACATTGTGCTCACTGAACTTCGATTTGTATCGAAAAAATAACTCAGCTTTTATTTTTTAATGGGATGTCACAATGACCGGATTTTGACAGATCCGGCCACCGGCGCGTGAAAGAAGGGCAAGAAACATCGCCACGTAGGATAAATTGCCACGTTGGATGCTAACTGGATCTGACGTGTCAATTATTAAAAAAAAGATAAAATTTGGCTGCTCGCAAAGATGCTTCAGCATCAAGATTCTTACAAGCAGAGATCTTGACCTCAACCAGAGTCTTATGAATCAAAGAAGCCATTGTCCTCTTCCCCTTAACTATGATCTTTTTGCAACCTTCAACTTCAAACTTAGCCAGTTTATAACATCCTCTACCAATTTCAATCAAACCCATGTCGGTCAAATCTGCACGTTTGTTAATGGATAAAGATTTCATCCCCGAACACAAAGCAATCCCATCAAGCTACGATGGAAATGCCATACAAATGCCATGGAACTGCTCTAACTTGAGCACCTTCAGCTTCGGACACTGTGAATTAAGAGCTTCCAAAGCCACAAAAGTGTCTCTAACATTCTTACAAACACAAAAAACTAACTCCTCAAGCAATGGAAGGCCTGCGAAAAAATCAACCAACCTAGCAACCGAAACCCTGGCATCCTCTCCAATAAACCCTTCCTCTTCAAGATCAGTCCTTGTTTTCCCCACCGACGCTGTAACAACCAGATGAAGAACTAATAATTTAGGACAATTAATAGCAATAGGAAGCAAAGTCTTATTTCCGAAAAATCCAAGATAATTGGGATCAAACATATAAGCCACGAGAAACTAGGTGAGATTTGCACAACAGGCAGTGATTATTTTTATCTCATCTGCCTTAAATCAATCAGTGAGCAAAACAGTGAGTAGATCTAAGCAAGTCAATGACTTAGAAACAAGGGGAAAAGCTTGAAGAATTGAAGGTAAATCTAGAAATTAGAGAGATCAAGAGAAGTAAGAAACAAACATTGCTCGAATAAAGGAACAAAATTGGCACCAAGAAAAGACGATAACGGGCATTGATGCCACCGAATTAGCTTGACACCGGTTAATCCCCGTCACTGAGGGAGAAGAATCTGAAGAGTAGAAGGAGATCGGGCATAAAAAGTGAGAGAAGTAATGAGTGGAAAAGCAACAGCGAGGCGACGGGCGAGGAGGAGAGGATCGGAGGAATTGGAGAGCAAAGAATGGCCACAAAGAGAGAGTAGAGAAAGATCAAGATGAGTAACAGATCTGAAACAGGTAGGGATCATGAAAGGGTCTCATGAATTGCCACAGGGAGTGAGAGAATATGAGTGGCTCTCTCAAGATCTAAGAATTTATAGCTAACCAAAGAAAGCGAGTTTCTTGTTCAAGTATCGGAAATGGAAGCAAGAATATTCGATAAAATTACATTAGGGAGGTCGTGGATGGCTGCTTCAGTGGCCATGGATCGGAGAATGTTCAGGTAATAGAAGAAGACGAAGACAAAGAAGAAGAAATGGTAAAAAGCAGCCAAATTTTATTTTATTTTTTATAATAATTGCCACATCGGATCCAGTCAGCATCCGACGTGGCAATTTATCCTACGTGGTGATATTTCTAACAGTTTTTTCACGTGCCGGTGGTCGGATCCATCAAAATCCGGTCATTGTCACCATCTCATTACAAAATAAAAGTTGAGTTATTTTTCGATACAAATCGAAATTCAGTGACCACAACATTATAACCTCAAAAGTTTAGTTATCACCGATGAAATTAACCCTAAATTTCACCACTAGACTCCTGACAGCCCACAGATCAATTTTGCGAAATAAAATTTATTCTGAAAAATGCTAGCCGGATTCGCAGTATATTTACCTCGGAGTCACCCATCCCAAGATTTTTATACTTCAAGCACACTTAACACTGAACATCACTACTGTTATCATTACTCAATACACTACTCTATACTGCGATCATCATAAAGACACTATAATCATGCACTAACACTTGTAGACCGGTGTTTGGGCCACTACAATTCTACCCCACTAAAAAGAAAATTTCGTCCTCGAAATTTACCTGAACTGAAAAGCTGTGGATACTGCTGTTGCATAGTTGCTTTGGGTTCCCACGTTGCTTTTTCCACGTTATGATAGTTCCATAGCACTTTCACAAGTGAAATATGCTTGTTCCTGAGTTGCCTAACTTCTCTAGCTAAGATCTTCACTGGGTACTCTTTATAAGTCAGGTTAGGCTGCACTTTATTTCCTTTGGTTTGATCACATGGCTCGGGCCCGATCTGTACCTTCGAAGCATCGATACGTGGAACACGTCATGGATCTTTTCTAAGGCCTGTGGAAGCTTCAACCTATATGCCACCGGTCCCACTCGCTGAATCACTTCATATGGCTCGATAAATGTTGGAGACAGTTTACCCTTCTTCTCGAACCGAAGAACCCTCTTCCACGCCGAAACTTTCAAAAATACTTTATCACCCACTTGAAACTCTATGTCTTTTCTTTTCAAATCAGCGTAGGACTTCTGTCTATCACTGGCTTCCTTCAGTCACCGTCTGATCACTTGAACCTTTTCTTCTATCTCTCGAATCAAATTTGACCCCACTAGCTTGCTTTCACTCAATTCTGCCCAACACAGGGGAGTCCTACACTTTCTTCCATATAATGCTTCATATGGAGCCATTTTGATGCTTGATTGATAACTATTGTTGTTTGCAAATTCTGCTAAAGTTAGATATCTCTCCCAACTGTTCTTGAATTCAAGCACAAAAAATCTCAGCATATCTTCAAGTATCTGGATGACTCTCTCAAGCTGCCCATCTGTTTGTGGGTGAAAAGCTGTGCTATAATGTAATCCGGTACACAAAGCTTCCTGTAACTTCTTCCAAAACTGGGAAGTGAAGCGCGGATCTCTATCAGAAATACTAGAAGATGACACACCATGAAGTCTCACTATCTCACTGATGTATAACTCAGCTAGTTTAGTCAATGGGTAATCCATCCTTACTGGTAGAAAATGGGCTAATTTGGTAAATCTGTCATTGATCACCCAAATTGCATCATGATTCTTTCGGGTGAGAGGTAGCCCAGTCACAAAAACCATAGTCACTCGATCCCACATCCATTCGGGTATAGAAATGGGCTGGAGTAACTAGGATGGCACTTGATGTTCAACTTTCACTTGTTGACATATCAAGCACTTGCCTACAAACTCTGTCACATCCCGCTTCATTCCTGGCTACCAATAATGCACCTTCGAGTCTTGATACATCTCGTTATCCCCTGGATGCATGGCATAACTGCTATGATGTTCTTCTATCAGGATATTCTTTTTCAATTCTAGCTAATTGGGCACACATAACCTTTATTTGTAGTATAAACTACCATCTCTTGCCACTGTGTAGTCGTTACTGCCACTTCCTTCACTATATCTATCATTGAAGTCAGCCTGTCATCTTGCTTTTGGGTGGCTTTGATCTATTGCACAAAGTCAGGCTTCACTTGCAACTCTGCTATTAATGCTCCACTGTCAGCTACATCAAGCCTCACATTCATAGCCTTCAATGCTGCCATGAACTTTCTACTGAGTGCATCTGCTACAATGTTGGCCTTTCCTAGGTGATAATCAATAAAACAATCATAGTCCTTGATCAATTCAAGCCATCTTAGCTATCTAAGATTGAGTTCTTTCTGACTGAGCAAGTATTTCAAGCTTTTATAGTCTTTGAAGACATAATACTTCTCACCATAAAGGTAGTGTCTCTAAATCTTCAATACGAACACTATGGCTGCAAGCTCAAGATCATGTGTGGGGTAGTTCTTCTCATGATTCTTAAGCTGGCGAGAGGCATAAGCTACCACTTTGCCATCCTATAAAAGTACATAACCCAACCCATTTAAGGATGCATCACTGTAAATTGTGAAATCTTTACCTGACTCGGGTTGAGTTAATACTGGAGCCTCTTTCAACATCTTCTTTAGCTTATCAAAGCTAGCTTGGCACTTTTCAGTCCACTCGAACTTTACCTTTTTCTACAACAGGCGAGTTAAAGGCGCTGCTATAATAGAAAAACCTTTAACAAACCTTCTATAGTAGCCTGCTAAACCCAAGAAGCTTCTGATTTCTGTGACATTCTTGGGTGTTCTCCACTGCAAAACTGCTTCTATCTTCTTACGATCCACTTTAATACCTTCCGCTGACACTATATGGCCCAAAAATAACACTTCATTCAGCCAAAAATCACACTTACTGAATTTGGCATACAACTTCTTTTCTCTAAGAGTCTACAAAACAATTCTCAAGTGCTTGTCATGCTCTTCTGGAGTCCTTGAGTATACCAGGATATCATTAATGAAGACCACTAGGAAGTGGTCCAAATAAGGATGGAAAATTCGGTTCATAAGGTTCATGAAAGCTGCTAGTGCATTTGTGAGTCCAAAAGGAATCACCAAAAACTCATAATGACCATATCTGGTGTAGAAAGTTGTCTTGGGCACGTTGACTTCTTTTATTTTCAACTGATGGTAGCCCGATCTCAAATTAATCTCTGAGAATACGCCTGCACCTTTTAATTTGTCAAACAAGTCTTCAATGCGTGGCAGTGGATACTTGTTCTTGATTGTCAATTTATTCAGCTGCCGGTAATCAATATATAGCCGGAGTGACCATTCTTCTTTTTCACAAATAGCACTGGTGCTCCTCATGGTGATGTACTCGGCCTAATAAAACCTTTTTCAAGCAATTCCTGCAATTGAATCTTCCATCAAGGCATCTATATGTTCCTCACCTTATCTTCAGTTTTAACTAATTCCATCATTCTTAAAACATTAAAAATAGCCTCCCTGCAAATTTTTAGCTCAATCAGAGTCCATTTGGGGCCCGGTTCACTTAAACCGGTCCGATTCAACCACTTTTTGTTCTACCGTAAAATTCGAATATAA
The DNA here is from genome assembly GCA_947683425.1 of Excoecaria cochinchinensis. NCBI lineage: Eukaryota > Viridiplantae > Streptophyta > Magnoliopsida > Malpighiales > Euphorbiaceae > Excoecaria > Excoecaria cochinchinensis. The sequence goes on along the minus strand of CANTUQ010000146.1, from coordinate 31,832,935 downwards.
TGCTGTCAAAAATTACAGAAAATTATTTTATGCCTTTACACTTCCCACACTACACTCTTTAGAGCTCAATAACTATTTTTTAAAAATTCGGTCAAACCCCGGTTCAATTTGAACCGAACTAGATGCAAACTTCAGAACGACTTTCGGAGGCCTATTTGACTCCATCTTCAACTCAAATTTCACCACTAGACTCCTAACAGCCCACAGATCAATTTTGAGAAATAAAAAATTTTCTAAAAAACAACAGCTGGGTTCGCTATATAGCTACCCCGGGATAGGATTTCTATACTTCAAGCACACTTAACACTGAATTTCACTACTGTTAACATTACTCAATACACTACTCTACACTGCAATCATCATAAAGACACTGTAATCATGCACTAACACTTCTAGACCGGCATTTGGGCCACTATAGAGATTACAGTGAATAAACTTACATTTGAAATCTTTATCAGTGTTTTTCACACTTTTGCTCTTTGAATTTTTTAGTGCAACACTTTTTCCTTGTTTATTAACAGTTTCTCTTTCTTGACAAACATCACTTTAGAGTTGGACAAAGATCTCTCTATTGCTTTGCTTGGACCTCACTCTCAAAGGTATGATTTTATCACTGATCGCTTTGTTTGTGCATACTTTCTGTATTTTCAATTTTCAATCAAGTTTATTTATTTACTGGGTAATGAGTGTTATTTCTGACCTCAATGTTAGACGAAGTAAATTGAAAGAATTCTATGTTTTTCTTTTTCTTGGTGGGAAATTCCATGTTCAGCTTACTTTGATCATTATTTATCCTCCATCAATGAGCTAAATGGTCTATGTTTGGATGATGGTTAACTTCTAATACTATTTGTCTTGAATCACTAGAAATCAAAGATCTAAATGCTCTGTATCATTAATGATTTCCCTTGTTTATGAGCTGTGTAAATGGTCGGCTTATGTGGAAGATGGAAAAGTCAAGTTTCTTAACATTGAGGAAGCTCCATCTGACTTTAAGATTTCTGGTGGGGAGGTCATTTTGGGATAGATCTTATTCTGCTCAGTTTTATTTCTAATCTAAGTTCAAGTTTTTTGAAGTTGTACCTAAATATATAGGTAATAAAAACACAATGCTGCTTATGTTAAACGTGTTGATTCAAGAGCTATTGTATCAAGTCCTTTTACATTTACAAATTTACAGGTATATAAATTTATGAATAACTTGAAACATTGTCGATTTGTCATATATATTTCACTAGATTATGAATAATGTGTATTGGCTAACCTCCCAAGTTATTTTGTTTATTTTTCAATCTCAATGTTAGATGCTAACAAAGCCAAACTGATAACTACATGTATTACCTGAACTGATCTCTTTTTATTTGTTTGCATTCATCCATTTTCTGCAAGTTTATGTTGGGAGGGATTTTTAAGGTAATAAGTTCATCCTGCTTTATTATTCCAACGATGTTAGATTGATGTAAGTTGTTTAGGGGCTTGAGTCAGAAGAAGGGTGCTCTTGGGTGTTTGTTATGTTATTTGAGGAAAATCATAGCCTGAAATTGGTGACAGATCTTGCTTCTTTCTTTTTATTGTAAACTTTAATGTCTTAACTAATTCAATAGATGCATTCCAAATATCTATTTTTGTTCATGAAGAGGACTATCTAGTTTTATGAATATGAAGATGACTATTGCCTACCACTAATCTTTTTGTCAGTTCATTAAAGTTATATTTCATGTGTACATTATAGATGCAAGGCTGGCTGTTTTGATGTATTCTATTGTATTTTTGAAGTTGCTATCTCTCTCTCTGTCTCTCTTTCTTTCAAGTTGTATTTCTAGTTAGATTATGCATTCTGTCAAGTTTTACTTCGCTACACTAGTAGTTCAATGATTGAAAGTGTTCTTCCACATGCAGTCTCTGTTTTCCAACATGGATAAGCTTTTTGCACTTGATAAACCATGCCATAGCAGCTTATGGTAAGTTTTCTTTAATGAGATTCTTAGTTTAATAACCATGTTGTGTATTCAATCAAATTTCAGTAGATTTTAAGAAGACATTTCAGTAATGGCGTGATCACTCCCATCAGATCACATTAAAGCAACTTTATTCTGACTTTATGTCCTTGTATATTTTCTTATTTGACCTCTATCACTATGGCAATGCTTGTACGACTATTCTTTTTTGAAGTACTGCCCTATTGCATCCATGATGACCTTGAAAATGCATCCATGGAGTGTGATTGGTTAGTTTCTATTATAGTTATTAGTATTTGTCTTTGATTCTAACTTTGTTAGTATTAGTATTTCTAAAATTAATTTATTATTTATTTATTTATTTCCTGACCTCACCAAAGGCATTGCAAATATATTGCTCCTCTACCTCGAAGGTCATAAATTGCCCATATTTTCTATTATTGATTTTTTTTTGTGCCCGTGAATATTAATTTTAGCTTTTGTTGGACATTTTACAGGTCTTCAAAATTTTGGACAACGAAGTTAGGAGGTTTATTTTTCACATTTTTCTCAAAAATTGTTTGAATATAAATTAGTATAAAGAGGAGTTGTTTTCTTGAACTTGTCATTGATAGTTTTTATACTTTGTAAATATGACTATCCTTTATAACTTTTCTTTTTCGATATATGAAAAGAGTTTATTATATTTTTGTATAAAATATATGTGAATGATATATACCGTACATGTAATATTATAAAATGGTTTATATTTTAAAATACCATTCTAGTATCTGTGTCTGGTGTATTATGATAAATCAGAAGGAATTATATATTAGTGTTTGTTGTTTGTTAGTTATGGCATTTTGAAATAGTTGAAAGTGAACACAATTAGCGAAAGAAAATCTGGTCGCTAAAAAGTATCTTCAACGACCAAAATTTCCTTCATTGAAAGTGAACACAATCAGCAAAGGGAAAATCCGGTCGCTAAAAGGTATTTTCAACGACTGGAATTTCCTTCGTTGAAAGTGAACACAATCAACAAAGAGAAAATCTGATCATTAAAAATCAGTATTTAACGATCGGAAACGTTCCGGCCGTTAAAAGCATTAACGACCGGATTCAAAATCTGGTCGTCTATACCCATTACAAAAAAAATGCCATTTAGCGACGGCCAATTTCGTCGCTATTCTTCAATATTTCGTCGCTAATTGGTTATAGCGACTGGATGACGCCATGTCGCAATTCTGGCCGTCGCTAAAAATTTAGCGACTAAAATGGGAATCAGTCGTTAATATTTGTGACTAAATTTTAGTCGCTAAAATTAACCATTTCCGTCGCTAATAAATGAATTGATCAGTCGCCATTTGTAGAAAAACATGTTATAGCGACTAAATTTTTGTCGCAAAATAAAATTAGCGACATAATTCCTGTCGCCATAATTAGTCGCTATTTTAGCGACAATCTGTCGCTATCCTATTTAGTCGCTAAAATTTTGCGACTTTATGTTAATTAGTCGCTAATTGCGAATTTTGTATTAGCGACGGGTTTGGCTGTCGCTAATCCGTCGCTAGTTATTTTTAAAAAAAAAAATTCCTTTTTCTAGACAATAAAATAAATTAATATATACAACACCGAAAAATAAATACTCACATTCTTAGTAACCTAAAATATAATCAAATTTAGAAACATATAATCCAAAACATATGTAATTAATATTAATTCATAATGAACAAGTAATTAAAAGTACTAATAATTATATTAATTTATCGTATCATAAATATGTATATAATGTAATAGTAATAATGTCATAAAAAAAATATATGTAAAGTCATCTGGAAGTACTGCTACCACCACCACAATGAGAATCTGTATGGGGGTCTGTACCGCGTCCACCTGAAGGCCCAACGTCATCATGTGGTGCGGGTGATGCAGTAGTGGTACTGGACTGAGGGACTGGTGGCTGAGAGGAAAAGTGAAGAAGCAACGAACGAATAGTTCGCGCTACAATCTCCTCGACATCTTCCTTGGTCAGGCATGTACCACCAGAATGAGATGCAGTGCTTGCACCAGCAGCACATAATGGACCGGATTGATGAAGACCAGGAGGGACATATGAGCCGAAACCATAAATTACTTTCCTTTTGTTGCGTCGTGCAGCCTCGAAAAACAACTCAGACTCATCGACAGATGAATCATCTTGCGATCTCTCTGATTGGAGTTGCTCATACCGCTCCTATAAAATGACAACAATATTGAATAAACATAAATTTAAAAACATTATAAAATTTACAGTAATATAACATGTAGACAACTGCATACTTGAGTAACTAGTAAAGTACTTGATACTTACATGAACCTCCCTGCTGCGATCCGCCACATAAGTTTTCCCATCATGATTTATGGTGTGTGTGTGCAGATAAGCCTCGGGAATCGTAGGTGGTCGACCCATCTCCTTCTCCTATATCATGTACAGTAATAAAAATTTTTCAAATAAAATTACTTCGAGTAAAACATGCACTTGCATTATTATCCTATTTTACTGGAATATATGAAGTAAACACTTTCAAAAAAATCCAAAAAAATTTCGACATTATCTCCCCATATTATTGCCATCCTCTTGTGAAGAAAAATTCATTTTACACTTCTAAGAATTAGAAATTAATTCCAATCACCTTAACAAACTCAAACACAATTTATCCCATCCTCCTTTACATATATATCTCAATCAATATACATATTGTTAACTAATACGCATGTCTATTGATTTTACCAACGGATTGACAGGCAAATTAGCTTCAAAAGAAATAGAAAGTGAGACATTGAGAAAACTAAAATAAAAATTTGACATAATCTCCCCATATTATTGCCATCCTCCTGTAACAAAAAAATTCATTTAACACTTCTAAAAATCACAAATTTATTTCAATTTCCCCAACAAAGTACAACACAACTTTCCCATCCTCCTTTATATATATATATATATATATATATATATATATATATCAATTAATGTATTGTTAAGTAATATGTATGTATATCATTGGTTCTATAAAACCCAAATGAAAAGCAATATATGAGGTGAATCATTGCAAAAAATCAAAAAAAACTTTTTCCATAACCTCCCCATATTATTGCCATCCTCCTGCAAGGAAAAATTCATTTAACACTTCCAAAAATCACAAATTTATTCCAATTTTCCCAACAAACTCCAACACAATATTCTCATCCTCCTTTACATACATGTGTGCGTGTGTGTGTGTGTATATATATATATATATATATGCAATCATTTATTAATTATCATATATATATTGATTGGATCTATATATTCCGTTTGAAATGAACTAAAATGAACATCTCAATTAGCAAATAGATGCAACTGAAGGTCAATAACATAAAATTATAAGTGAAATTTGTAATAAATAAAATACTTACCAGTTGTGAGATATGCTCACCAATAGATACGGTACCACCAGTATATGATCCGGGAGCCTTATCTTCAGATCCTCCATAACGATTGATCCTTTTCTGACTGGAGAGTTGAAGGCGCGAAGGAAGATTGAAAATCTGATGCCACCGGTTCCATGCAGCCTCTGGGAAATCTTTAGGCTTCTGCTTGGCAATTTTTATGTGATACACATAATCTTTATATCTTTGTGCAGCCTTTGTTTCCCAACCTGCCCTAACAAGATAATTAACACTAGCATCCCAGTGGCACTTTTTCTGGATTTGCATTTAAATTTGTTCATTAGTGTGTATAATCGTACAAAACTATAATATAATTTGAATAATAAATTATGTAATGAAAAATTAAATTTAATTTTCAAATAAATATATACATATACCTTAAACTCTCCCCAATAAAACTCCTTGTTTTCTCTAGCAACCTCCTTCCAACTGACTCCATTGAGATCTGTCCGCTGATGGAAACTGGTAATTATGATCCTAGAGTATTGGGAGGACGGTTCCAGCCTGAATAATATATGAAATAATAGAAATGTGTTTAAACCTGTTTTTATATATTTGTAGTAATTTATATGGGTGAATACTCACAGTCCCTGTTGATTTACTGTAATGTACAATCTACTACTATTTTCACTGGAGACATCACATGCAGTAGATGTACTGCTGTTGGCCGTGTGCGGACTGGGGGTTGATGCTGATGGTGTAAATGCCACTGGTGTTGATTGTTCATTCCAGGATGTGGGGTCTCTAGGGATATCTGGCATATCTCCAAATGGTGGAGTTGATGAATCCCCTTCTGATCGTCCTCCCCGATGACCACGACCCATAAGCCCTCTGCCTCTACCACGACCCATACCTGCAAAATAGTGAACTATACATGTATGTGTTTAACAATTATAACAAGTAAATACAAGAATGTCCATCCAATATTTTTTAATCGAGTAATAAATATGCATTAAAAAGTAATAAGTTAATACACCTGTCTGTTAAAAATTACATTTAATCAATTAATCACTAGATGATGCATTAGTCCTTCCGCTTGCATCCTGCCGATTATACATCCAACTACGATCATCAGATTCCATATTTTCAAGAATTCCTTTATTTGCACAAAATAAGAAAATTACAAAGTTTAGTCACCAAAATATACATAAAAAATATAGCTACTAACATGGAGAATGAATAGAATCCACACCCGTAGCCTACCAATTGGTGAGGTGCCAGAATCCATAACCGAATTCTTCCTTTTGAGAAGATGGACCTATCCACTATTATCCTTACGTCACATCTACATCTATCACCTATCCCTTTCTTTGAAATTCAATTTTTCTTTTTTTTTTTTTTAAATATTTTTATTGCTATATTCGTGTTTCACCAGCAATTTGCCTTTGTCAAACTTATACAACCAACAATTTAGTTAATGGTTTAATTTTGAGGCAAATAATTAATTAGTAGATAAAGGAGGGGGAAATGGTTTGTTTAGATTCTTTAATGGATCAATTTTTATACATGGATAGATTCCATTGGACCCATAAAAAGTCACAATCATTGCCATGTGGATTGGAGTCAGTGCTTCATGGAATTAGGTTTCCCGTTCTTGAGAAATTCATATTTTTTTTAACAACACATTGTTGGATAGCTTGAAATTATTATACATTCAATTGCTTAACAACACAAACAAAACATTGCGTAGTTTTATTGTCATTAGTTGTAAGAGTGGGAGAAGGGTTTAAAGTTCAAACTAGAAATTGCATAACATTAAAGTTAAAAGGAAACTATTTAGGCCTATTTGTCGTGCTTCACCCGAAGACCCCCTATTCCTTTTTGGGTCTTAGAAATTTTTCAAACCTAGCTTTACTTTTTTAATTTTTTTTTAAGGTGTAACTTTTTTAAAGGGTTATGATACAGTACATTAAAGCATATATTCTACACATATTTATACCATCAAATTGCTTATATCCTATTAAATAAGCATTAAATGATGCAAATACACACGCACCATATGCATATATACATCAGACTATCACTCTTTTTTGAAAGTAAAGTAATAAATACTGTTAATAAGGATGTTTAAAAATGAATTAGACGAGTTAATTAAACTTTATTTAAAAGAAAAAATAAAATTAAAAATACATAATCATTAAAATATACTATCTAAATTAGATTCAAATTCTATTATCAAGTTAGGTTTTAGGGTTTGGTCTCTACAAAATTTTCATTTCTTGCACTTTTACTTTTCGATCCTAAAGATCAGCTTGACTGCAAGCTTTTTTTTTTTTTTTTCTTTGGGCGCCATACAACAGCAGCAAATAAAACTTTAGTCATCTTCATTGGCCCTCTTTAATTGATTGATTTCCCACATTTGCTACAATTGGAAAGCTAAAGCAGAAACCAGTATCGAACTGAAATTTCATGAAAATGTGAAAACCTTAATCATTTGCCTAAATCCCCACCCCAGCTTTATTTTTTTATTACTTTTTACATCACTTGACATACTTCTGGTATTAGCACTCTAAGGGAAAATCCAAAATTTAATTTCAGTGGGAGACAAATCTATATACATACGAGTCAAACTAATAATTAATGTATGTAGAGGTAGAAGATATTTATACAGGAGTCTATTTGCAATTTTACAAATCTAGCGGGGTGCATGCTCCACTAAATACTCTTTAAGTGGCAGAAACAGGAAGATCTTAGAAGGAAGGTGAAGATCTTAGTAGTACATATTACTACTAACAGAAGCACACACCGACAGATAAACATAGGCACTAACAGGCTTAAATCAAACTTCATGCAAATCACTACAAGCTAACATATTTGCAACACAGAATCTCAAACATAAGACAAACCGAACCATCAAGTAGCAGAGATCGCAACCTAGCTTGTTTTTAGCAAAATTTACCGAAATTATTGATTACCAAATCAATTACAACCAAAAATCACTTCATTCAAGCTTACAGATGAAGAACAACATACAAATTTCGGGCTCATAATACTGAACATACCTTCTTCCTCGTTAGGCTGCTCACTGTTGAGTTCTGATGGCAGAGACTCCGATCTGTTGCCCTTCCTCCTCCCTTCGTATCCTACGCGCCTTCCACCTCGCAAGAAATACGAAAATTACAATCAATATTGTGCAGTGTAACTAAACCTCACAACCTCCAACCATCTGGAAAACTTAAAACGAAGAACTTTAATCTATCTCATTACCCTGATTTCGCACCGTAGAAATGAAGTGAGCAACGGCGGTTCTATCGACGACGACAACTCCGGCGATCGCAGGCGGCAACTCCGGTTGAGGGGGATAGGGGATTTTGGGTTATTTCGCTCACTGGCCCTTTCTCTAGCTAACTGGGATAACTTAGCAATTTTGGGGATTTAGGGTTATTTGGGTCTGATAAAAAATCGCAAAATAGCGACTAAATAGCGACTACATACATCCGTCGCTATTTGCAACTAAATCGTTAGTCGCTAAATTTGTCGCAAAACAAATTTTAAATTTTGCGACAACAAATTTTTCGCTATTTCATTGCAAAATCGTCAGCACAATATAGCGACTACATATAAGTCGCTATTATTTAGCAACTAACTCTTTAGTCGCTAATTTTGTCGCTAATTATGGCGCGACATTTTCGTGGCAAAACATTAGCGACTAGAATCATAATTAGTCGCTATTTGGTCGCTATTTTACTCGAAAGTCAAATTTCACGACAAAATTTCGTATCACTTGCAATTTAGTCACTATTTTAGCTAAATTTAGTCGCTAAAACGCCTTTTTTTGTAGTGACCTTTAACGAATGGGCTTTTACCAACCGGATTTTTTGGTCGTTATTGCTCTTTAACGATCGGATTTTCTTTCGTTAAAGGCCATTTTTTTTATAGTGAAATCCGCATTGTCATGCGGATTTCTGTTAGCCAGCTGCTGCATCGTGCTTGTATAAAAACCCGCATTATTGTGCCGATTTCAATGCATTTTTCTCTAATTTTGTGTGCCCATGCATGAGAAAAACCAACAGTCCCACTACCGGTTTCTAACAATCCCCTTTTCGTAAAATATTTTTACTCTATTCCTCTAATTCTAATTCATTTTTTTTTTAAAAAAAAAAAAACCGTTTTAATTTCATATTCATTTGTCATAATAATTTAGTTAATCAAGTCCAACCTATAATTTTAGATATTTATTGTCATAATTGAATCATTAAATAAGTTCATGGATATTCCTAACTCAATTAGCCCATTTTTTTTAATACTAGTGACAAATTGATTGAATTAACTTTAATGCATAGTTTAGAATTTCTAATTCCGTTTTGGATCGATATAATCAATCAAATTTTAATTTTATTTTAAATTATTTATTGAATTATCTTAATTTATAGTACAATTGATTGAATTAAGTTTGATGACTGACTTAGGATCCCTAAATCCATAATTCATCCAATATTGAACTAGGTCATGGATCGGTAATGTGATTTTTTTTACCTTATTTTTTCAATTTTTTAAGACTATGGCTCAATAATTTCAAACTGTATCTTGACATTGTGTAATCCAATTATCTAGTCAATGTGAATTTATTGAATTAAACTCGACTCTTAATTTAGATTTCATAAATTCATAGTTGAATCATATAATCTATCCAATTCAATATAAATTTTAAATTTTTATTAGATTCAATTTGTATAATATCTTTAATAACTTCTTAAGCATGATTCACAATTTAGATATTAGAATTTCTCATTGCATAATTGAGTCATGCAATAATTTAATTATTCAACATTTTTACAAAGTAAATTTAAATTGATTGAATAAAGTTGAATGCATATATAGTTTAAATTTATAATTTTGTAACTTTTTGCCAATTTTTACTGAAATTATATTATACACCAATTATTTGAAATAATTTAACTGATCGACAGTATAATTTTATAATTTTTTATTTTTATATCTCTCTAAAACTTATATAGAATAATATTTTAAAGTATATTTAAATTACATGTTATTTTCATTATTTTGTAGAGCAATACTTATATTTAACATTTATATATTTTGTTTCTTATTATATATTGGTGCATTATCTTACTTGATAACTTCTAGTGACATTATTTTATGTTTTAGAATTTATGTTTTAACATTTAATTTTGTCCAAATTTTTTTTACCTAAATTAAGCATAATAATTTATAGCAAATATAGAATTCACTTTACAATGTTATCTATTGATTTGTCCAATTACCTATAAAAAGTGGAGAATAGGGATGATCACGGGGCGGGGCGGGGCGGGGAGGGGCTCCCCACCTACTGCCCCGCGCAGGGGCGGGGATTCCCCGTCCCCGTCCCCGCTGGGGATATGCGGGGGAAAAATCTCCCCCATCTCCACTCCCGCGGGCATAGCCAGAAAATTATTACAGTGGGTCAAAAAAATAAAAATAAATTGTTTAAATATTTTAGTGGGGTCATTTTCAAAAAAAATCAGATTATAAGGGTATTTTTTAATTTTTTAGTGGGGTCAATTTTATAAAAAAAGTTAAAATTAAAGGATTTTTTTTAAATTTTTTTAGTTGAGTGGGGTCAATTGACCCCACTCAACTAGGGGCAGCTACGCCCTTGCCCACGGGAATCCCTGTCCCCCACGAGGATCCCCGTCCCCAATTAAACTACCCAATTCTAATGAAAAATTTCGACCCAAATAAAAAATATTTTACAATATTTACCTTGCAAAATTTAATAATTCATGATTTAAAATTAAAAATATCTCATACAATTTAAATACAAATATTTATAAACATTTCATATAATTAAAATACAAATATTTGTAAATATTTCATACAATTCAAATATTAATAATATCACTTGAACAATTTACACACCGAATTTAATATATATATATATATATATATATATATATATATATATATAATAATAAAATGTTAATTTTTTTTTCGGACGGGGACCTCATTCCCAGTCGCCGCCCTAAATTCAAGGGCGGGGATTTTTTTCTCCCCGGCGGGGGAAAAATTTGGGGATTCTCCGCCCCGTTCAGGTCGGGTTCCCGTCGAGGACGGAGAATCCCCTCCCCATAATCATCCCTGGTTGAGAATGATAAAAGTGGAAAGTGATTTTTATTAGAATTATACTTATTTTCTAAATTTTATTTTGCATTCCATTGAACATTTGTAACTAAATTGAAACTTTGTTAAAAATTTTGTTGGTTAACCAATTTGTAAAAACTGAAATAAATGTACTGGTTAATTAAATTTAATTTAATTATTAATTATTTTAAAAAATTGATTTTTATGAACTATTTGAAAAAATTACTAATGCATCAGTCATTCAGTTCATGGTCATCCTTCCCTCTACAATGCATGCAACGGAAATCCCTCTGCCACATCAGATTGCTTTATACTACATGGGACATTTTTCGTTTATTAGTCATTTATTATTATGTCACTTTTACTTATGTTTAAGTATTTAATTTGTAAACTATTAAATTAAAGGGGCGGAATGGTAAAAATTTGCAAATTCCAGGCCAATTATCTATTGGAACAAAAAAAATCATCTCATAGGGCATCATGTACATGCGCTGGAGAGTGCCCTCCAAATATTGACAAATTTACTTCACATCACAACCAATGAAAGTCACCTCTTAACCTATCACCAAGATATAGATAAAATAGATCTTGGCTTACAAGATTACTCATCAGCTCTTCATCTGCCTCTGCACCATGACGCCGACTTCTCACCATATGTATAAACTTGCCATCTGTTGGAGATTAGCCCTTGCCCCCAAAATATACATTAGCCGCTCCTCCTCAAAGTCCCACTTGATGTGTATGGGAATATTATTATTAGTAAATGTTGTCTTTATGTTAATTAGGGTCGGAAAAAAACCGAAAAACCATTAAATCTGTAATTAAAATTAAATTTAAATCGGTTTATACGGTTAATCGGTTTAATTGGATACGGACGAGTTTTAATTTTTAAAAATTAAAATTAATGGATTTGAACTTTAATATCATATTAACATATTCTTATATGTAATTTTTCATATATATATATATATATATATATATATATATATATATATATATATAAGGATAATTTTTATATTTTAATTATTAATTACCATTTTACTCTATATAAAATTAAGTATATTTTATACATTAATCAACAAAAATCATCTACTTATTAAATTTGGGAAGTAATAAATTATTATTATTATTATTATTATTATTATTATTATTATTATTATTATTATTGTCGTCGTCGTCATCGTCTTTAGAACGTTTATGTAATTTTTATTATATTGACATTAAATTTTAATAACTTACATTTTTATATTTAAAACTTCTAGAATTTATATTTAATTTTATAAATACATATTTTTTTATAAAGCATAAAGCAATGCTGTGTATTTAAATTTTCAATGGTTAACTAATAGTTAATGATTAATCGACCGTACCGGTTGTTAATGGACTAAATTTGGACTTTGATTTTGAAAAATCAATATAAATAGACTGGAACTTAAAAAATAGAATATTAATTGGTTAATCAGTTCATACCCACACCTAATATTTGTTGGTCCCGATGACATACAAGAGTAGAGGTGAATTGGGTGTTTTAAAATTTTCACTCAATTTCTGACCGAACAGAACGGAAGTGTTCTGGTGGAGTTTACTGGTTTGCGCAGAACAGATGGATATGCAATGGATGGATGCAAAATGTGATACTTAACAGAATATGCAATAAATCCCTTGTAAAACAGATTTAAACCTTGCAATAAATCAATGTTAGATAACATAAATGGTTCTAAAGATTTCTTTTGAATTAACACAAAATTTAGCAAGAACAGAATAGTTGAAATCTTTTAGAAACTGAACAGAGAAGAGGGGATAAGAATAAGATCAACACTAATGATTTATTGTGGTTCGGCCTAGCTGCCTACATCCACTCGCCAAGACACCATTTTGAGCTTAACTCTCCACTGTCAACTCTTTTCAATGGGCAAGAGTTAAAGCCAATATACAAACCTAGTATATTTTCTACCCACAATCTTTTTTCCAAGTAAAAGATTTAAACACTTACTAGAATTTCCTAAGGTTCTAGCCAACCCTTTCTCACAATCTTTTATAAAAATATCTCACACAAGAATTACAACAAAAATGCTATAATCTAGTTGAGGAGAATGATAATGAATGAAGTGTAAGATATGGAAAATAGTTTGAATATTATGAAAACTTGAATCTCAAGAGATATAAATGTTTTTCAAATTCTATAACCTTTTTGAAACCAAAAACAACTTCAATTTACGACCAAAAACTCATTATAGCCGTTAGAGATCAGAATATAGACGTTAAAAGGAAGACAGACTGGTTAATTTTGAAAAACTAGCTGTTATTTTGTCTTTTAGTTGAAATAGGTCTGCTGTTCTGTCCAACTGTTCTGCTGCGACAGAACAGAAGACTTTTCCAAAACATTTTCTAGAAACCTTTCTGCTTATCTTTTCAAAGTACATTTTAACAGCTATTCTAAAAGAATGTTTGACAAATTTCAGAAGATCATTTTAGAATGCCTTTTTAAAGTATCTTTTCTGTTTATGGGAAAACACATTTTCTGCTTACAACATAACACTTTTTTAACTTTTCTGCTTATAGCAGAATACTTTTTGGTTTGCAATAGAACAACTTTTTGGAATACCTTTTAATGTATGAAAAGTTATTTTGATGCAAGGAAAGAGATTTTAAGATGCATGAATATGTATATAAAACTCCTCAAAATATTTTACAAAATTAATACCCTAACTTCCAATAGAGCTTAACAACTTTAAGTCCTTCATGCATTTGGCTTGCATCCTTACTTTGATCTTGCACATTTTGGAGGAGTTTGAGATGAAATAGAAATAAAGAAATAGAATTTCTTCAAAGTTTATACTAGTTTTGATTATCATTAAAATTGAGATGTAGCCTTGAGCCAATAATCTCCCCCTTTTTGATGATGACAAAACCTTAATAAAATTGGCTAAAAGTCTATCTTGATTAGTATGAGTATGCTCCCCCTTACTATATGCCAGGGGGATATATACAAGTATAATCCCTGTAAATGTATACCAAAAATTAAGAACAGAAATGTCAACAATAAGGCAGTTCTGTAAACAATGTATCAGTTCAACAGAACTGTCAACAATAAGATAGTCCTGTAAGCAATGTATTAGATCAGAAAATAATATTCATTACGAGATCTGTAATTGTCAATAAAATTTATCATTTAGCACATAAGATATCAGATATGCAACTATCAAGAAAATATTTATCCACCAATAAGATTCTACATAACATAAATATCCACATAAACATATCAGATTTGTAATTTAATTTATTACAAAACATAGTAGCACAATATATCAACATTTTAACTCAATATATCAACATATATCAGAATATCCCAATTTTTCAATTTTTGACGTATTCAACTTTCATTTTTTTTTCTCCAACAAAGTGTAGTCAATATATATCACATATATTTAGCCAATAAGTCATATCCCAATTTTGAGTCAATAAAATTCAATAAAAAAAATATCAAAATATCAACTCATTTTTCTATCAAAAATATCAATTCAATAAAAAATATAACCTCAAAAATATGAAAAATATCAATTGAATGAAAAATATAACCTCAAAAATATATCAATTTTCTCCCCCTTTTTGTCATCAGTCAAAAAGAGAGATCCAACAAAAAAATTAGGACATCAAGAGAAGGTGAATAGCAAACAAATGTTTTCAAAGCAAACTCAACAACAAAAATAGTTTTCAAAACATTGAGTTAATAATTAAAAAAAACTGATAGAGAGCAATTTTAGAGAGATTTGAAATTCCTTTTTCCACTATGAATAGCGAAGCTGTTTGTTGTAATATTGCCCATTGACTCATAAATTTCCTTCACCAAAGTTGGGTAAAATACGCTACCCGTATAGGTTAGACAGGATTTCCACCCTTGGGAATCCATCCACGAAACTAATTTCGGAGCAAATTCCAATTTAGCGCCCAATCGATCATTTTTGAAGGAATAAACACAAATTAAGTTTTGGGTGTGGGTTTCAGTTTGGGATTTTATCACCATAGTGGCTTTTGATTTGGGTGGTTTTGGGTTTAGGAAGATTTTATTGTGCTTTGGACTTGAATCAAAGTCATTTGAGTATGATAAAAATGGGTTTTACAAAGATAAACAGAGAATGACAGGAGGAAGAAGAAGAGAGAGCAAATTGCTTTCAAATAAAGTTAAAAAAGGTGGAGTGTATAATTAGCTTTTCATTCAATGAAAAGCTATTTGAAAAGCCATTTGAATAGACAATACACAAAATGTAATTTACCTTTCCAAAGAGATAAGCACCAATTTTGAGCTTAAAAATTAAAATTGATCCCATTCCTTTCATAAACACACTGATAATTAGTAAAAACACACTGAATATATCGCAAGAACTGGGTCTTAATCGGGAGGAAGAAAGACAATTTTCAAATAAAATAAAATTTCCTTTTTATCCCTGACAGTTTTGAAAAAGCAAAGAGAGTGAATGAAAAGACTATTTTGTTTTTAGCCATTAAAAATAAAATAATATAATAATATAAGCCTTGAAAAATTCACTTTTTGACAAATATTAATTTTTAAACCCAATAAAAAAATATTGCAGAAAGTCATATTACTTTTCTAATAAAATAAGAGATATATTAGAACACGTAACTTTTATATCTTAACGGAAAGCATAACAAAACACTTAACTGTCCTGTTTTTAACAGAGAGTATATCAGAACAATTAAAAAAATTATAAGTATATTCCTGATTAAATAGGATAGAATTTTACCTCATTAGAGAACTTACTCTACAGCAGTACCCATGCCCAATTTTCTTCTGATTTGGTAGAATTGATCTTCCTTTAGAGGTTTGGTGCAAATGTCAGCTAGCTGTTTTTCTGTTGGAATGAATTCTAGCACAATATCTCCACGTTGAACATGATCTCTGATAAAGTGGTGTATGATTTCTATGTGTTTGGTTATAGAATGCAGAATTGGATTCTTTGTAAGGTTGATTGCACTGGTGTTGTCACTGGAGATTGGAACTTGATCAAATTCAATTCAATAATCCTTTAATTATTGTCTGATTCACAGAACTTGTGTAACACTTCCTCTAATTGCAATGTATTATGCTTTTGCTGTAGATAGAGCCACTAAATTTTATTTTCTGCTGGACCAAGTAATTAGTGAATTCCCCAGAAAATGACATGCACCAGAAGTGCTCTTTCTGTCAATTCTGCATCCAACATTGTAATGGCCTCATTATCGGGTTAGTCGAGAATAATTTTTCCCGATAGTGAATAGTGATAGCAGGGTAAATAGTACCTATCGGAGTCGAAAAATATTTTATTTGATTATTGGAAAGTATAAGTTACAATGAGTTTGAAGTTAAAATTTAGAGTGAAATCGATGTCAAGCATGGTCTTAAAAGTTAAAAATAAGAAAAAGTTACGGATTCAGTGTGAATAGTAATTAGTTTGACTGAGCGTTTGACCGGACCGTAGAGGATGCTACGGACCTTAGGAAAATAATCCGAAAATATGGATGTGCTCATATGAATGAGTAGAATCATATGGTAATGAAAAATTAATTTTTGGTGATACTAAAAAATTGGGTTATCGGACTGATATATAATTACCGGACCAGAAAATAATTTTTGATTGACCCTAAAATATTATCGGAGTCCGTTTTAGGTCCGGTTCACTCAAACAAGTCCGATTGAGGTAAAATTTAGTGTACAGCCTAGTTTTTATATGATATGAATTAGGAAATTAATTTTGGGAGAATTTGAGCATGGTAAAAAAGAAAATTAATTTATGTTTGCAAATTGGGTCATAAAAGTGGTTTGAGTCTTGGATTGGTTGGTCTAACTTGGTTGAACCTTAAACCAACCCAAAACCTTAGTATAAAAGCCCAAAATTTTGTTCTTGAACCTAGAATTCAGCAGTCTCATGTTCCTCTCTCTTCTCTCTTAAAAATGTGACTTTCTTTTTTTCTTTTTCCCTTTGATTTCTTCCAATTTCTTCCATCTTCCTTCAATCCAAGTTTAGTTAATTTTTTTAGCTCCCTAAGAAGATGATTTCAGCCATTAATTTTTGAATTTGGTGAAGATTTGAGAGAAATAAAAAAAACTTATAGAATTTGGGCATTTTCAAGGTAAATTTTAAATTGATGGATTTAATTGGTTCCAATGGTTCTAATTGTTAGATTAGGTTGTTATTTGTTGGATTATATGGTTTAATTGGATTATTAGGGCACATTTTTCTTGGGTCTTGCTCTTGAAGAATTCTGCTATGGAGGTTGATGGAGGAAAGTGAAAGTTCTTCTTGAGCTAAGGTGAAAAGAAATGAGGTGAAAGTATGTGGTTACAAATTCTTTAGATTTTCATTGAATTTATTTGAATTTGGGGTAATAAAAATTGGGGTATTTGATGAATTGTGCATGAATAATTGAAATTGATGGTAGAAACCTACTTAGGGGTGTTTAAATTGAGGATTTGAATAATTAAATTTAAAGAGAAAAATTTTGCCTAGAAGTTCAGATTGACCTCCGTGGACTGTTTTGATTCTAATTTGAGTTTTTGAACACGAAATTGAATGATGCTAATTGGGTTAGAACTGGAACTTCTGTGCCTATAAATGTTATAGAAATAACCATAGTGTAATTCTGCCTCTAAGGTCCTCAGAAACACCCAAAACAGTGGCCTTGTTTTTTAGGCGGGTAAATGGAGCAGTAGGTGCTTCTTAGGCCATAACTTCTTGATTGCAGGTCTAAATGACTTGAAATATTTCCAGTAGAAAGTTAAGGTCTTGAGGATAAATTTTTAAGAAGATCATTTTGTCTAAAAATGGTGTTTGTATATTGGTTTCAGTGATGCAAGTTAAGATTAAGGGTCCATTTTCCCTAAACCCTATTTTGACTAAAGTGTGCATTTTCTTTCCTAATCAAACCTGAACCTCAATTGGTGTTTTACTTATAATTGAATGCGTATAATTGCTAATTAATTGATAATATAATTTAATAGATTTTTAAATGTTGGAAAATAAATTTTGAAGAAAATTTTTGTAAATGGCCGATTTGAATTTTTAATTGTCTTAATGAATAATGTGGTTATTTGTGAGTTATAAGCCATTATATGTTTATAGATATGATTTTAAGTGTATTTTGATTTAATTGGTTTTGTTTGAATTTATTTAAGAATTTTATAATGAAATAATGTATTATGTACATTTTGACATAATTGATGTTAAAGTGAGATTTTAGTATATTGATACTAAAAATTGGATAATTAGTTAAATGAAAATTTATTTGAATTAAATTGAATAATTTATGGTGAATTATGCTATTATGGAAATTGTACATTTTACTTGACTTAAAATAAAAAGATAAAACATGGGTAATGATGATTTGGATGATTAAAATGAAAAGATAAAACATGGGTAATGATGATATGATGTTACCATTCATGTGTTTCCATGATATGTGATGATGTTTATGCCTTTTTAATGATGTATACATGATGTTTGACATGAGATCTACGTAATTAGATGTGTAAGAGAAAGAAAAATAATCATAATGGATGTTGATTACATAGGCTAAATGGTATAGGTATGTGAAAGACATGATTTTGATGGGTTTTGATATGAAATAATGGCATGGCTATGTTATGTGACATGTAAATCACCTAAATAAATGTTAAAGGTGATGAAAAGAATTAATGATGGAAAATTGATATCATGGCCGAATAGGTTGTTAGTGGTTATGCCCTAAACCAAATATTTGGACCTTGATGTAATCATTACATTTTTATTTATATGATGGTTTTCTTCACATTAATATTATTGGCATGTTACATTATTGTAATGTTTATGAATAACAATGTTATTCATGTCGTCCCTAGTCATTTATCACTAAAAGGCATAAAGATAAATTAAGACTAGTATAGATTTGCATTGATAATCATGGGATGATTATATATGATGATATAAATCAAATCTATAGGTACTTTTTAGAGAACAAAGTACTGGACAGACCCACTGTGAGATCGCTACATGGGATAGTGTCATAAGTGATCTTATAATAGATATGTTATTGAATCCTTTGACCTGAGGTTATCACGGTTTCCTACATAAGGAACATTATGTTTTCACATAATCAAACATTATCTTTAATCGGATAATTATAAAGTTTATGATCGGACATGATGAGAATTATGTAGAGAAAAGTGAATAATCAAGATGGAATTTGTCCCTCTCTTATGAGAGAGATATCTATTGGGCCCCTCGATAAGTAGGACTGTAAAATGCATGGCCGTGCTCGAATGAATTGATAGTGTGATTATTGTCATTTGAATTTCTCAGTCTATTTAGTGATCGGAAAATTATATGTTTGAACAATATAAGTTTGACATGGACCATGACTTATGTTCAAACAAGATATCGTGTGACAAAAGGATAATAGCATGTTCTATTGTCAGGTTAAAATCGGACTAACGATTTTATATTATTTGGGTAGTCATAATGTCTTGTTAGAGACCAATTATGACTTGTGGGCCTATTATGGTATTAGGCCCACTGCCAACTTAATATAAACCTATTGGGTCACACACCAAGACCACAATGAATGGATTGGATTTTAATTAGGGTATTATGAAATTATATAAATATGGGTATTTATATTTAAATTTCGTAATGATATATAAATATATATTTACAATGATATTTCTTATTTTGATTAAGAAATAAATAAATATATATATATATATATATCTTATTTTGAATAAGAGATAATATCCCTAATTTATCTCTCTAGGGTTTACATATATAAATAGATATATGTTTAAGGAAAAGTATTCACGTTTTTTCTTAATTACATTTTCCTAAGAGAGGCTATTTTGAGAAACCCTAGCCGCCACATGAAAAACCCTTGCCGCCATTTTCTTTTAGAAAGAAAAACACGAAAAAATCTAGTCGCACGTGAAGGGAGCTAGCATCCCTGCAATAATCTGTTCGTCAGTTCGTGCGTGTGGATACCGGTAGAGGGCGTTCGTGATTGAAGTAGCACTTGTAGTCCAAATTAAGGAGTTAATTTTGATTTTTTTTCATTAAAAGGTCGGTAAATCTTAATCCCTCATTTTGAATCAATTGAAAATACATGGATCCTGTTTGGGTTTCGATTTATATTCCACTGCGTTTAATTTGAATTATTGCGATGAAACCCAATATAGGTTACATGTATGTATCCGTGTGTATTATGATGATTTAATGAATTTTATGGCATAAAATGGCAAATAATTGGAAATGGAATGTATAATCCATGATTTCGATGGAAAAAGAATGGAATAGTATGATGAAATTACATGAAAAGTATGTATGGTAACTTAAAGATGTGAAAAATGAAATTCTGATGCCCTATGTAGTAATCTGGTAGTCAAGTCTAGTTCAGGATATGTTGGCTAGCCATAGGGACATAAGATCGCGGGTGTGAGCTTGACGTCTCACTTATTGTAGGCCAATGGCAGTCCTACCTCATTATATCGAAATGTTTAAAAGTCAAATAAAATATTTTGGAATGTATTTTAAGATAAGAGTGATCCTTCGAGATTCCTCTAGTATGTTTGTGAGCCTTTGGGGTTCACGTCTCGTTTATCCAGTGGATAGATTTCTGCTAGTTTTATAAAGGGACATAATGGTAAAAATGAGTTTAAAATGATTACAGTGACATAAATGTTTCAATTGGCATACGAGATTGTAATGAATGATTATGTAGTTAATCTTTGGATTATTTTATATTAATTGGATTTAAATGTATTTGTGTATTAAATGTGCTTATCGGAAGTTTAATGTGTTTACTGCATGTCATTTAATGAAATCAGGTGTTTATATTGTTAGTTAATGGTAAATTTGTAATTAAATGAAATTTTGGGATCTTTATGCTAATATATTTCTAATATAATTAATTGATTGACTATATTGCAATTTGCCTCTAGAGAGATTTATTGATTGATTATGTTATAATTTGACTTATGATTTAGTTTATAAGTAATGTGAATTGATATATGTAACATAATGATCAAATGCTTATATTGAGCCAGGATATTGTAAATATTTATAGTATTATGTTTTTATTCATAATTGAATAAAAGTGACAAAAGTGATTGATAGTTAATGTTTGGTTTAATATGTTATTTGGTAGTGATTTATGGATTAAATAGTATTTTAGTATTATTTATATCTTTTAGGAGGACTAAATTGTAATTGCATGCTAAGTAATGAATTCAGGTACTATGATGCTTATTAGTAGTATTTTTGTAAATACATGCAGTTGAATGACAATACAGAAATAAGTGTAGCTTAAGGACTAAACTGTAATTTTTCTCTAATAAGGATTTTTGATGGGTTACATTGTAGGTTAACTTATGGTATGACTTATATTAGACTTTATGTTTAAATGTTTAAATGAGATATTATATTGTAATATATGTTATTATGTTTTATATGCATATTTTACTACTTGTATGCGTAAATTGTTTAATGAAAAATTTTAGAATTGTAACCAATACTGAGCGTATTTAAGCTCAGCATGTAGTGTTTTATGACTACATGTAGGTTGATAAGCGATATTTTGGAGTAAGTATGCCTCGCTTTTGGAAGCAAGCCGAGTGAAGATTATTTTATTTTTATATAGACATATTCTGGTAGGATTTTAGAATCCTGTACATGTATGTTTTTGGATTTTAGTCTTGTAATGGCATGCATGTGAATACTCTATATTTTTGGTATAGTTAGATATAATTATTGGCATTATTATTTTGGATATTAAGTTATAATTGTCGTGCCCTTGAGTTGGGCTGTGTTATTGCTTGAATTGCAAGTTTTGGGGTAGCTAAGTTTTAGCTCTTATGCTGCCAGATTTTGACCAAATGAATAGTAAATAAGAGAGTTTTATGTCAATCGGCAAGCTTTTAGTACGACAAATAAAAGAATATTTGTAATTGGTTATTTTAGTTAAATAAAGTAATATTTAACTATGTAAGCTTGGATTCATATATGCATTAGGCTAAGCAAGTTTAAGAAAAAAAAAATTACTATCATCTTTGAGCTGCGATATAAGTATCTACTATTGTATTATTGGACTTTAGCACGTATGTAATACGTACATATAGTATAAGTGTAGAGAGGGTGTTACAAGCATAGTCTGCATCAGAATAACCAATTAGATGCAGAGAACCATTCTTTAAGTACCATAACCCCAATTCTGGAGTTCCAACCAAGTAGCGTAGAATCCTCTTTACTGCAGACAAATGTGACTCTTTTGGAGCAGATTAGAACCTAGCACACAGACACACACTGAAGTGAATATTTAGTTTGCTTGCTGTCAAGTAAAGCAATGATCCGATCATGCCTCTATACATTTCTCATCAACACTCTTGCCTTTCTCATCCTTTTCCAGCTTGATTGAGGGACTCATAGGTGTACTGGCAGAATTGGCTTCTGTCATTTTGAACTTCTAAATAAGCTCCTTTGTATGCTTCACTTGACTTATGAAAATTCCACTTTTGAATTGTTTAATTTGCAATCCCAAAAAGAACGTGAGCTCTCCCATTAAACTCATTTCAATATCCTGCTTCATAATAGACTCAAAATCTTTGCACATAGAAACATTAGTAGAACCAAAAATAATGTCATCAATATAAATTTGTACTAATAAAATATGAGATGAATTGTGCTTTGTAAAAAGTGTATTATCAACTTTTCCTCTATTAAAACAGTGAGCAAGAAGAAAACAACTCAATCTTTCATATCAAGCTCTAGGAGCTTATTTCAAACCGTATAAAGCATTTTTGAGTTTGTAAACATATTCTGGATGTTCTAGACTTTCAAAACCAGGTGGTCGAGCTACATAAACTTCTTCATTTAAGAATCCATTTAAAAAAGCACTTTTCACATCCATTTGGTAAAGTTTAAAATTCTTAAAACATGCATATGCACACAAAATTCTAATTGCTTCTAATCTAGCTACAGGTGCAAAAGTTTCATCGAAATCAATACCTTTTTCTTGATTGTAGCCTTGAGCAACTAATCTTGCCTTATTCCTTACCACGTTTCCTTGTTCATCAAGCTTATTTCTAAAAACCCATTTAGTACCAATAATAGAATGATTTGAAGGTTTCGGAATAAGATACCAAACTTTGTTTCTCTCAAATTGATTTAATTCTTCTTGTATAGCAAGAATCCAATTTTCATCATTTTGAACATCAATAAAATTTTTGGGTTCTAGTTGAGAAACAAAAGCTACATTAACATAGTATTCGTGCATTGCTCTTTTGGTCATCATTCTTTCTGATGGTTCTGTTAGCAGGTTTTCTTTTGGGTGATATCTGTGAAATTTTCAGTCCTTAGGTAATTATGCTGGTTGTTGTGTATTCTGTTGATCTGCTAATCTTTCCATTAATTGTTCTGTCTGGTTTTTATTATGTTGAACATCCTGCCTTTTTGCTGGCTGATCTGCTTCTTATTGTCTAGACGAATTTCCTGATTTGTCATCCTGATCTGTTTGCTGATCTGATGACTTTTCTGAATGATCTTTCTCTCCTGTCTTTTTGTTCATTTCAATCACTTCTTCATCTGTATTAACATCAAAAAAACTCCTTTCTCTATTGTAGATATCAGCATAATCAAATTTCACATTTGTAGATTCTTATACTACTAAGGTTCTTCTATTAAAAACTCTATATGCTTTGCTATTTAAAGTGTAACCAAGAAAAATACCTTCATCAGATTTTGCATCAAATTTATCTAGATTACACTTATCATTAAAAATAAAGCACTTACAGCTGAATGGTTGAAAGTAACTGATGTTTGGCTTTCTGTTCGTCCGAAGCTCATATGGAGTCTTGTTTAGAACTGATCTAACAAGTGTTCTGTTCAGAATATAACAAGCAGTGCTTACTGCTTCTGCCCAGAAATACTTTGGAAGATTATTTTCATTGATCATTGTTCTGGCCCACTCCTGAAGTGTTCTGTTCTTCCTCTCTACTACCCCATTTTGTTGAGGTGTTCTGGCAGCTAAGAAGCTATGATGAATTCTAGAACTGTTGCAATATTCCTCAAAACTTGTATTTTCAAATTCTCCTCCATGATCACTCCTTATGCTTGTAATCATATACCCTTTCTCATTTTGTAATTTCTTGCTCAATTTTTCAAATGCCTTGAATGCTTCACTCTTGTGAGCAAGAAATAACGACCAAGTATACCTTGTATAATCATCCACAATAACAAGTACATAAACTTTTCCACCAATACTTGCAGGACTTATTGGTCCAAACAAGTCTAAGTGTAAAAGCTCCAATTCTTTCTTGGATGATATTTTGCCTTTTAGTTTGTGGAAAGTTCTGGTCTATTATCCAAGTTGACAGGCCTTACAAACGTAATCTTTTTCAAAATTCATCTTTGGCAACCCTTTCACGAGATTTTTCCTAGCTAACTTCTCCATGGTATGAATATTAGCATGACCAAGTTTCTTGTGCCAAAGTACACTTAAATTTTCTTGTGTTATCAATCTTGTTAGATCACTTTCTTGAAGCTCTTCTATATTGACTTGATAAATATTTCAAGATCTGTGCCCTGTCAGAACTGTCTGATCTATTCCAACATCTTCTACTCTGTAGTGAGCTTTTTCAAAAATCACTCTTCTATTTCTATCACATATTTGGCTAATACTCAACAGGTTGAACTTTAATCCATCAACAAGTGAGACATCTTCTATCTTTGGATTTGAACCAATAGTTCATATTCCAATGATTTTTCCTTTTCTGTTATCACCAAAACTGACTTTTCCACCATCTCTCATGGTTAATTTTGTAAACTTTGATCTGTTCCCAGCCATGTGCCTAGAGCATTCACTATCCAAGTACCATTTTTCTGATCTCGAGCTCTTAAGGCAGATCTGCAAGGAAATTATACAGATTTAGGTACCCAATCTTTCTTGGGTCCTTATGGGTTCGCGCGGCATGCACATTATTTTTAACACCCAGATATGTTTTTCAGAAATAGCATTTTTCTTATAATAGCAGAACCTAGACACATGGCCTTTTTTGCTGGAGTAAAAGCAGGTGATAGAATCGCTAGAAAATTTTTTCATATAATAATTATTCTTATGTTCCTTTTTATGAACATGCTTCTTTTTATAATTAAACTTGGATGTGCTAGCATGCAACTTTTTATTTTCTTTCTCAACACATGAGCAAACTTTCTTTCCTTTATGTTTTCCTTGCAATATCATATATTTCTTTTTTAAGTTTGAAAATTCATTTTTCACATCAATTTCTTTTTGCTTTACATGCTCTAATTCTTATCTTAAGGCATCATGCTGTTTTCTTAATGCAATATGACTCATTTTAAGCATGCAATATTTATGATGAACTTTTTCAAAGCATATTAACATGTTTTCATATTCATCTCCATTTGCATCAGAACTCGAGTCAGAGTCAGAACACGTTACCTCATTTATGTCATCTTCATTTTTTATTTGACTCTTATTCTGTTCATCAGCAGTATGATTTTTCTAATCTATCTTAGCAGAGACGTGCTATTCCTCATGATCAAAAACTGCCATTAAACCAGCTTCATCTGAATTTGCGTCTGATTCTTCTGCACTGTTGCTTGAATCTTCACTGTTACTCCATGTAGCTTTCATAGCCTTTTTCTTGTAATTTTTCTCCTTTTTCTTCAAATTTGGAAATTTAGATTTAATATGTCCAGGCTTTTTACACTCATAGAAAACTACTTCTCCAGCAAATTTAGAACTGTTGTCTGCTTTCTGGTGAGAGAATTTCTGTTGTTGTCTCTTATTGAATTTCTTGCCTTTTCGATACAGCGTCTTGAATTTCTTTGTAATAAGTGCCATCTCATCATCAACAGTGGAGTAATCACTCCCATACTCAGCTTTGAGAGCAAGAGCTTTTAATTTCCTTTTTTTTTTCCTTTTCAGCATCTTGTGACTTAATGTAAAGCTCATGAGAAATAAGTGAGCCACAAACAGTATCAAAATTAAGAGTACTCAGATCTTTATCTAATAAAATTGATGCTTTGGCTTCCAATCTTGGAGTTAGACCCCTAACAAGTTTAGCAATTTTATTTTCTTTAATAAGTTTGTGACCAAATGCTTTAATTTCATTTGTTAACTTAACATACCTGTTAATTATCTCAGCCACAGTCTCTTCTGGCTTCATTTTAAAAGCTTCATAATCCATCATAAGCACATGTAGTCTAGATCCCTTTACTTCATGAGTTCCATCATATGTGGCCTCAAGCTTATCCGAAATTTCTTTTGCTGTATCGCAACCAGAAACTCTATTAAATTCATTAGTAGGTAAAGAACATAATAGAATACTCATTGCTTTTAAGTTCAGTTGAACTCTTTTCTTTTCATCTTCAGTTAGCTCCTTTTTGGTTTTCTGAACAGTAATGCTTGTTCCTCCAGTTTGTTCAACTATTTTTATTGGAGCTTGATATCCTTCTTCAATTATTTCCCAGCAATCCATGTCTTGAGATTGAATAAAATATCGCATCATTACCTTCCATAATGGTTAATTATCTCCGCAGAACATAGGTGGTCTATGGATAGACCTTCCTTAAATGGAGTAGCCACAGGAGGATTTTTAGAACTTGATGCATCTTATGGATCACTCAATATTGTTAAATCTTAGGAGAATGAGATCTGTTCTGATACAAATTGTTGGTTCCGTTGACACACAAGAGGGGGGGGGGGGTGAATTGGGTGTTTTAAAATTTTCGCTCAATTTCTGACAGAACAGAATGAAAGTGTTCTGGTGGAGTTTACTGGTTTGCGCAGAACAGATGGATATGTAATGGATGGATACAAAATGTGATGCTTAACAGAATATGCAATAAATCCCTTGTAAAATAGATTTAAACCTTGCAATAAATCAATGTTAGATAACATAAATGGTTTTAAAGATTTCTTTTGAATTAACACAAAATTTAGCAAGGACAGAATAGTTGAAAGCTTTTAGAAACTGAACAGAGAAGAGGGGAGAAGAATAAGATCAACACAAATTATTTATAGTGGTTCAGCCTAGCTGCCTACATCCACTCCCAAAGACACTGTCTTGAGCTTAACTCTCCACTATCAACTCTTTTCAATGGGCAAGAGTTAAAGCCAATATACAAACCTAGTATATTTTCTACCCACAATCTTTTTCCCAAGTAAAAGATTTAAACACTTAGTAGAATTTCCTAAGGTTCTAGCCAACCCTTTCTCACAATCTTTTATAAAGATACCTCACACAAGAATTACAATAAAAATGCTATAATCTAGTTGAGGAGAATGATAATGAATGAAGTGCAAGATGTGGAAAATAGTTTGAATAATATGAAAGCTTGAATCTCAAGAAATATAAATGTTTTCCAACTTCTCTAACCTTTTTGAAACAAAAAATAACTTCAATTTATAGCCAAAAACTCATTATAGCCGTTAGAGATTAGAATATAGCCGTTAGAAGAAAGACAGACTGGTTAATTTTGAAAAAACTAGCCGTTATTTTGTCTTTTAGTGAAAATAGGTCTGCTGTTTTGTCCAACTGTTCTGCTGCTATAGAATAAAAGACTTTTCTGAAACATTTTCTAGAAACCTTTCTGCTTATCTTTTCAAAGTACATTTTAACAGCTATTTTAAAAGAATGTTTGATAAATTTCAGAAGATCATTTTAGAATACCTTTTTAAAGTAACTTTTCTGTTTATGGTAAAACACCTTTTCTGCTTACGGTAAAACACATTTTCTGCTTACAACAGAACACTTTATCAACTTTTCTGCTTACAGCAGAACACTTTTTAGTTTGCAATAGAACACCATTTTAAAATACCTTTTAATGTATGAAAAGTTATTTTGATGCAAGGAAAGAGTTTTTAAGATGCATGAATATGTATGTAAAGCTCCTCAAAAGATTTTACATACCCTAACTTCCAATAGAGCATAACAACTTTAAGTCCTTCATGCATTTGCCTTGCATCCTTACTTTGATCTTGCACATTTTAGAGGAGTTTGAATTGAAATAGAAATAAAGAAATAGATTTTTTGCAAAGTTTATACAAGATTTGGTTATCATCAAAATTGAGATGTAGCCTTGAGCCAATAATATTAATAATTAAATCTCAAAATTTGTCCTTAGATTTACTACACACCTTGACAAAGATTGTAAGTTCATGGGACCACTTAGCTAATTGATTTTACATCTTACGTTTTATAATATAGGATGAAGATTTTTGGACATAGCCATTCAACATAAATGGACATTATGGGATATATAAGTCATTTGATATAATAAGGAAAATGTGCAATATCTTAAATTCTTAATTATCCTTGTTATTTTATTATTTAAAAGTTTTAAAAATCGATTTCTCATTCTCCCATTATTAAATATCTATTGTTGTGTCTTTTATGAGAACATTTCAGTGATAAAAATTAATTTCAAAGTTCAAATTTTTACTTCCTTTAACCAGTATTGTTGAAATTAAATCGAACCATTCAGCTAAATAGAATTAATTGGAAAGCAATCAATGTTACAGTGCATTTAGATGCTAAAATCAAAGTTTATAAGAATAAATAATTAATTGCATGAACCAATAAAATCATTGCTTTTTTTGGAATGCCCAAAAATCCAGGTTACATTTTTAGGCCGTGAATAGTGCATATCAAGATTAATAGTACCACTCAAAATATGAAATGTACTTTACTAGACTCTAGTAGTATTATTTATGAAGAACTCGATGATCAAATTTGTGGTCCATTCAAGGTCATTTAGGGGGTTTTAACAAGAGTTAAAAAACACAAATCGAGTCACGAATTTATGATGAATAGTGGCTAGTTTGACCAGTAGTCAAATTCTGATCCAAAACTCCTAAAAGTCAAACTTGCCTCGTCTAAAGGATTTTAAATGAAGAATTTAACTATAATTAAGTGATAATTAACGTGTGTATGGAATAATTTTAAAATTTGAAGAAAAAGCACATAAAAATGGAGACAATGTGGACCATTGGATGGAAAATTGCATCAAGTGATTTTAACTAATGTTTTCAGAAATGGACCGTTGTCGACTTGGCATGCTAATTAGTTCATCACTCAACTGATTCGACTGGATGGAATCAAATTTTTTATTTTTTAGAAAATATAATTATTTATAAAAAAAATTTAAAAATACGGTATGAACAGCCACATATAAAAAAATAAAAATACATTCAATAACCTATTAGTTATCAACTTATCAAGCATCAAGATTTTAAATATAAATTATGAGTCTTACAAGGCTTGCAAATATAAAAATCAAATAAATTATTCAAAAATAAGTTATTATAATCAAACATAAGTAGCAAATATTTAAATATCATACAACAATAATGGGAAGCATTAGAAATTGTTGTTGTAGATTGTCTTCCTTCAATAATTTCCTAATACATTAACGTAAAATATAAACAAAACACATGTCGGAGTAGAAGATCTGTTATTACAGAAAAACAAATATAGCAGCAACCTCCATCAACAAAGCATTAGAATTATAAGGCTCAGCAGGTGGTTGGTGATTGAAAATTATATAATAACGCACAATGGATCATGCAACATGCCAAGTAACATATATTACAAATAACAATCTAATAAAACCACTAACTAAACACTGATTCGCCAGGCCAAAAATTAATTAATGTGCTATCTAACAAATAGACAAGCCAAGCAACTGCAAACAAATAAGCACTGCTAAGTGCCTTGCTAATTGCACTTCCTAATCAAAGCCATTATAAATTTACAATAATTCAGATAGAACACACTAAGCATCTTAAGCCGAAATTAAAGCAAGCAATTAACTTAAAGCTATGCATATTGTGTACAAGCAAATAACTTAACTGAAGTTTTCAAATACAGAGCAAGCAATTAACTTAACCAATTTCAGAATTAGCTAATAACAAAATCAATAAAGATAGGAAACAATATTTGCTAAATATATAAGGATTTCTTGAATATATTGACATATCAGTAGCATGAACAAAACTCCAATTCTCACACTCCAATTTTTGTACCAGTAGCAAAAGAAAAACTCTAATTATTATATTAGTTGTTCATACCATTACTATATCTAAAGTAAAAAGACAAGATTATAAATGGATATTTTTTTGAAAGATTAAAAATAGAAATTAAAGAAATAAAATTAAACAGTTCGTAGTGTAAGAACTTCTCACTTGAAGGCGAGATTGAATTTGAAACTATATTAGAGGGAGAAAATGAAAAAGAAAAAGCTAAGATTGAAAGTTGAAACTATATAGAGAGAGAAAATGGAAAAAAAAGGATATGCATACCGAAATCAATGAAGCTTATCGGCATCAAAGTCTTGATTTGTGGCCGGCCAAAGAAAAACCATTGATGGTGGCTAGGCAAGAGAAAAAAGAGTGAGGTATGGAAGCAGGGTGTAGTCAGAAATTTAGTTCAGTGGGATCAAAAATTATAAAAATTTATAAAAAATTTATTGACATAAAAATATGAATAAATGTAAAATTTTTGTTCAAAGTATTAAAATCGATATAAATTTGTTATTTAATTTTATTTTTCTAAATGGGCTAAAATATTGAAAATTGAATATGGACATTTTTCTGAGGGCAAAAATAGACATTTTTATTGATGACTAATATAAAAATATGGTTTATATTTATCTTTAAATTATTGAAGTGATCCACAATTGCCCTTCAGAGTATTAAATAAGAGCAAATACATACCATTTTAATATTTTGAGAGGCATTTGTTAAAAAAAAAATAGAGGCAAATATGTACTATTTTTTAATAATTTAAGAGCAAATTTAGTTTTTATCCTTAAAAAATAAGAAATTCATTTAAATATTTTTGAGGAGTCAATTTTAAAAAAGTTAAACTTGTAGAGTATTTTGCAATTTTTTCTTAATTGAGACGGGTCGTTTTTTTAAAAAAATTGAAATTAATAGAATTTTTTTTTAAACATTTTATAGTTGACTAGTGACAATTGACCCTACTCAATTTGGAGCAGCTACGACCCTATATTTTTAAGAAAGAATTATTGAGCATAACAAGAGGGAGGAAGGGTCGAATTTGGAAATTGGTAGTATTTTTAGGTGTCTAATTTGTAAAAAATAAATAAATAAAACAGTGATGCAAGCCGAACTCGCTTATTATTCTCGGAGGGCCCGTTTTTGGGGAGGGTTCGAATCTAAATTTTGGG
Organism: Excoecaria cochinchinensis; assembly: GCA_947683425.1. Classification (NCBI taxonomy): domain Eukaryota; kingdom Viridiplantae; phylum Streptophyta; class Magnoliopsida; order Malpighiales; family Euphorbiaceae; genus Excoecaria; species Excoecaria cochinchinensis. Next base: position 31,801,218 of record CANTUQ010000146.1, on the reverse strand, counting down.
TAACATGAGATATTATGTAATTTCTACCCAATAGAAAATTGGAAATATTAATCTAATCCAATGAAACTTTTTAGACACTTTTGAGATATTTTGGAGTCGCCACCCAATTTGAAAAAAATTGGTAAAGTTCGTTTAATATCGAGTGTCTAAACCAGAGAGGAGTTCGGAACTTTACTTTTATTAATATCTTGGTTAATTACAAATAAAATTTTAATTATTAAATTTCTATCTTTCATCTCACACAATCATGCATTTAAAATAAAGCGCAAATTCAAGTAACGAGGAAACCAGTAAAAAATAATAAATTAAATAAAATACAAAACAAATTAAAAAAATAAAATTGGGACAAAAATACAATCCCACAAAATAGAAAATTAAAATAAATAAGTAAGCATACATAAATCGGAATATTTATTTGGAATAAGAACATTGGTTCTTTCATGTTTACTAAAAAAATTGAAGAGTTATTTTTGTGTGAATATTGAGAAAACCGGGATGAGTAATCACATTTTGAGAAAATTAGCTTTTTTTTAAAAGTGAAGTTTTATTGGCTAAAATTAGGATATTGGTCCCATTTTATTAGAAAAAATTCCAATTTATTAATAAAAATATTTTTGTGATTTTTTTAATGTGCATAAAATAAAAAAATTTATTACAAATTACATAACAAAGAAAATAAAAGGAAAAATAATAAAAATATTAAATCAATCAAATTAAATTTCCCAGATCCCCTCCTTTGAGTATAAAAGTGCTCAAATATGACAAAAATAAGTATTGAAACAAAAAAAAAAACAAACACAAATAAAATTGATGTTAGTAATTAAATAAAAAAAATCAATTGAACACACAAAATAATAAAAATGAATTAAAATAAATAAAAAAGGAAATAAAATGTATTGTGAATGACAAATAAATTAAACGACATAATAAAATAAATAAATTAACACACACAATAATAATAATAATAATAATAACAACAACAACAACAATAACACCAACAACAACAACTACAACCACAACCACAACCACAACAACAACAACAACAACAACAATAATAATTACAAAAAAGATGAACAATCAAATAAATAAAAAGAACAAAAAATAAAAAAAATGCTAAAAAATGTTAAATCTATAACTAAAATCACATAAAACAAATAAATATAAAATAGATCTACAAATTTACGTGGTGATTAATTGACTATAAATAAAAAATCATAAAAAAATATAAAATCGATTTGAGTTTAGAATATTTACACTCAAAATTGGATTTGATGAAGGAAGAAAAATGGATGAAAATAAGATTAGAAAAATAAAAATTTAAACTTTTTATTTAGAAAGAAAATTGAAAAAAAAAAAGATTGTTCAACTAAAAAATATAGAAGAAAATTTGGATCTTAAAAATAAAGAATTGTTTTTTTTTTTGGCTCAACAATTATTTTTTTTTTAGAAAATTCAACTTGGAACCTTATAAAAATTCTCTTGAAAAAAAAGAAAATTCAAAAAAAGCAACCCAAAAGTTCTCTTAAAGAACAAAAGGAAAGAAAGAAATTTTCCCCCCAAAAAAGTCTCCCTATTTTTTGATTAAGTTTTCTTATTTATATTTTTAAAAAAGAAAAACCTAGTTAATTTAGGGAAAACACCCTTAATTAAATCAAAATGTTCCTTATTTTAATTAAAAAAATGGAAAAAAACCTTAATATTTTGAAAAAATGGGTCAAAAAATTAATGTTGGGCCAAAAATCATGTAAGAAATGCTTTAGGGGCCAAAATCAGCGAGGGGCAGGATGCGCAGGAGTGGTGCCCGCGTGCAGCCCAGCGCCAGTGTCACACCCCGAAATGTACCCTAGAAGGATTTGGGCATATTGTGGATGAGTAGTGATCAAAGTTGTGCAATTTGACGAATTAGGTATTGCTAAATGGACAAATTTAAGATATAAGTAAAAGTTTTGATAAGTGTGGCCAGTGGTAAAATTGTAAAATATGGAAGTATTACTTGATTTAATGAAAAAAATTAGTTAAGTGGTTCAATGTGAAGGATTATTAAGTTATAAATATTAATGTATGAGGTTATGAGAGTTGGAGGATAAAAAAGGAGAATTGGACACAAATATCTATTTTTGGACCAATGGAATTGTGACAAGTGGCAAGGGGATAGGAGGAGTATATAAAAGAGGAGTTAGAAGGAGAGAGAAGGCAGAAAAATCTGCCCTCTCCCTTTCTTGTTCTCTCTTCTTTCTTTCTTCTTCCTCTTCTTCTTTTCCTTCTTGTTTCAATGCTATGTGATTTCCCTTTGATCTAAACTCAAGATTGATGATGAAGTTGATTAACTCAAGTGATTTAAGTGAAGATTTTGTTAGGAAAAGTGAGTTTAAGTTTTAGATTCCTTCTATCTGTTGTGATTTGGATAAAACCCTAGATTTATATTTTGTGTGTATGTTTGTGTTATTGCTGAGGATTTTGGATGAGGAAAATCTTGGATGGGTTATTGGAACAAGAAAGATCAACAAGGAAAGCTAATTGAAGCAAAGGAGTTAAGGTTAGGGATTTTTGTGTATTTGATTTATTTTGTGCTTTTGGGATTTTGATTTGAAATTCTAGAAAAAAAAATGTGATTAATGAGGTTTATATTTGGTATAAAAGTTGGATTTCGTGTTTTTATTGATGATTTGAAAGTGTAAATTGAGTGGTCTTGAAGTTTGATTGATTTTGGAGGTTTGCATGAACTTTGGAAAAATTGAATTTTTGTGATTGTCAATAGAGATTTGCAGAACGCGACTCTGTCCGAGACGTGTCTTCCTTCACGAGTCGGCATGCTTCCTCACAAGTTGTGAAGTGCCTCACGAGTCGTGAAGCTCCTCACGGCTTGTGAACTTCTCACGACTCGACCGCCTAGGAGGAGCTTTGTCACGAGTCGTGACAAGCTAGTTTCACGAGTCATGAATGGGAACATGACTCGTGACAGCTTTTGCCCCCTTCGTGCTTTCCCTCTGTTCTTTCATCATGGTCTGTTGTGTTACCTTCATGAGTCGTGACCTTGTGCACGACTCGTGACGGCCTCCTGGGTCTCGTTTGTCGCGAGCGCGACAGACCTCTTTGCCTCACAGTGTTTTTGAAAAATCTTCTTCTTTGCATAGCTTTTCACTTATGTTATGCATATATGATTTAAAAGGTGAATTATTCAATGTGTTCCTATGCATAGTAATTATTGAAACTTAAGAATTTGATCTATTATTATTGTGTTATAAATGTATATGTAAGCTTATCTGTTAAGTTTGAATGAATGCATGATGATTAATAATATGATTATGTTTAATATGTTCTTATGAATACTTTGATCTATGAAACCGCATGTGATTAGTTTTGAATATGATAAATGTAATTCGCACATATGATATGCGAATAAGTGACTGCATGACGAATAATAATATGATTTTGTTTAATATGCTAATGTGAATATCTTAATCTATGAAACTACACATGACTAGTTTTGAGCATGATAAATGAAATTGGTGCATACGATAGGTATATATATATTGATACGTGTGCTTATGTGATCACAAAAGAATGATGATAGTATTTGATAAAATGGGAATTTAGCCTGCGTTAGTCGAGTCGTGGATAGATAGGCATGCCTATAGAGTTCTGTTAGCTGCAGCCCTCTGTTCTATTTTGGACCCTGATCAGGTCCTCGTTTGGTTCCTCGCGAACCTCAATGTGTACGGATCTTGTTTAAGATCACCAACGTGAAAATGTTTTTGAATAAGAAAATGTGATGTTGCTTTTCGATTCATACCCGTAAGGTACCGCCATGCGTTCAGTTCGATTCATACCCGTAAGGTATCGCCATGTGTTCACTCGCTTATCCACCCCTTTGACTTAGCAGGCAATTAAATGAATTGATAAGTTCTGTGTTAATGTACAAAGAGATATGTGAATCAAGTGTTTGAAAGTGGTTGTTGAAATGATAAGCTTGTGCTTCACGCACTAACGTGTTCTGAATCCTTCACGGACTCGTATATGGAATTGTGTGGTATCTTCGGATACCTAAATGCTTTGCATCTGAACCTAATGTCAGTTAAATGAAGAGAAATGTAACAGATAATGTTATTCTGATAAGTGTGTATAAATGTATACTGACTACATGTGAATTCGTATGTGGATATTGCATCTTACTAATCTGTTCAAAAATTTAGAATATGATTATTTACATGAAATCTTTGACATGAGTTATTGAGATATTTGTTATACATTTTGCTATAGTTAAAACCTTGGTGAATGAGCTTTATAAATGTATTCGTTTATATGTTTAATATGAGAATACAGGTATGTTATGTATTATCTACCTTGTGGATCTTAGCTTGGATTATTACTATAAGTATATTTGTAAGTAATTCGTGTGCATTGTTTATTGGTTGTAATGAATATGATGATGTTATACTGATTAGTAAGTAAGGAATAATAATGTGTTAAACATAATATGGATAACTGTTGAGCATTTTCTATATATGCTTATTATACCGCAAGTATACGGTGTACCGCAATAGTACTTAAGAATGTCGATCCCACGAGGAACGTTTTTACACACTATTACTAATTGATTTTAATCTTGTTTACAATGATTAATTAATGGTAGAGTTGGTTTTAATCTAATCTAACATGTAAACTAAATATACCTAGTTAATGATAGTCAAAAGAAGATAAAATAAATCATGAAGAATTAAAAACAATGAACTTGATTCCATCATTTAGATTAACATCTTTCATCTTTTTATGCAAGCCAAGTTAGAATAAACTTTTAACTCACTCTCTCGACATGAATTAAAATGCCTAAAACATATAATTAAAATTCTAACTCACAATTTTCATTAATGAATTAGAGGTTTCTAATTACATATTTTAAGAATAAACACTAACCTATAGCAATTATCTCAATATACCGATTCTCAAAATATACCTTGATAATGAATCTCTATTAAATGTCAAATAAAGCAAACTCTCGAATTACTTTAACTTGTAAAGATCATGCAAAAGATATTAATAGAGAATCTACAATGAAAGACTATGAAAGTAGATATAAATAGAAAGAATTATAATATGCAAATTCATTAAAATGATATTCATAGAAATATTGGAGAAGAATTAAAAATAAGAGAATAAGATAGAAGCCTTTCAACCCTTTTCTCAATCTCTTGAAACAAAATTTCTTCTCCTTGATCTTCTTCTTCAAGACATAAAACTAAATAGAATTTAACTAAGAAAAATCTGTTTTGCAAAATACAAAAAAATTACTTAACTAAAAAATTCATTCTTAAAAATTATAGTTAACCTAATATTTATAGATAATAATTGAAAGTTGGTGTCCTTTGAAGATGTCCCTTGAGAATGGTTGCAAAGTTTGGTGAAATAAGGTGACTTTTCATGTGACTTTTGGCCCAAAACTGTCCAACGGTCATCTCTATCGTGATCGCAACGGTGTCGCGATCGCGACAGAACGCGCTTGCCCATTTTCTTCCTTCTTTCTTTCTTTCGGTTTTCTCTTCCCTCTCTGGCCAGTCACGGGACGTTACCTCCCATCACAGAGTGACTCTTCACGTGTGTGGCGTGACTGGCACTCACGTCTCGCCTTGTCTCGCCTCCTCCTCTTCTTTCCTGGCTTCTCGTCACGTCGCGTGACCTTTGCTCACGTCGCGTGACTTCCTCTCTCTCAGTCCTTCTCTTCATCCTTCTTCTTTGTTCTTCTTCTCCAGTCACGTCTCGTCACCCATGCTTACGTCGAGTGACTCCTTGTGTGTGGCGTGACCTGCTCCTCTCTCGTGACTTGCTCGTTCTATTTACTCTTCTCTTCATTTCTTCACCTAAAAACACAGATAATCAACATAAAAACTCAACTGATACAAATAAACATAATCTAACACATCACATTAAATTTTACAAACAATTACATGATTAATTACATAAACTCACACAAAATAAATACTAAATTATACTTCAATTTAGCTCCTATCAGGTTCCCCCACACTAAACCCTTGCTTGTCCTCAAGCAAGAGAAAAGACATGAACAAATTCAACAGCCAGTAACATAATTACAAAGCAATGTTCATTCAGCATATACACTAGAGTTGCAAAGATCAACTATCCCAAAAACTCACACATATCAGTAAATCAAAATTCAAAATATGCATTGAAAATTCAACAAGTTTTCTAATTTTACTACTTCGAACATAAAGAATATAAAGTCTCAAAAACTAAACATGAATCAAAGAGAGAAAATTGATCATAAAAGTTAAAAATCTAAGATTGCTAGTCACCTTTTAGGACAATTGAAGCTCACTTACCCTTAATCAAATCTCATGGCATTTTTAGACTCTCTTTTTTTTATATTCTTTCTTACATGGATATATATATTTTTCATTTAATTCCATGCATAGCAAGAGAAGTTAATATGGGTGCGTTTTACGCTCCATCCCATATTTTTGAAATTTTGAATGTACATCTTGCTATTTTCTCTTTTTTTTTTTATATTTGGTGGGTGCATTTTATGCTCCATCCCACTTATCTTTAATTTTCTTTTCTTTTTGAGTCCTCATCCATTATTGAAAAGATAATAAGTAAGTATTATGGCTATAGTTTCCATAGGCAACTAGAAACTTAAAATTTTAAACAAAATGAGCAAATTCTAACTTTAAAAACATGGTAGGTAAAGAGACTAAATAATCTATAATGTTGAAATAAGTAAAACCAAATAACTTTAAATACTTAAAACACATCCCAAAAATTTTGAAAAACTGAGAAAAATGAGTATAAAAGATAATGGACTTAGCAACCTATACAATATACCAAATAAACAATGCTTAATAATAAAGTTTACTAAAAAGCCTAATTGACATATAAAAACACACAACAACCAATGCAAATAACATAAACATAAACATATAAAACAATAATCAAACAAAACTAACTCACTCCCCCACACTTAGAACCAACATTGTCCTCAATGTGTAGGAATGACACACAAAAACAAGTAAAAAAAATAAATAAAATGAATAAAAAGAAAACTCCCTTATCATGGTGAAGGTGGAGGCGATGGAACCATAAAACCCGCTTGGATCATGAAATTATCAAACTTGTACTCCAGCCTCCTTTGACGTCGCTCAATGGAAGATAATTGCTCTTGCATATTAGATAACATTGATGGGATGTTATGGCTGGATGAGCCAATATCAGGAGCAGCACCCACAACAGCTGGAATATCGGGCATCACTTCATCCTCACTTGCCTCCTCCTCACCTTCTTCTTCTTGTGCCTCTACTTGTGGCTAGAAGTTCCAGCAATATCCCTCCAACAAGATCGAGCACGTGCCGGAATTTCCTGAAAATTATTACCAACAACCTCTCCACGAACTAACATATTCTTATTAAAATAATTGCAAGGAAAAACTCTATAGTAGGCATCAAGATCCACATTTAGATTGCTTGCAATACTAGAAATAACATGCCCATGTGTTAAAGGTGAATCATGCTTGTTTACAGATTGCAATAATTGACTTACTATCCAAAAAGGCCAACATACGTCCTTACGTTTATGTACACACCACATCAAAAACAACTCATTATATGAAACTCTATTAAATTCAGACCTATTAAAAATTAGAGAAGCTAAAACTCTATACAAAATCCAATATCTCAAATCTTTAATAAACATAGATTTAGCATCCCTAGCCCTATAACGAGTTTGCAAATCAGTTAAAAATGTCCAAAATCTATGTGGCTTAAAAGATTTAGGTGGCTCAGTTAAACCAGTTTGAGAAAATCTAAACATCATATTCATCATAAAATAGGTTAAAGTGTAAGGTTTTCCAGCCATCCTAAAATCTAACCAATTCTCATTATCATCATTCTTTTTCAATGTGGTATAAAATTCTAAAACCAAATCAGGACGAACATCTTCATGCATAGTTGCAAATTTAAATAACCCACAAAATCTTAACATTTCATTCACTACATCTAGCATGCCAATTTGATTAAGTAAAGAGTCAGGAAAATACTTACATTGCATCAAATGTCTATCACGAAGAGTTAAATACCTACTGCCTTCGTCTACAGAGAATACAGGAAATAGAGCACCATAATGAACAACAATATTCACTTCCTCACCTTCCTGCTCTTCTTGTTCAAGTCGAGAAACAGATGGATTCTTTGTTCTCACCATATTTGATTGTGTTGGGTAAATAGAGAATGAAAACTAAAGGGAAATAAATCTGAAAACCATAGAAGAAATTAACAAAACCAAATACACAAAAGGAAAACAGAAAAGATAAAAGAAAAAGGAATGTAAACAGAGAAAAAAAATTACATGAAAATGCCAAAATTAAATGCAATGAGGGAAAGAAGAAATGAAAATAAAAATGAAAATACATTAACAAACCTGAAAATAGAACGCAAATCCCGTAATCCCTAAGTCAGTCTTTTGAAGAAAAGAGAAGAGAAACACAATGCTAAAATGTAGAACTAGAATAACGAAAGGAAAACAGAGGATGGAAGTTCGAAATTTCTCTGTGGAAGAAAAAGAAGAAGAAAGGAAAGATGGCTACTGAAGGTCTGTAACTCGTGACCGGCGCTGGGCAAAATAAAACTAAGAGAAAACTGAAGTAGAAAAGGAATAAAATGAAAAGTCACGACTTTAGGGTTTTAAATTTTAAGTTCCCGCTTTTAATTCTTCTTTTTCTGTGTTTTAATGCCTAAATGGTAAAATTAAGTTAATGTAATTGAAATTAAATCATCTAAAACAGAAAAGAAAGCAAAACAAAACCAAATAATATAAAAATAATAAGTAAAATAAGAAAAGAAAAGAAAACATTTAAAACGTACCTATTCTCCACATAAGGAGTGACGTCGGGTGAAGCAACGTCACGACTCGTGACGCTCTTTACTTACCTGGGCGAAGTCCATCAAACGAAATCCTCAGACCGTCACGTCGCGTGAAGCAACGTCACGAGACGCGAGCCCTGCCAAAATCGCGTTCTGTCGCGATCGCAATACTTGCCGCGACCGCGACAGAAGCAACGTCTGCAAAACACACATTTTTTTTTATTTTTTATTTAATTTTTTTATATATTTATTAATCAAATCTCATCTTACTAAATTAATTAAAAATTTAAAAACAATTGTTTTCTTAGCATAAAAATCTAAATTACAAAAAATAAAACTACCTAAACTAATCTAAAACAAAGCATAATAAATTTAAAAAGAAAATATAACAAAGTAACCTAAATAAAAGAACTAGATATATCATGGCTTAATGTGTTCCCTAGGATTCTCCTCAGTATTACTTGGAAGGCATCCTAGATTTCTAGAAGGTAGGGAATTAGCAAGTTGACCTATTTGAACCTCAAGATTATGAATAGTGGCAGCATGATTTTTAGCAATTTGATCAAATTTTTCTTCAAGTTTCTTTTGACTTTCATCTTGAGAATGCATCTTATAATTAATTTCTTCAATGAACTTATCAATTTTAACCTTAAAAGCCCCAAACCTATCTTGTGGTTGTTGATATCCTACTCCCCTATTTTGGTTGTTAACATTATTAGTCTCCCATGAAAGGTTAGGACGGTTTCTCCAACCAGCATTATAAGTGTTAGAATAAGGATTTCCACGACCTTGACCTTGAAGAAAATTAACTTGTTCTTCCTTATTAACCATGCCTAATTTGCAATTATCACTCTTATGTCCTTGTTGACCACACACATTGCATGCATTTAATGAATTACCACCCATACTTAGACTATTAACTCTATGATTTAATGCTTCAATTTGGGCTTGTAATGCAACCATAGAATCTACTGAATGTACCCCCCTAACATTAGAATTATTATACTCCCTTACTCTTTCAGGAGGCCACATACAGTTATTCATTGCCATCTCTTCCAATAGCTCATATGCTGCATCAATTGTTTTCCTCATTAAAGATCCACCAGCAGCAGCATCAATAGTCCCCCTTGTGGTTGGATTTACACCATTATAGAATGTCTGCATCAAAAGCTCCCTTGGAAGGTTGTGGTGTGGACACATCCTTTGCAATTCCTTAAATCTTTCCCAAGCCTCATATAATGATTCATTTTCATTTTGAACAAATGTAGTGATGTCCTTTATGATTTTTGCAGTTTTGGCCAATGGAAAATATTTTGAAAAGAATGCTTGGGCCAATTGGTCCCAAGTAGTTATAGATCCCCTTGTTAGGGAATTCAACCAAGCCTTAGCTTTATCCTTCAAAGTAAATGGAAAAAGCCTAAGCTTGATTGGATCAGCCGAAACCCCATTTATCTTAAAGGTATCACAAATCTCAAGAAAGTTTACCAAATGAGCATTTGGATCCTCATTTGCCAAACCATAAAATTGAATACTATTTTGAATCATTTGTAATAATGAAGGCTTAATTTCAAATTGATTGGCATTTACCGTTGGTCTTAGCACTCCTTGTTGTGCACCACTCAAAGCAGGTGTGGCAAAGTCCATGAGTCTTGGTGGATTTTCTTCAGCCATGATAATTGATCTTCTATTTTTGTTCTTCTTTCTATTTGACTTCCGGTTACTTGACAAGAATCTTTCAATTTCAGGATTTAAAGGCTCAAGCTCTTCTAAAGAACTCCTTGTACTAGGCATGAACTTCTCAAATCCTATAAATCACAAACAAAACATAAAGTTAAATTAAACAAATAAACAAATTAAAACAAAAGAAAATATTGTAATCCAAAATCATAAATCAATTTTTATAATGGCAAAACAACCGTTCCCCGGCAACGGCGCCAAAAACTTGTTGAGCATTTTCTATATATGCTTATTATACCGCAAGTATACGGTGTACCGCAATAGTACTTAAGAATGTCGATCCCACGAGGAACGTTTTTACACACTATTACTAATTGATTTTAATCTTGTTTACAATGATTAATTAATGGTAGAGTTGGTTTTAATCTAATCTAACATGTAAACTAAATATACCTAGTTAATGATAGTCAAAAGAAGATAAAATAAATCATGAAGAATTAAAAACAATGAACTTGATTCCATCATTTAGATTAACATCTTTCATCTTTTTATGCAAGCCAAGTTAGAATAAACTTTTAACTCACTCTCTCGACATGAATTAAAATGCCTAAAACATATAATTAAAATTCTAACTCACAATTTTCATTAATGAATTAGAGGTTTCTAATTACATATTTTAAGAATAAACACTAACCTATAGCAATTATCTCAATATACCGATTTCTCAAAATATACCTTGATAATGAATCTCTATTAAATGTCAGATAAAGCAAACTCTTGAATTACTTTAACTTGTAAAGATCATGCAAAAGATATTAATAGAGAATCTACAATGAAAGACTATGAAAGTAGATAGAAATAGAAAGAATTATAATATGCAAATTCATTAAAATGATATTCATAGAAATATTGGAGAAGAATTAAAAATAAGAGAATAAGATAGAAGCCTTTCAACCCTTTTCTCAATCTCTTGAAACAAAATTTCTTCTCCTTGATCTTCTTCTTCAAAACATAAAACTAAATAGAAATTTAACTAAGAAAAATCTGTCTTGCAAAATACAGAAAAATTACTTAACTAAAAAATTCATTCTTAAAAATTATAGTTAACCTAATATTTATAGATAATAATTGAAAGTTGGTGTCCTTTGAAGATGTCCCTTGAGAATGGTTGCAAAGTTTGGTGAAATAAGGTGACTTTTCATGTGACTTTTGGCCCAAAACTGTCCAACGGTCGTCTCTGTCGCGATCGCAACGGTGTTGCGATCGCGACAGAACGCGCTGGCCCATTTTATTCCTTCTTTCTTTCTTTCGGTTTTCTCTTCCCTCTCTGGCCCGTCACGGGACGTTACCTCCCATCACGGCGTGACTCTTCGCGTGTGTGGCGTGACTGGCACTCACGTCTCGCCTTGTCTCGCCTCCTCCTCTTCTTTCCTGGCTTCTCTTCACGTCGCGTGACTTCCTCTCTCTCAGTCCTTCTCTTCTTTTCATCCTTCTTCTTTGTTCTTCTTCTCCAGTCACGTCTCGTCACCCATGCTCACATCACGTGACTCCTTGTGTGTGGCGTGACCTGCTCCTCTCTCATGACTTGCTCGTTCTATTTACTCTTCTCTTCATTTCTTCACCTAAAAACACAGATAATCAACATAAAAACTCAACTGATACAAATAAACATAATCTAACACATCACATTAAATTTTACAAACAATTACATGATTAATTACATAAACTCACACAAAATAAATACTAAATTATACTTCAATTTAGCTCTTATCAATAATTGGATTTAGGAAATAAGTTAGGATTAATTATGGAACATGTGAGTTAAAGTTTTCTGTAGAACTACGTGGTTCTGATTCCCAACCATAGGGATACGTAGGAAGCTTGGAATAACAGTTTCAAGTCCGAACCAAATCTGAGTAATGAAATGTTTTGTTTATTTTGAACAAGTGATGGTTTGATTAAAATGAAATGTTTTGATTTAAGTATTGATACTGTAATTTGCATGATTTTGAAATATTTGTAACAATGAGAATTTCTGAACTTCATGTTTCGAAGCTTAAAATGTATTTCTAGAATTTATGAAGTATAACTATCTTTAGGGCCATTAAGTGATTTAAAGTATATGATAAGTTTTGTATAATATATTGTTTTTGATTAAAAAGTAAATAAGTATTTTTGTGTATGGTTATAAGACGCTGATGTATGTGTAATTGCTTAAGTTTCCATAACAAAATAATGATATTCGTTTGTAATAACTTTGGCCGGCATTCCATTATGTTTATGTATATATATATATATATGAATTTGCATGTGTTTGCCTCGAGAACCACTGTGAGTGGCTGCCCATTATTTATTTTGCCCCGACTAAGCGTTATCGCTTATCACGGTTGTTTGTCCATGCAGGTTAGGAGATCAGACTAGCGTAGCGATCCGCTGGGTTTTGGCCAACGAGTCGGTAGAAATTATAAAAAGTTTTTATTGATCTTTAGTTTGTAATTAAGTTTATTTATGCGGTTTTGTAATAAGTTGTAATATTCTATAGTATGAATAATGGTGTGTTGATGACATAGGTTTAGGATGTGCATGTCTTTAGCTTCTGTTTTTAGAAATTTTATTACTCTGATTTCTGTATTTCCATGTGTGTCTTTGTCTGATAGCACCCTCCGCTCACCATAGCTCTTCATCCTTTGATATGCTACGTGTGGGAGTTGGGGGTGTTACAGCCAACGCGCGCCTGCATGCGAGGAGCACCCGTCCTTCTACGCCGGCAGCTGCAAGACTCCGAAAAACTTTTTTTTAAAGCAATTTTGACAAGAACATTATCACTTCCAACATTTTTTTTAATTTTTATTTTTATTTTAATAAAATATTTTTTATTTTTTATTTTTAAAGAGCAAATTTGACCAAAAAACCATCACTTCCAATCTTATTGCCTATGAACAGCTGCTAATTTCATCACTGGATAACCCTAGTCTGGGCTATCTCGGGACCCAGTTGCCTCCAGTTTTGGGAAATCTAGTGTATGGGTGCCTAGGTAAGCCAAAACTCAGAGAAAAAAGAAAGGAGGGCGTACCTAAGGCTGACACCTTCCAGCTGCGCTCATGATATCGCGGCGGATCCTTGATTAACACCTGCTTACTGACATGCCAAGCCATTCTCTTAGTGATCGATTTGGTCCGTCTTGCTGGCTTTTCAAATTTCTGTGGTTGATGTTGGACAGATGCACCCTGAAAAGCTATTTGTTCCCTGGAGAGCAATTTTGTGATTTGGATTGTGAATATCATCCCCTTGGATTGCACTGAGCCATTTCAAGACTTCCAAAGTGTGGTCATTCTTGAATCTCACCGAGCCGTTATCCAGACTACAAAGTGACCATTATCCTCTTCGATTGGACCGAGTCATTTCTAAACTTACGAAGTGTGGATATCATCCTCTTAGATTGCATCGAGTTATTTTTAGACTTACGAAGTGCGGATATCATCCTCCTGGATTGTACCGAGCAATTTCTAGACTTACGAATGTGGATATCATCCTCCTGGATTGCACCGAGTCATTTTTAGACTTATGAAGTGCGGATATCATCCTCCTGGATTGCACTGAGTTATTTCTAGACTTACAAAGTGCGGGTATCATCCTCTTGGATTGTATCGAGCCATTTCTAAACTTACAAAGTGCAAAAAACATCCTCTTGGATTACACCGAGTAATTTCTAAAGACTGCGGTTGATGTGGCTTATCATTAACGCCATTGAGTCGTTCAGCAAACTTTACATTGATTGAGTTAATGAAGAGCCATTCAGCGCCGCCTTCTTGTTGAAAAGACCTGTATGCCTCTTACGAGGGCTTTGTGCTCGTAAGGAGACTTTGAAAATTTATGCTCACTGAGAGGCTTAGATTCTCACTGAGAGACTTAGATGGTCACTGAGAGACTTAGACTTGAGCCTCTTGATTGCCCCCGGTATGGTGTGCATGAATAGGCTTGCTCTTTTGGATGTTCTCTTTGACACGGATCCATGGGATTCCTTTTCATTGGGGACATCTTGATCTGATTGTTCAGTGTGGATGAGTGCCGATGTTGAGCTGAAATTTTCCTTTGGCCCACTTTTGCGTGTGATGTTTATTTAGACATTTCCTGCAAAGTTATGTGCACAAGAACATATAAAAGAGATTGTGTGTGCATGTGTGAAATATATATGCAAGGCCATATACAAGAAACACATGTAAAGAACTATGTGCTAATAGCTCTTTGTGCAAATTATACGCATGTGATGTATGGATGACGCTATGCATGCAAAATATGTGCAAAGACCTATATGCATCTTATGTATGCAGAAACCATGTAAATGGAATGTGTGCCTTATGTGCATGGCATATATGCATGGAATATGAACACAGGATGAGTGCAAAAATTATGTATGCAAAATATGTACAAGGGATCATGCATGTGAATGCATGTGGGGCACCATGTGAGGTGCAAAGAGTTATGCAAATATGCGAAAGATCATACATGCATGATACACGTGAGATATTACATGCAGGTTTGCAAAAGATCGTACATACGTGATGCACGTGAAATATTGTATGCAAATGTTTGCAAAGGACGTATGCATGCAAAAATGGATAGGCCATATCCTAGGTGGTTAAAGAATTCATTAAGAGTAGGACTCGGCTGCCCATACTGTCTGATGCGGCCAAGGATCTAGAAATGTCGTCTTGGCTTAGAAATTCTGACCCATAATCTTTTAACAGAGAACCGTCTGGTGTGCATCTTTGTCCCCTGGTCAACGAGCATGCGCCTTTTGCTATGAGATGTACAACATTTTGCCCCTAAGATTCTGACTCGTGTCTTGCTTTATGCATTATTTGCCTAAATGGAGGTTATTCGAAAACTTATCGCTTTGGGTATTGAAAGTCATTAATTGACGTGCGTCCCTTATGAATTTTTACACTAGATTTTTTTTGTTTTTTTTTTTACGGGAAATGCATCCCTTTAGGGATTTTCACATAACCCTGTGCCTAATTTTTGCCTGGAATGGACCCAAGCCACTTCAACGGTTTTTATTCATTTTATTTTTTCTTGTAGGATAGACTACCTATTTTTAGATTTTCATCTTGCCCTTTGGCTTATCTTTTGCTTAGAGAGCCAGTGACAATTTTCATCCCTATCGGCATTTTTTTTTGTTTTTTATTTTTTTTGGAAGAGTAGGATTTGTCACACGAAGTGTCGCTATCACTGCCTTGAGACTTGCTCCAATATATGTTACTATGCATGCCACAGGTTTCTCTTGACCATTCAAGTGCATGTTTATGTCTAGTTTATGCATGTGTTCCTATTTATATGCACCATATAGCAACAATAATAATCATGACTAGACATGTAATGCAAAAACACAGGTTTTATTCAATCTCAAGGAGTAACACCTTGAGCGCATTCGACTCATATTATCAATCAGCCCTCTTGGGTTTTCTTGATTGAATATTTTCTCTCAGCCCCTAATTTTTGCCTAGGGTGCCTTTTCCAGGTTTTTGCCCTAGCAAGATGCCCAATTTTAGCAAGGTCACCTATTTTCGACCCGCAAGGCTCTTTTTTTATTATTTTTTTTTGCCTTTGCCATTAGACCCTCTTCATTCTGTTGGCATTGCTTGATTTCGTGAATCCTTTATTATTATTTTAGTCGGGATAGTTGCCTCCTCTGACAGTGGCTTTTCAACACAAAGGGCTTAATCTTAACCTTTGTGGAAACTAGTTGATTGGAGCTTGGCTTCGTTTGGCTACATTTTATGCATCTTAGATGCCTAGGAAGCCAAGGATTGGCTTTTGAAACTTCGATTCCTATTGGGTTGGCAAATTGAAGTAGGTCTCCCTAATAATGCCCTTTTAAATTTTCATCATGTTATTCCAGGTCAAGGCAAAGGCCTTTCTTTTTTTTTTCTCTCAAATTTTATCTCACTTTGGGAGTTAGGTTGGATGTAGCCAAGATGTTATTTCCTTGAGATTGAATGAAAAAAAAAATTTTATTGAACTAATGCCTTGATTATGATTATTACCATGCATGATGCAATAAGATATAACAACGCATACATAAGAAAAACCCATACTATTAAAATAACTAGAGAAACAAGTGCATAATATAATTCAGAAACACACTTTGTATCATAAAAAGAATGGCATTGTAACAACTCTAATTCTTTCTCTCTCCTTTTGGGCCTGACATCAATTCTTGAATGCGGTCTTTTAGAGGATGACAGTAGTCTGTTCTATGCCCCGTGTATTGGTAATATGCACAATGCCAATTTATTCTGTGTCTAAGCTGCCCTCGACTTGGGGTAGGCCCTACTAGTAATGGCTGTAACTTCCCTTCTTTGATGAGACGGGTGAAGTGTTAAGACAATGGCTTTCCTGAGATAGTAAAGTGGTGCCGAGTTAATCCTGTGGCTAAGACTTCTGCTGTCATAGCATTGCCCCTGTTACCATTGCTGCTTCTTTTATTCTTACTAAAGGCCAGGTTTGCAGATTTAGCCATTTCTCTAGATGCTTGGCCTCAGCTTTGATGGCTATATATTTAAGCGACCCCCAATCTTTGAGTCCCTTCATCTTTAGTTCTTCTCTCAAATACGGGCTAGGATTCCTGATAAAGAACCTGATCTGATTTGGGGTATCTAGTTTTCTCTTTATTTCCATGACCTAATTCCTCCATCTGGTAATGTACTCATGGAAAGATTCTCCCGACTTTTGATGAAGCAGCTCTAGGTCTTTCAGGGTGACCTCCATCCTCTTACTGCAATCTTATTACTTAAGGAATTCCTCCTTCAGCAGCTCCCAATTCTCTTTGTTCCTCATATCCAGTCCATGGTACCAATTAACTGCAGGCCCTGCTAAGCTTAGGCAAAAATATTCTATCTTCTGCTTTCTGGTCAGAGTCATACCCTTCATCACTAACCAGTACTGTTTTACATGTGTTGTTGAGTATGAGGTACCATCAAACTTAGGAATATCAGGCATCTTAAAGTTCTGAGGGATTAGATCTTCATCATCCAGCTCTTTATCCTTAGGACTCATGCCTCTTCCTACTGCCAGTAACCGAGTCATAGCTTCGAACCTCTCCTCTATTTTCCTTGAGATGATCTCTTCTAACTTGGGGGCCTTGCCTCTTATCATGACTGGCTCCTCTTGCTCTTCCTCCCATAAGTCATCTTCGGGTCTATGAGCTCCTCATTGCTCTACTGGCGCTGCCACTCTAGGCTGAATTACTAGTGGGTCTGCTACAGAAGAACCCTCTCTAATTGGTTCTTGTTCATCTTACTCCCCAACAGGAGGAGTAGGTATCTGTCCAGCCAGCGGTGCTAGAGTAGTAGTAAGGTTCACCATCATTTCCATCATTCGAGCCTTAAACTCTTCCATCCTTTTACCCACTTCTTCAGCAATCAGTGCATGGGTTACATCAGCTTCTCTTGGTAAATTGGCCATTTCTGAAAATTGTTATGAATTCCTATTAATTGCATTTGATTTTGAGTCAAAAAACCCTCTAATAAGGCAGGTATCAGAACCCCTAAACCAACTAGGCAAATGGTCTACGATGGTTAAAAAATTAAGGAGTTAAAATGATGCATGCATGACATGTAGTACATGATCATGCTATGCAAATGGTCCTCGATGACTGAAAGATTAAGAGATTACAATAATGCATTTGATGCATGGAAAGATTTATGCACAGGATGATATGTACGTGTGAAAAATAATATGCACAAAAAAGGATGTACACACACAAAGGAAATTATTATTTTTTTTAATTTTTTTTATGTTTTTATGTGCATGCAATGCAATATCCACAACCACATGCAAGTAGATAGATCCTACCAACCTTATTACTCCCACATATGAGGTCGTGCGGTCTTTTTCCTTGGTGGGCTTGATCCATGAGTTAACAAGAAACCCAATGGGCACAATGGTGCACAGTGAAAAATTGACAGCATAACATCTCGTATCTAAAGCACATACATATGGGTTTTGGCCATTATATATTTGAGCACTTCAATCAAATTAAGATGGACCCACCGAGGCATGAAAGCCTTTGATGAATGACCATTTAATTTAGTTGATTTTGTTCAACATATAGTGGACTAGATAGCAAGCACGGTATTACCGTACATTCCACCTAGGGGAATGTAGACACCGGGTTTTGAGACAGCCCAGACTAAAGTTACCTAATGATGAAAATGATGCCTGTTCATAGGCAAGAGGCAAATAGAAGTGATGGCTTTCTTGGAAAAAAAATATCTTTCATTTTCTTTATTTAAAAAAAAATTGGTTTTTGGGGCCTGGGCAGTGAGATCCATGTCACTAATTTGAGATGGGGGCCTTACGTTGGTGAGGCCCATCTCAATAACATGGGCCCAGCCTCACATTAGTGAGGGAACTCACCTGCCCGTCTCTCTCCCCCAGCTTTTTATTTTCCATAATTTCTGGAGAGTTGGTTTTGAAAGTATGGGTTATGGCTGGCTTGGTGGGAAAATGATCAAATCTAGTCTGAGGGATAAAAAGAAAAGGGGGAACAACTAAAAGGGAGGAGGATTATTAGAGGGAGCATTACTGAAAACAGAGGAAAGAACGAAAAAAAACACAGAAAAGAGAGCAGAGAAAAGAGAGAGAAGGTTTTGAGAGCAAGAAGGATTTTTGATTTTCAAAAGCCATTCAAAGATTATTCTTGAATCCAAGAAGCCAGCATTGCATCATTTTGCTAATCAAACGTACCTGATTGTAAATACTGGGTTCATCTCTCTCTTATTTTTCTTTTTCTTTCTTTTTCTCATTTATTTCTACATGTTGTTTCCTTCTCACTGTACATATTGTATATATTTGTTGTTTGATTTATTTAATCTGTTCCTCGTATGCATATTGTTGTTATGATTAAATGAATGTGTATATTGCTTCATAATGCATTTTTGATCACGTGATTTTGTGTTTGTCAAGTCTTTTGAACCTCCTCTATTTACCTCTATTTTTCCATTTCTTTGATTCAGTGATTTTGTTTTGTTTGAATTTTTGTTTTCGATCGGATTTTACCTTTATTCTTGCTTGAATTGTGTGTCCTGATCGAATTTCGTGCTCCCCGATCGGATTGCGTTGTCATTTTCCCCTGTTCCCGTTCAGACGTGTCAGAATCTCCCCCTGTTCCCAATCAGACCACATGACTTGTGAAATTCATTCACGAGTCGTGAGTGGCGTTCATGACTCATGAAATTCATTCACGAGTTGTGAGTGGTGTTCACGACTCGTGAAATCCATTCATGAGTCGTGAATATTTATTCCTCATTTCATCTTTATTTTTCTTTCTTTTTCCATTGTGTTTTCCTTGCTTTGGGCCATCTTTTGTCTTTTAGCCAAAACCATTCACGTGATTTGCTTTTATTCACTTTAAATTTCATTCTTTATGGCATTGTTTGTTCTCCACGTGCTTCTTTAAGTTATTCTTTTTTGTTTTCATCTTTTATTATTTTTTTGGTTCCTATTTTATTTTACTTCATTTTACTATCTTTTTAAAACTTAATTATTACTAATATTTCATAATTAATATATTTTCAAAGATTATTATTATTACTTTATTAATATATCTCTTAGTATTGTTGTCATCTTTCTTATTGTTATATTTAGTATTATTATTATTATTATTATTATTATTATTATTATTATTATTATCATTATTATTATTATTATTATTATTATTATTGTTATTATTATCGTTATTATTATTATTATTATTATGCTAGCATGACTTATTTTTAATCAATCTCTCATGTGAATTGCTTGCATATTAAATTGACATGTCTAATTTAACCTATTTTATCTCATATGTATTTGTTAATTATTTTTGCATGTTCTCTAGTTTTATATTTATTTTGTTAGTTTTTTGAATTATTACTAATATTCTTAATGCCATTTTTTGTTGTTTTGTTGTCTCAAAATTATTTATTTTCGCGAGTTGCATTTGCGCTTGGATTGGAGAACCGAAGAATTAAAAACTATCTAGATTTAGGGTTTGCGTTTTAATTTATTGTGTTTTCTTATATTATTTTTACGATTGTATGTAAAATATATTTTTAATTATCCGTATTAAAGAAAATCAAATTTTTTAGATAATTAATAATTTGGGACTTTTCTTAAAAAATTGGACTAATGTCCTATTTTAGCCAATAAAATCTCACTTTCAAATGGAGAATTAAGTTTTCATAAAACGGGATCACTTATCCCGGTTTTCATCAATCAATACCCCAAAAATGGTTCTCCAATTTTTAAGTTAATAAAAAGGAACCAATGTTCCTAAAATTTAATGAATAACCCGATTTATGTATGTTGCCTTTTAATTCCCTTTATGTGTTTATTCATTTGTTTATTTTTATTTATTTCTTTATTTATCTGGGGGATTGTTCTGTCCCATTTTTATTTTGTAATTTATTTATTTACAGCTTTATTTATCGATTTTCTATGTGAATGGATGCGCTTTAAATTTATTGCATAAACGCGTGAGATGAGAGATGGAATTTAGATTTCTTAACAACTCATTTATAAAACTTAAGTCATTAATAAGATTGAAGTTCCGAACACCTTCTTTGGTTTAGACTAATAGAGGTTAGAGACCTTTCCTAGTTTCTTGTAAATTGGGTGGCGACTCCAAAATACCTCAAAGGTGCTTAAAGGCATTGTGGGACTAGATGATCCTTTCCAATATTCTAATTGAAAGGAGGTGTCTAAAATGTCTCACGATGCCCAAGATCAAAAGACGCGAACCAATCCCTCGAATCCTAAAAGAGAGTTCAAAGAGGGCCTTGCTGGTTCCAGCGCGCGTCACAGTGGCGACTCCGCTGGGGACTGATTGAAACTTCGCTTCGAAAGTGACTTAAGTTAAAATTATAATTGAGTTATTAAGCATCAAAAATTCTATTTCTAATCGAAATTGGATTGCATCCATTAGAGCCTTAGAATTATGATAGCTGGTCCCCTATTTACCTCGGTGCATTCCTAAAACACAACCCTACTTTCACTCATTATAGGGAAGTGTTCGGGATAATCACCAGCCCAAGCCTCATACCATCAAATGGTATATCAAATGGAGACTCAATTGGTCGCTATGCTCGTGATGAGCTAGACCCGTTGGCAGGTACCATGCTTGGGTAGACCTAAAATAACATCACCTTTGACCAAAGCCCATGTAATGGCAATAGATACTTCCACTAGGTGAAATGTACCATAATACCGCACTTGCTATTTGGGCCATCATATATTAAATAAAATCAATCAAATTAAATGGTTTTCATCAAAGGCTTTCATACCCCGGTGGGCCCATCTTAATTTAGTTGAATTGTTTAAATACATAATGGCCAAACACCCATGCGTATGTACATTAGGCTAGAGTGTTATGCTATCGGTTTCTCACCGTGCACTATACGTGTCCAATGGGTTCCCTGTTAACCCTTGGATAAAGCCCACCTTGAAAAGAGACCGCACGACCTCATGTGTGGGAGAAATAAGATTGGAAGGATCTATCTGCTTGCATGTGGTTGTGGATGCTGCACAGCATGCATGTTCATCATATGTCATTCATGCATGTCAGAAAAAATAATAATAATAAAATAATAAATTAAACATATATATATATATATATGAATAATAATAATAATATATGTTGCGTGTGTACATATCCTTTCGTCTGCATATTACTTTTCACATGTACATATCATCCTGCATATAATTTCTTCCATGCATCATATTATATCATTATAACCTTTCACTCATCGAGGACCATCTGTATAACACAACCATGCATTTCAATCATGCATCATTCTAACAATCTGAGCTTTTCAGGCATCATAAATTCATCCAAGTGGATTAGAGGTCCTGATGGTCGACTAGTGAGGACAGACTTGCCCTTTGGATTGCTAGAAGTAGTGCTTGGTTGGGATTCGGAGTCACTCTCAATGACTAGTGAATCATCTTTGATGGCAGAAGAGACTGGGGCTTTAACCACTCAAGATCTTGCTAGGAGGCTAGAGGACTTTGAGTGGAGAATATTGGATATGATGGGCACTATGGCCAAAAGGATTGCTTATCCCCCTATTCCACAAGCACCAATGGCTCTACAAGCACCTGTCGCTCCACAAGCGCTAGCAGTACCTCCTCGGGGGCAAGTTAAATAGTTTGCTGGTGGGGAGGCTCCCCTCACTGGAGCTGTTGCCCATCCACCCGTTAATGAAAATGAAGCTACTGTGCCTGTTGAGCTAAGAAGGGCAAGGGTCCCTAATCCGGATGAGGACTTTGTGGTGGAAGATAAGGCCGAGGAGTTAGTAGCCCACCAAGTTGTGAGAGGTACGGTACCCAAAGTGGAGGATGAGGCCCTGAGAGGAATGAGATAGCAGATTGAGGCTATAACCCGAATGTTATCAGCTGGAAGGGGGATCAACCTTGAAGACAGAGATTTGGGGGCTGAAGAGCTGCTGGCCCAGAGATTTAAGATGCCTGAGCTGTCGAAGTTCGATGGTACTTCAGACCCATCCGTGCATATTAAGCAGTACACCCTAGTGATGAAGGTTACAGGGCTAACCAAGAAGCAAAAGATTGAATATTTTAGCCTCAGCTTGGTGGGTCCGACAGTAGACTGGTATTATGAGCTGGACAGGAGATCCAAAGAGGACTGGGACCTTCTGATTGATGAATTCATAAAGCAGTACGACTGCAGCAGTAGAATGGAGGTCACCTTGAAGGACCTTGAACTTCTACAACAAAAGAGCGACGAGTCATTCCACGAATACCTCACCAGGTGGAGGAATAGGGTCATGGAGATAAAGCGGAAGCCTGACACCGCTGACCAGATTTTGCAAGAGCAACATGGAGATACTGTGTTTTTTGTAGATGATTTTTTATTTTAAGAACTCCTCATGACAATTTGGTTATTTTAATATGATGAACAACTTTTGCTTTTTTGTATGGTGTTTCTGATAATTTCATTTCTTATGATCACGATACATTCATCCATTTTGATATTAACCCAATTAATATGGCCTCGTCTAACCTCGAAACTTTGTGGAATCCAAACAAAATCTTGATAGTATATGGTAAAACTCCTAAAGAGTGGATAATTTTGAGAGATAATGATAAAATAATAAAAAAAAAGAGATAGAAAAAAAAGAGATAATAAAAAAAAGGAGCCTTTGCCTGGACCAGGTGTGATATGCTGAAAATTGACAAGGACATTGTTGAGACAACATTGCTTTCACATCTACCAACCTGACGACAAACAGAATTTTGAAAACCATTCCTTTGCATCCACAACATCTGAGTTGCATATGGTGCTGGCAAATAAGATTAAATTCCGAGAGCTCCATCAGAAGTTGGACCAATAAAACTCAGGACCTTCGTGAGAAATATCCAATTCAACGGTATAACCCTTTCCTCCCAATCATTTGAAATATGTATCCCAAAACCAATAAACCATCCGGGACCCTTATAGCAAAACTTGGGAGGATAGCTCTTTACCATTTAAAAAAAAAAAAAAGAAAAAAGAAGAAAAAAAAAGAAAGAAAAAAGAAGAAAAGAAAGAAAAATAATACAAAACCACAATTTTACCTCCAAACTATCTGAGCCTAACCTGTAACCCAATCTCAACCAGAACTTGAAAAGCAGATAAAAGTAAGGTGTGGGGTTTCACATTCAAGTCCCAAATAAGAAACCCGTCATCTCGGCCAGTTTACACAAGGGTCGAGAACAAGACTTTGATGCTAAAAAAAAAAAACCACTCTCAAGAAGCAGCCTCCCCTGTTAGCTAAGATGAAGGCAAATTTAATCAACACCGACAGATTGAAGGAGGGGGCAAAGGCAAAAAAATAAAAAAAATAAAAGGAGATAAAATATTCAATCATGAAAACCCGAGAGGGCTGATTGATAACAGGAGTTTGATACTTTTAGGATATATTCTGAGATTAGATGAGCTCTCATATTTTTCGAGTTAATGCCAAATAGTGATCATGTGTTATGAAATCAAGTTGAAATATATACATTTATGCAATGATATATTTATGTGACCAGAACAGTTCATCTTGCATACTCAAAGCTGTCTAGGTCCGACACAGATTCAGCGCATTGGTACAATATTCCCTTCGGTGTTCTATCCACTCGTTCACTTCAGTCAACTTATCCTAAAAAAAAATGGCCGTTAGAGATGAAAACCGTAATTGGCGCTCTAAGCAAAAGTTAGGCTAAAGGGCAGGGTGAAAACCTGGGAACAGGCAGTCTGTCCTATAAAAAATAAAATGAATAAAAGCCGCTGGATTGGGTTGGGTCCATTCCAGGCAAAAAATAAGGCACAGGGTTATGTGAAAATCCAAAAGGACGCATTTCACTCTAAGAAAAGCTAGTGTGAAAATCCACAAGGGACGCACAACCTTAAAAGAATGACTACAGATATCAGAGGAGAACCTCGTAATCCCCAAAAGCACGAAATTCAAAAGCAATTCCAGAGGGCACCGATCCTATTGCAAATTGTGACAAAACTGGCTGTCGCATCCAAATCCACTCAGATGAATTCTTATCCTGCATTTCTGCATAACTCATCCATTTCAATTGCATGCTCACCAATTTTTCCTACATATCCGGTTTTCCAATTTTACAGTAAGAAAGATTCGATGCGGACACCGATAAAAGGCGGGTGGCGACATCAATCCAAGCAGATTAAACCAAAGACCTCTCAGGGGGCAACATTCAACCCAAGACCTCTCAGGGGGCACATTCAACCCAAAACCTCTCAGGGGGCACATTCAACCCAAGACCTCTCAAGGGGCAAATTCAACCCAAGACCTCTTAGGGGGCACATTCAACCCAGACCTCTCAGGGGGCATCATCTTAGAAGGGTTAGCACGATGGTGGCACTACCATTCTACGGAAGGTTAGCACCACCATGGCACTACCACTTCGAATCACAGAAGGGTTAGAATGATAGCGGCACTACCATTCCACAGAAGGTTAGCACTACCACTTCGAATCACAGAAGAGTTAGCACGATGGCGGCACTACCATTTTACGGAAGGTTAGCACGACCACGACACTACCACTTCGAATCACGGAAGGGTTAGCACGATGGAGGCACTACCATTCTATGGAAGGTTGGCACGACCACGACACTACCACTTCTAATCATAGAAGGGTTAGCATAATGGCGGCACTATCATTCTACGGAAGGTTAGCACGACCACAGCACTACCACTTCGAATCACATAAGGGTTAGCACGATGGCGGCACTACCATTCTACGGAAGGTTAGCACGACCACGACACTACCACTTCAAATCATAGAAAG
Organism: Excoecaria cochinchinensis; assembly: GCA_947683425.1. Classification (NCBI taxonomy): domain Eukaryota; kingdom Viridiplantae; phylum Streptophyta; class Magnoliopsida; order Malpighiales; family Euphorbiaceae; genus Excoecaria; species Excoecaria cochinchinensis. Next base: position 31,775,332 of record CANTUQ010000146.1, on the reverse strand, counting down.
GTTAGAACGATGGCGGCACTACTATTCTACGGAAGGTTTGCACGACCATGGCACTACCACTTCAGAACGGTTTGCACGATGATGGCACTACCACTCCACGGAGGGTTAGCACGATCATGACACTACCAATTTAAACAAAAAACAATGCACCGACAACATGGCGGCAACCACCACAACAACATCACCCATTTCAAGAAGACAACTGCCTCAGGTACATGTCTCTTGTCTTTTTCTTTGAGTTTTGGCTCACCTAGGCGTTCAAGCACTATGTTCCGCAAAACTAGGGGCAACTGTAGACACTGGATCCTGAGGCAGCCCAGGCTAAAGTTATCCAATGATGACAATGATGCCTATTCGTGGGCAAGAGGCAAATAGAAGTGATGGCTTTCTTGGGAAAAAATATCTTTCATTTTCTTTATTTAAAAAAAAAGTGGATTTTTGGGGCCTGGGCAGCATCTCACTAATTTAAGATGGGGGCCTCACATTGGTGAGGCCCATCTCACTAATGTGAGGCCCAGCCTCACATTAGTGAGGGAACTCACCTGCTCTCCCCTAGCTTCTCCTTTTCCATGATTTCTGGAGAGTTGGTTTTAAAAGTATGTGTTATGGCTGGTTTGGTGGGAAAACGATCAAATCTGGTCTGAGGGATAAAAATAAAAGGAGGTGCAACTAAAAGGGAGGAGCATTAGTGGAGGGAGCATTACTAAAAACAGAGGAGAGAATGGAAAAAAAAACACAAAAAAGAGAGCAGAGAAAAGAGAGAGAAGGTTTTGAGAGCAAGAAGGATTTTTGCATCATTTTGCTAATCAAATGTACCTGGGGGTAAATACCGGGTCTCTCTCTTCTTTTTCTTTTTGTTTCTTTTTCTCGTTTGTTTTCCTTCTCACTATACATATTGTATATATTTGTTGTTACGTATTGTATATATTTGTTGTTTGATTTATTTAATCTATTCATCGCATGTATATTGTTGTTATGATTAAATGAATATGTATATTGCTTCATAATGCATGTTTGATCACGTGATTTTGTGTTTGTCAAGTCTATTGAACCTCCTCTGTTTACCTCTGTTTTTCCATTTCTTTGAGTCAGTGATTTTGTTTTGTTTGAATTTTGGTTTCCGATCAGATTTTACCTTTATTCTTGCTTGAATTGTGTGTCCTGATCGAATTTCGTGCTCCCCGATCGGATTACGTCGTCATTTTCCCCTGTTCCCGATTAGAGGTGTAAGAATCACCCCCCTTCCCGATCGGACCGCACGACTTGTGAAATTCATTCAAGAGTCGTGAGTGGCGTTCATGACTCGTGAAATCCATTCACGAGTCGTGAACATTTATTCCTCATTTCATCTTTATTTTTCTTTCTTTTTCCATTGTGTTTTCCTTGCTGTGGGTCATGTTTTGTCTTTTAGCCAAACCATTCACGTGATTTGCTTTTATTCACTTTAAATTTCATTCTTTATGGCATAGTTTGTTCTCCACGTGCTTATTTAAGTTATTCTTTTTTGTTTTCATCTTTTATTGTTTTTTCGGTTCTTATTTTATTTTACTCCATTTTACTATATTTTTTTTACTTAATTATTACTAATATTTCATAATTAATATATTTTCAATGATTATTATTGTTACTTTATTAATATATCTCTTAGTATTGTTGTCATCTTTCTTCTTCTTCTTCTTCTTCTTCTTCTTCTTCTTCTTATTATTATTATTATGCTAGCATGACTTATTTTTAATCTATCTCACATGTGAATTGCTTGCATATTAAATTGACATGTCTAATTTAACCTATTTTATCTCATATGCATTTGTTAATTATTTTTGCATGTTCTCTAGTTTTATATTTATTTTGTTATTTTTTTGAATTATTACTAATATTCTCAATGCCATTTTTTGTTGTCTCAAAATTATTTATCTTCGCGAGTTGCATTTGCGCTTGGATTGGAGAACCGAAAAATTAAAGACTATCCAGATTTAGGGTTTGCATTTTAATTTGTTGTGTTTTCTTATATTATTTATACGATTGTCTGTAAAATATATTTTTAATTATCCGTATTAAAGAAAATTACATTTTTTAGATAATTAATAATTTGGGACTTTTCTTAATAAATTGGACCAATGCCCTTTTTTAGCCAACAAAATCTCACTTTCAAATAGAGAACTAAGTTTTCATAAAATGGGATCACTCATCCCGGTTATTATTCCCAGAGGGCCTGCTTTTAGAGTCCGAGAGGGATCGCTTCTAGATCTTGGGTAACATGAGATATTATGGAATCCCTACCTAATAGAACATTGGGGAGGTTCATCTAATACCATGAAACCTTTTAAGCAGCTTTGAGTTATTTCAAAATCACCACCCAATTTATAAGAAATTGGGAAAGTTCGTCTAAACTCGAGGGTCTAAACCAAAACGTAGTTCAGAATTTTTCTTTTATTAATGTCTTGATTAATTATAAATAAGTTTTTAATTATTAAATTTTCATCTCTTATTTCACACGGTTATGCATTTTAAATAAAGCGCAAATTCAAGCAACGAGGAAAGCAGTAAAAAATGATAAATTAAATAAAATACAAAATAAATTGCCAAAATAAAATTGGGACAAAAAATACAATCCCCCAAAATAGAAAATTAAAATAAATAAACAAATGACAAAATCAAATAAATAAATAAGCATACATAAATCGTGATATTTATTTAGTATAGCAACATTGGTTACTTCATGTTCACAAAAAAAGTTGAAGAGTTATTTTTGGGTGAATGTTGAGAAAATTGGGATGAGTGATTCCATTTTGAAAAAATTAACTCTTCTTTTAAAAGTAGATTTTTATTGGCTAAAATTAAGACATTGGCCCCATTTTATTAGAAAAAAAAAATCCCAATTTATCAACAAAAATATCTTTGTGATTTTATTTTTAATGTGCATAAAATAAACAAATTTATTACAAATTACATGACAAATAAAATAAAAGGCAAAATAAATGAAAAATAATAAAAATATTAAATCAATCAAACTAAATCTCCTGCATCCCCTCCTTCGAGTGCAAGGGTGCTCAAACATGACAAAACAATTATTGAAACAAAAAAAATAAATACAAATAAAATTGATGTTAGTAATTAAATAAAAAAAATCAATTGAACACATAAAATAATAAAAATGAATTAAAATAAGTAAAAAATAAAATAAAATGTATTATGAATGACAACTAAATTAAATGATATAATAAAACAAATAAATTAACATATTAATAAATTAACACACATAAAAACATAAATAATAACAATAATAATAATAACAACAACAACAACAACAACAACAACAACAACAACAACAATAATAACAAAAAAGATGAACAATCAAGTAAATAAAAAGAAAAAAAATAAAATAAAAAATATTAAAGAATGTTAAATCTATAACAAAAATCACATAAAACAAATAAATACATAATAGATCTACAAATCTATATGGTGATGAATTGACTAAAAATAAAAAAAAATATAAAATCGATTCGAGTCTAAAATATTTACCCTCAGAATTGGATTTGATGAAGGAAGGAAAATGGTTGACTTCTTTATCTCGATTCACAATAATAAGATTAGACAAATAAAAATTTAAACTTTTTCTTTTGAAAGAAAATTGCAAAAAAAAAAAGATTGTTCAAATAAAAAATAAAGAAGAAAATTTGGATCTCAAGAACAATTTTTTTTTTATCTCAAAACTTAATTTTTATTAAGAAAAATCAACTTGTAACCTTAGAAAAATTCTCTTGAAAAAGAAGAAAATTGCAAAAAAGCAATCAAAAAATTCTCTTGAAGAACAAAAGGAAAGAAATAAATTTTTCCCTTAAAAAAGTCTTCCTATTTCTTCCTTAAGTTTTCCTATTTATATCATTAAAAAATAAAAAATTAGTTAATTTAGGGAAAATACCCTTAATTAAATCAAAATGTTCCTTATTTAGATTTTAAAAATGGAAAAAAAACCTTAAAATCCTAAAAAAAGGAGTCAAAAAATTAATTTTGGGCAAAAAACAACGCAAAAAAATGCTTCAGTGGCCAAAATCGGCGAGGCGCGGGTGACCTTTGCCCGCCCTTGGCTAGGTGCAGGACGCGTGTGTGACGCGCGCCGGATCCCCGCGGCCGCCCGCTCGACCGCCCGCACGTGGGCGATCGGGGCGATTGTGGGTCCGTCAACAGCTTGCGATAAATCGCAAGTGCGTCTATATTGGGCAACAAGGAGGTTTCATGGAGTCGCCACCCAATAGAATATTGGGAAAGTTTCTCTCGCCTCGGAGAGCCTAAGACTTGCGCATTTTATCCATATTGGGCCATGAGGCCTAGGATTAACGTCTAAGTCTCGTGACACAAAAGGTGTCTTGGAGGATAACCTCTAGCCTCTTGAGCCCAAAGACCAGAGCAGGGTTCGGGACTTCTCATTTATTCGTACCTTGATTAATATTATAATTAAGTTTTGAATTCATTGTTTCATCAACTTTCCACACAATGCAATTTTAATTTAAAGGCGCAATCATTCATATCAAAAGCGGTAAATGTAAGCAAAATCCAAAATAAAGCATTCAAAATAAATTACAATAACACTAGGAGCGGAATACAACTCCCATTTATAAAAGTGAAATACATGCATAAAACGGGTTATTCATTAACAGTGAGAACATTGGTCCTCGCATGCATATTTATTATGAAAAAGTTTTGATGTGATGATTTATTTGGGTATGAAATACTAGGACATTGGTCCCCTTTTATTTAGAAAAATGTCAAGTTAATTAATAGAAACGTTTTTGTGATTTTCTTTTTAGCGTGCCTAAATGAAGAATTTTACAAGAAAATTATATGGCAAAATTAAATAAAATATTACAAATAAAGAAAATAAATATGTGAACCAAACGAGCCTTTTTGGACCTCCCGATGTGCTCGCAAAAAAAAACGCCCAAGCAAAAAATGAGTTTAGATATAAAAACAAAATACAAATAAAATAATGTTAGTGATTAAATCAATTAAACATACAAAATAATGAATAACAAATTAAAATAAAATAAGATGATAATGGAAAGAATGATAATTGAATCAAAAATGTTAATAAACTAAAATAAAATGAGAAACATGCATTATATGTGACAAATGATTAAATAATGTAAAACATGTTAATTAAATAATACATGTAAAAATATGAACATGATAACAATGATGATGAAGATAAACGAATCAAAGAATATATAAAATGATAAAGAAAAGAATAATAGATTAAAACAATTAAAGAATGATGAAAACAATTAACTAAACAATATGATTAATTAAATATGTTCACAAATGATATAAACCATTTTCATGGCAAAAAGATCAATTAAAATGAATTTATTAATTACATGTTAAAAATAATGATGAATTAAAGTGAAATAAATTAATTACATGTTAAAAATTAATAAACTATCAATATTTATGTGAATAAAAATCATATCATGTATAAACAATTAAATGGAACAAATATAAAATCAATACAACAAATTGAATAGATTAAAACAATAAATAGATCAATAAAAACAATAAAATATACATGAATAAATTAAATGAAATAAAAATTGAAATGGAATTGAAATTGAGCCTAGAATATTTACCCTCAGAATATTGGATTTGATAAAGGAAAAGTGATGGTTGATTTCTTTGTTTGATGATTCACAATATTAGAGTGAAATATTATGAAAATGTTGGAATTTTATTCCAAGAAACATGAAAATAAAAATGATCAAAAATTCTTTAAGAACAAAGAATTGATACCTTTGCCTAAAGAAATGATTTTGATCAAAAAAAGAAAAGCTTTTATTGATTAAAATAAAGAAAAATGATTTCAAGAACAATCAATCACTTTGTTCATAACAAAAAAAAATGATTGAAGTTTTATCAAATAAAAAATTAGATTTTGATGACAAACAATTATTTTATTTGTCTCAAAATCAATTTTTTATCAAAAAGAGATTCAAAACAAAATCAATGAAAAAAAAGTTTTATTGAACCCAAAATAAAAGAAGAAAAACAATTTTGAGAACAAATAATTATTCTATTTGTCTCAAAAATTAAATCAAACAACAAAACTTCCTCTAAAAAATATGTTTAGAAGAAATTATGTTGAAAAAAGAATGAAACAATTGATTTTCTTTTTGATTTTTGGTTGGGGAAAAAAATCTGGAATTTTTGGTGGAAGAAGAAGAAGAAATCTGGAATTTTTAGGTCTAAAAAATGTGGAGAGGAGAGGAGAAGAGAGGCCACTTTGATTTCATCATAAACTATTTATAGGATAAAATAGGTTGCCCTAATTTAATTAAGGAAAAAAAAACCTATTTTAACCCAAAATTATTTTATTTTTAATGTTAAAATCAAGTTTTATTATTTAATTACCTAAAAAAATATTTTAGAATTTAATTTGAAGTCAAAAACCCCAAAAAAATGGGATAAAAAACGGATTTTTGGGTGAAAAAATCGGAAAAAAGGCTGAAAAAGAGGAAAAGGGTATCAGACCCTGTACCGACGGCCAGGAGGCCGTCGCCACAGAGGGCACCGCCCGTCGCTATAGAGCGACGGGCACTCACGCGGCGAGGCGCGCGATTCCCGCCCGAGCTTCGCGCGGGAATCGCGCGAAGAGGCGAGCGGTGCGGCGCGCAGCGCGCAACGCTGCGCGTCGCTTTTTAGCGACGCGCAGTATTGGCGACGCCACGCGTCGCTAAATCGCGCCCAGCGCGCTGGGCGCCTGGGCGTCGGCGTGCTGGGCGCCTGGCGCCTGCGAGCTGGGCGCCCGCGCGCCTGCGAGCTGGGCGCCCGCGCGCCTGCGCGCTGCCGCGCCCGACACTCGCGGTCCGAAAAATTTTTTTATTTTTTTTTTTTATTTTTTTTATTTTTTTTCTATTTTTTTTAAATTTTAAATTGACTAAAAACACCATAATTTTAAGTCCCCATTTTTCAAAATTTATTTTTTAAATCTTTTTTTTATTATTTTCTAATTTTCACTCTAAAATGCAAATTTGACGAGAAAATCATCACTTTTAACCTTTTAAGCCTGTGAAGGCAATTATCATCATTGGGTAACTTCGATCTAGGCTGACTCAGGACCCGGTGTCTACAGCGTGCATGGGTTGCTCGCAAGGTGCACTGGCTGCTGCGTGCAGCCCAGTGCCAGTGTACGACGGCGGTCGTAAGCCTCCGAAAAACTTTTTTTTTAAAACAATTTTGACAAGAACATTATCACATCCAATCTTCTTATTTTTATTCTTTTAAATATTTTTTTAAAGAGCAAATTTGACAAAAAAAACCATCACTTCCAACCTTTTTGCCTGTAAACAGGCACTAATTTAATCATTGGGTAACCCTGATCTGGGCTGACTCGGTATCCGGTGTCGACAAAAACAAATCACAATATTAGCAAAAATTTGGGTTTTCAACTTTCTACACTTTTGGTCTAATCTAGTCCAATCAGGTCTAATTCGATTTTTTCTATTTCTATTTTTCATGTTGCATCCAACCAAATTTCACTCCATTTCACGGTGCAACCAACCGGTCCGGTCTGGTTCTGAAAACATTAATTTTAACCATTGATTTGGAAGAAGTGTAGATAGATTAATCTCTACCATTAGATTATATAGTGTGTGTTAAATCTTGTCCATCCATATTATAAAGATAATAAAAGAAATTAAAAAAGAAAAGGGAAAAAGAACATAACATTAGATCAAACAATACTCAAACCAATCCTAGCCCTTCATTTGAATAGAAGGAAATTAATATTAAAAGAACACACACTATTCTCTCTCATGGATCTCCTATGGTCGAAATCTCATCTCTATCTCCTTCACTCATTTTCTTCATTTCTAGCTACTAAATCCCTCACGTAAACTCATAATCTTAGCCTTAAATCACTAGATTTTTGCTGTATGTCTTCATATATGTAAAATCACTTAATAAATTGGAAGAAATTTGAAGGAAAAGGGAAGAAGATAGAGTTTTACTATTTAAGTGAATAGTAAACCTAAAATAAGGTATGCATTTAGTGGAGTTTGGATTGATTTTAATGCATGATTTAGGGCTAGTTAATTTCATAAATGCTTATTAAATGATTACATTTTGGTTGAATTTCTTTTATGAACGAGAAGAAGAAAGTAAAAGATGGGAGAAGGGAAAAGACAAAGAAAAGAAATCTAAGGAGGAAATTCATTTTATGGAGCAAAGGAAAACTTGATTTTGTCCTCAAGAGGTTAGCAACACATCAAAGTTATTTTTCTCTTAGTTTATGCATGGTTAGGGTTTTCATGGATTTTTCAATTTGTGAAAATTAGTTTAAGGCTTCTAATTTTGTAAGTCTCTAAAAAATTGTAACGCCCATCCCCAACCGCATGCATAGCTTCACTACAGCAGTTGAAGAGGTCGCTACAACGCACATCGCATAGCACATACAAATACAATTGAGTTATTAACAAAATCCAGAATTAACAAATTTCTTTTAAATGCAGCGGAATACTTTCAAAACTCATACTCATATACATATTGTCAAATTATATTACATACAACATTCAGTTATTACATCATATTTCTTTACATAGAAAAACTAGTAATTACATTATACATATTACAAAAGACCTACACAAAAATAGCGGACCCTAATGTGTTGACCAGAGAAGATGCAGGATCATCCTTCAATTACGCTTCACTACAAAACCTACACGAATTAACATCCACGCTAAGCGATAATGCTTAGTGGGAAAACAACACACAATATCTATTCATAACAATCAATGTATAACAACAATTACGTGCCTTATATTCATGCTTCATCATACACATGCTTCATTAACATACTTTATCGTATACACACTTCATAAACATATCAATGAATATACCTCGGTATACATATAACACCATCAATAAATCATATTTATATATACTGGTGTCGCATGACAATTTCTTAGCGCGTCAATTCACATACTTATAATGCATAATATTCACGTTACTTATGATTAATTCATCATTCATTATTTACCTTGCCTGCAACTCATAAATGTGGATAACGGGTATCGTATTAGTACTCGTAAGTACCATATATCACATTAGTATCCGTAGATACGACACTTTCGCATTAGTACCCGTTATTACCGATATTTCATTCATATATAATATATATACACTTATGTGAATCCAAATGGGATTCTATATGCATTGGGGATTTCAAACGGGAATCAAACGCTTCTGTTGCAGCACTTGACCCTATAGGCATGCCTATATATCCACTACTCGACTTGCAAGCTAAATTATTAATTCCAATTAATGTTTATTCTATCGCATTATATAACATCCATATATCCATATGAAGCAATATAATTTCAATGGATATCTTATGTACACATATGGCATATCAAAAAAGCCCACACTTCATTATATATATTCACAAAGATAAACACATTTATCATTATCATATGTATAATCATTCGTAAGCCAAATATAATAGTTCTCACAAAATAAACCAACCAATAGGCATTCATAACACATAGCTCTGTCGCGCTCGCAACAGACCTTAATTACCCTTCTGTCGCTTTTGCGGCACAAGTCGTGCAAGCGACAGTGGAAAAAGGATTTTTGTCGCGTTCGCACTCATGATAGAACAAAACCTGGCAACTTCTACCCTTTGAAGCCTTTTATCGTGCTCACGACTGAACATGAATTTTATGTTCAAACCTCCTTTTTCACTTACCTCAATTCATGTACTTTCCTGTATTCACACACATGACTTCTAAAATCAACCAAAACACCATTTTCAGCCAACATGACCTTCTAACAAAAATAATCAACTATGTTTTAAATTCTCAATGGCTCAACTCGTAAAACATTTGGACTCAATACCAAGCAGTTATAGCCAAAGGAACACAAATTACTCCCGAGGCCCTCTTACAAAATTTAGCTACACTTATGAGCAATTTTGATAACATTAAAGTCCTCAAACCAAAAGGACCATTTCTATAACAAATACAGGCATAGACCTTAGGATTCTAATCCAATTGACTTTACACAAGTTAGTGTTGTAAAATTCATTTTATAACTCAAACAATCCAAGTAGGTCAAGATGAACCTCAAAACAATTATACACCTCCAAACTTATCAAGGTTCAAACTAACTAATTTGGCATAACTATTTCATCAAACTAAAACAAAACTTTCTTAACACAAGCATGAGCACTATGGCACATTCAATTTGACATTAGGAATTCATTCATTCATAAATTACAAAGCAAATTCTCAAGTTTCCGAAAAAATTAGGCATGCTTATAGGTCAATAAACTTCATATCACTCAATTTAACACAACAATACACATTTCAATTCAATTTAACACAGACACAATTATCCATTTCAGATTATATCCACTATCAATTTAGTACACACAACACATAGTTTCCCAAACCTTAAACTCCTTTTCTCTAAAAGGGATCACTTGGCTAACCAATCTTCTCCTTTTCCTTATCTTTTCTAGTTTCTTCCAGCATATGCACATCCAATTTCTAAAATTGGATTAAGGAATTAATATCCAATTCAATACAGAAAAGAAGAAGGAGAAGAAGATTAATCTAACTCAATCACTTACCATAACTAGCCATTAACTCAACATAGAAATCAACCAATAAAAGTTCAATGACAAAAGACTAAAGATGATGAAGAAGAAGAGGAAGAATAAAAGAAGAGCAAAATAAATACAGAAATGAAGAACAAATGGCCGGACCAAAGGAATGCATAAAAGATAAATCTGCCTCTTCCACCTCTTATATTGCATCCAATGGATGAGTTGACAAAGCAAACTCAAGCCACTTGGAATGCACTATCTCTTGTTTAGATTAATCTACTCCCAGTTAATCCTTAATTAATCCTACCTTTAATTAATCATGCACAACTACACTTTAATAACTTAATTAATTTATTACATGGAATTAAGTCCTCTATTCTAATTACACTTAGGTCCAAAATTAGAACGCTAAATCAAACTTGTTCGATGTGACTGCGGTTGGCCGATAGTAGAATATTCTCGATTAAGTGACTATTGTGTCGAAAGGACGTAACCATTATTAATCGAAAATATTCGACAAGTTAGAAATTTATTAAAAATGGCTTGTATGTATTAGAGGAATTAATTAAGTGGGCAAATGTATAAGTATAAATTAAATATCATGCCAAAGTATGAATAATAAGGAAAAGGAAGGATTAAACTTGTAATTATCAAAAGTGTCTAATCATATGTTAACACATAGCATTTCTAGAATGAGAGGGAAATGAATGGCTATAAAAAGGCTTGAAGTCGACTGAAAATTGGAAGAAAAATCCCAAAATTTCAATACCATTTCCCATGCTAACCTTTCCCTATAATGCCATGCAAATTTGATTTCTTTTAAGGAAGAAAGTGCGATTGTGTGTAAATTGCATGAATATTGGTAAGTTATCATCATCATTTTCTTCTTATATTCTTCTTAAAATGATTATATTGGAAATTATATAACAAGGAATTGATGATTATATGAATTTCTAGTGGTTTTAGTTGAAGATCCTAGCAAGAAGGAGAAAGGGAAGGAGAAGGCATAGTAGGAAAAAGCTTGAAGAGGAAAAGGGGACCTAATCAAGGTTTGGGAACTTTCTAATCCCTTGTATGTGTGCTTGCGATATATAAGGTAGTAATTTGTACTTAAATGAATATGAATTTGATATTAAAGAGTGGATAAATGTACTTGAATTTGAGGGAATAAGGCATGATAGTCAACTTGGTGAAAAATCTGTCCTTGGGTTCACTAGAACCAGACTAAGTTTATTTTATCATAAGGCAACTTGTAGATCTCTGATTGGAGTGATGCCAATTGAAGAATTTTCTTAAGACATTGATCTTTATATATGCAGGAAATCCTTAGCCTAATTATGGCCCTAAGACCTTCAAAATTAGTACTAAAAGTATAGACCTAATTCTACCCCTTTAATAGGAGCAGTTGTTGCTCTCAGTGGTATATCTCTTTATATATAGGTCCAAAATCTGTGCATTTTGTGTCATTTAGAATGTCTGACATAAATGTATAATTATTTTGAGAAACTTTGGCCTAAATATTTCTTTTACTAGGTGGAAAAGCATAAGAAAATTGAGTTAAGAATTCTACCATCGAAACTCTATTTTAGAAGGTATTTGAGCAGTGTTACACGGTGCATTCCTAACCGCCATGTAACTTTCCTGACTACCATGTGAATGGCTACTGGAACTCCAATTTTTTCCTTAAAATCATTTTACACGATAGTCAAGAATTCCTAACCTCCTTGTAGAATACCTAGATAGCCATTTCGTCACTTCTGCCCACTGTTTAAAATTCCTCCCTGCCATGTAAGTAGGTTCTACCTCGGCATAACTAGAATTCTGCCATTTTACATAGAGGTCAAGAATCCTTGATCGCCATATAACTCCCAGTTTTTCGACTATAATATGAGTTTTTCCTATCGTTTGAATCCAAATTCCACCAGAACTTTCTGAAAACTTGTGTGGGATATTTCTAAGGACTTATAATGAATATGGACATGTGTAATATGGAATGATATGTTGTTTTCCATAAAAATCTAAATTATGCTTCAACGCTAAAAATTTATTACCAAGAAATTCATGATAAATGCTCTGAATTGCTTGAAATGTATTTACATGGTTATGAATTATTATTTATGATTGAGATATGTATAAATTAGTCCAAGGGTATAAAAGCCTATGCAAATACCTAGTTTGTGGATGGATAGGCATGCCTAAAGGGAGCCTGATGCAGCTGCTAGACTTTTGATACTAAGGGTTGTTCTCTTGAAGACTTATGTCTCATTTATACATAATTCCTTATAGGGATTCTTGATATGATATTCTTCCCTTCGGGGATGCCTGAGAAATTCTTCCCTCTTGGGATGTCTGATATGATATTTTTTCCTCTAGGGATGCCTGATACTCTCCCGAATATCCACATTCCTAGTAAGGCAAGCGAAGCATAATTTGTGAAAAATGATTCTAAGCCTGATGAGTATTATTCTAAATCTGTATCTAAATAAGATATTTGTATGTAATACTTAAGGTGATTGTGCCGTTGTAAAATCCATTACCTATATATACCATACTCGATGTGCTTGTGTGCTCATGGAACGACTACTATGAGTGGTCATTCAAAACTAATAGTTTCCCACTAAGCTATGTGCTTAGCATGGGTTTTTCTATCCTTGTAGGTTTAGGTGTTGAAGCTACACTGAAAGACACGTTGCAGAGGCCAGGGCCAGCACAAGATTTGGAGAAATTTGATATGGGTCAAATTTAGTATATGGATTATGTAGTGTTCTTTTTGTAATGAAAAAGACTGTAATAGAAATACTATGTAATATTGTAAATGAACTTGTAAGAATTAATAATATGTATATGTAAGTTTGTTTAGCACCCCTTTGTGATGAAAATTAGTATTCTAGAATGATGTGGAAATGAGATTTTGTAACACCCCTTACCTGTACGCAATAAACCATACCATGATCTGATGAGTTCATGACGACGATCAAAGGCATTACCGACACAAACATTTAAAACTTATAAAGCTTATAATGCAGATATCTGAGTTATAAAATTTCTTCCATTTTCAAATACACTTATACAGTTAACTATAAACTTATTAAGCAAGCATAATACAAAATATACTTCTTCAGAACTTATTATAGATAGTTCAATTACATAGCTAATATTGCTTTTACCAAACTTATGTTTCAAAATTACAAATCGTACACACACTGTTAAGACTATACAAATCCCACCCTAAGATCTCTTCATATACTTGCATTGGCCTGGACTGCTGCGGATGACCCTCAAAAAGAGATCCGATCACTTGCACTAACACGGATTAAAAGAGAATCCGTGCTAAGCATAAAGATTAGTGGGAAACATATAAATATGGACGACCAATAAGAATGGCCATAAAAAAGGTTCAAATGAATGTACAATACATAAGTACCCGTAGATACATTCATTTCAGTAACAGAGGGGGGATCTACTGTAATGACCGGTGGGTCCATCCCCGGTGCATATCCCGTCGGGAGTCGGTTCACCGCGCCGTACTCATGGTCTTTACACTTCCCCTTATGCATTTTTGCCTTTCGTGGGATTCGAACCAAGGACCTAGGGAATAAGTCCTTAATTCATAGAATACCACTACCATTACGCGGTAGGGGCAGGGGTAAAGGTCGAGGCGGTCGACCTAAAGATGGAGTTATTTCTAAGACTGTTGAGCATCCTCCACCAGTTGCAGCTAGAGCATATGCAGTTAGAGCTAGAGAGGAGCAGGATGCCCCTGATGTGATTGCTGGTAAGTTCCTACTCCATGACACTGAATTATATGCTCTAATAGATCCTGGTTCCACACACTCATATTTGTGCACAGATAGGATTATTGATAAGTTGCATGTGGTAGATCAGTTAGACTATGAGATATGTGTGACCAATCCGTTAGGGCATAGTGTCAGTGTGAGTAGAGTTTATAGGAGTTATCCTTTGATGGTTGAGGGAGTTGAGTTCCCTGCGGATTTGATAGAGTTGCCCTTCAGAGAGTATGATTTGATTTTGGGTATGGATTGGTTGGGTAAGCATCGAGCTGTGGTTGCCGCTCCGATGACTAGGTTGTTAAGGAAAGGAGTTAAGTTCGAGTGGTCAGATAAGTGTCAAGCTTGTTTTGAGAGGTTGAAGCAGTTGTTAGTCGAAGCTCCTATACTGACTCAACGCATCTCGGGTAAGGAGTTTGTTATGTATAGTGATGCTTCAGGTGTTGGTCTGGGATGTGTTCTGATGCAGGAAGGTAGGGTTGTGGCTTATGCTTCTCGACAGTTGAAGCCACATGAGAGGAACTATCCGACGTATGATCTTGAGTTAGTAGCGGTTATCTTTGCTTTGAAGATTTGGCGTCATTATCTCTATGGGGAGAAGTACATGATCTTTACGGACCACAAGAGTTTGAAGTATTTCCTGACTCAAAAGGAACTGAACATGAGGCAGCGTCGTTGGCTCGAATTGTTTGAGGATTACGACTGCATTGTGGATTACCATCCGGGTAAGGCCAATGTAGTCGCAGATGCTTTGAGTCGGAAGTCAGTTTCTGCCTTGTTTTTGAGACGGTTCAGATGGAGGTTTCGTTCAGATGGGGCTTTGATAGCTCAGTTGAGGGTCAAGCCTACCTTGAGACAGCGGATATTTGATGCTCAGAAGGTCGATGAGAAGCTTTAGCGGATTGTGCAAGAAGTCAGTTTAGGCAAGCAGTCAGAGTTTTCAGTTCAGGATGGGGTTCTTCTGTTTAGAAATCGTTTGTGTGTACCGAGTAATGAAGAGTTAAGAAGACAGCTTTTGGATGAGGCACATAGTACCATTTTCACCATGCATCCCGGGAGTAAATAGATGTATCGGGATATGAAGCAGTTTTATTGGTGGTCTGGTATGAAGAAGGATATAGTGGACTTTGTATCCAAGTGCTTGACTTGTCAGCAGGTAAAGGCTGAGCACCAAGTTCCTTCGGGTTTGCTCATGCCTTTGTCCGTTCCCGAGTGGAAGTGGGATGATATCACCATGGATTTTGTTTTCAGGTTGCCTTTGACTCAGAAAAAGTATGATTCTATTTGGGTTATAGTGGATCGACTCACAAAGTCCGCTCATTTCCTGCCGGTTAGGATGGATTACCCGATGGATAGATTGGCCAGTATCTATGTGGATGAGATAGTTCGGTTGCATGGAGTGCCTTTGTCTATAGTTTCAGACCGGGATCCAAGGTTCACATCTAAGTTCTAGAAAGAGTTGCAGCGAGCTTTGGGTACCAAGCTGAATTTCAGTACGACATTTCATTCTCAAACAGATGGTCAGTCCGAGCGAGTGATTCAGATCTTAGAGGATATGTTAAGGGCTTGTGTTTTGGACTTTCCGGGTAGTAGGAACAAGTATGTATCACTGATGGAGTTTGCCTACAACAACAGTTTTTCGTCGAGTATTGGTATGTCACCGTATGAGGTTTTGTACAGACGACAGTATAGGACTCCAGTTTATTGGATAGATCTATTTGAGAGGTCAGTGATTGGGCCAGATCTGGTTAGAGATACAGAGGAGAAGATCAGAGTTGTGCAGCGAAACTTGAAAACAGCTAAGGATCGACAGAAGTCTTATGCCAACCTGAAGAGAAAAGATGTGCAGTTTGAAGTTGGGGACAAAGTCTTTCTTAAAGTTTCTCCTTGGAGAAAAGTGCTTCGGTTTGGGAAGAAAGGAAAGCATAGTCCTCGCTTTATTGGTCCGTATGAGGTGTTGGCAAGAGTTGGTCCAGTAGCTTACAGATTTGCTTTGCCGATGGAATTATCAAAGCTTCATGATGTGTTTCACGTTTCGATGCTCCGTCGGTATAGATCGGATCCTTCTCATGTATTGTCGGTTCAAGAGGTTCTAGTGCAGTCTGATTTTTTCTACGATGAGGAGCCTAGAGTTATCTTAGCTCGGGAAGTAAGACAGTTGAGGAACAAGCAGATTCCTTTGGTAAAGGTTTTGTGGAATCATCATGGGGTCGAGGAAGCAACATGGGATCCGGAGGAGTCGATGAGAACTCAGTACCCGCAGTTGTTCAGTTCAGGTGAGAATTTCGAGGACAAAATTCTTGTTAGTAGGGGAGAGTTGTCACACCCCGTTTGCCCCCTAGTTGAATGAGCCATATGTGTATGTGTGTGCATTTGCATGAGTCTAGCATAATAAGGGCATTTTGGTAATATTGTATGATTTGGGGTTTTTCTGGTGTGTGTGTGTGTATGTGTTGCACCATGGTGTAAATTAGTTGGGACATATTTGTGTGTGTGTGAGTGCACTATAGTAGGATATACACTAGTGGGTTTTTGTGGTGTGTAGGCATTCATACATTTGTAGGGTGTATCCTTGAGGGAGCATTGTGTGTGTTGCTCATACATGTGTAGGGTGCATTATTAGGGTGTTTCATTGTGTGCATGTGATACATTTAGTTAGGGTGTGAGTAAGTAATCTCCTCCACTAGATGGTTGACATGTGTAAAAGGGAAAGAAAGATGGGAAAGAGAAGATGAAAAAGGGAAAAATCAGATTTTTGAAACCCATTTCCCGTTTTCTCTCCTCCTCCTCCTTCTTCTTCTTCCTCCTTTGCACTCTCCTAAGTGCTTCACTTAGATTCAAGCTCAAGTGGTGGAATTAATTACTCCCTTACATCTTTCTTGGTAAGTTCTTGCTTTTTCCTTGTGTTATTCATGCATTTTCTTCTTCTTCTTGGGTTGGATCTAAGTTAGGGTTTGTGTTTTTGGTGTTTGGGTGCTTATTTGTGCTTAGTTAAGCCTCCTCGCGAGCCAAAGGGCAAAGAGAAGGCTAGAACTAGTGGATCCAAGCAATAGGAGCTAAGGATTTTAAGGTTAGGGAATTTCTTGGTTTTCATGTATATATATGTTTATGTATGAGATTTGATGGTTTCTTAGAATTAGGTTGTTATATGTTCTTTATTTTGATGTATATGCAATGGGTTTTTGTTTTGGAATGTTAATCTTACAAGAGCATGAGTTAATTGTGATATTGTTGGAGTTGATGTGGTTTTGTGCATAAATTGGGGTTTTGGATGATTCTTGGAATTGGAGGTTTAAATTAATGAATTATGTGAAATTTCTTGTTGATTAATGATATATTATGGTTGTTGATGCTAATGGATGGTTGGGTTTGAGGTAAGAGGTTCTTCGATGAGTTTTGTGTGTGTTTGTGGTTGTTTGGGAGGTAGAAAATCTGCAGATTTTGGAAAACCCGATGCTGTCGCGATTGCGACAATGTCGCGAGCGCGATAGAGATTTGTCTTTTGGAGCTTCGCTGTCGCAAGCATGCGATTATGTCGCGAACCTGCGATAGCCAAAGTGTTGAGCACCCTCTGTCGCAAGCGCGAAATACGTCGCGATCGCGACAGAGCGCGATGCTGGCCAAGTGCTATCCCGAGCATGTGATTCGTCGCGAGCTCGCGACAGCAATATTTTTTCTCTGTCGCGAGCGCGACAGAGCCTGGCCCCTCCGTCCTCCTCGTGGTCGTGAAATCCATCGTGCACGTGTAGCGAAGAGACTTTGGTCTCTGTCATGAGTTCGACAGCTCCCTGTATGCTGAATTAGTTTTCTTTTGATGTGTGCGGTTTTTGAACTCCAGTTTCCTTTAATGTCTATGGGATTTATGCTTGATATCTTATGAATTATATGAATGCGGATCCATGATACGACTATGTACATGTATGATGATGATTTTGGAACGTTATGAAATGGATTGAATGGTTTATGCATGACCTGCTAGAGTCTAGAAAGTGGATAGTTAGGCATGCCTAATAGAGTCTTATAGCTGCAGCCCTCAGTTTCATTTGGACCCCGATCAGGTCCCCGCTTGGTTCCTCGTGAGCCCCTATGTGTTCGGATCTTGTTTAAGATCCCTTTTGAAAATGTTTTGTGAAAGTTAAAAGTATCTTGATTTATCGATTCGTACCCGTAAGGTACTGTCCGTATCGGCTCGTACCTGTAAAGTACTGTCCGTACACTCGTTATCGACTCCCTTGAGTCAGCAGGTCCCTGGTATGAATTGTGTTTTGAGGAAATGTATGTGATACATGTGTGAACTCATAAATGAAAAGTATAATATGTTATGGGAATATGAATATTGTTATGAGCTTCTGAATGTATGGCTTTAGTATATGCATGCTTATGCAATTGATATGCTATGTGTATGGTATATTATGATGTACGCATGTGTTTTGCCTTGAGGACCGTTGTGAATGGTTGTCCTTTGATATATGTGTGGTTCCCTACTAAGCGTTTATCGCTTAGCACGGTGTGTTTACCCATGCAGGTGCGAAAGGAGTTACTTTGGGAGAGTCGCCGCAGTCCAAGCCAACAGAGCAGGGTTTAGAATAGGACTGAGTTTTGTATTTTGAGATTCTTTTTGTATAGAACTCTCTTATATTGGTTTTGTAATAGCTTCCGCTTTTGTTTATGTAATTTGGGTTTTGTAATTAATCGTTGTATTTCTTAGTTGATCAGAACAGTAATGTAATGCCTCCGCATATTAATGCATGATCAGTTTTCGCTTTCTTATACTTCGCAAAAGTTTTTAATTATCTCGCTTTTGTATATGTTTATCTATGCATTGTTCTCTGCTTTGTTTGGTAGCACCCTGATTCGTACGGCATCTTACTCCTCTTGGGATGGGATCGCCTGAGTACGGGTAAGGGGTGTCACAAGTCGTGGATCGCCTGAATACGGGTAAGGGGTGTCACATCTACCATGATCCAGATACACATAATATCCAATTCAGGATCCAGTAACACATAAGTACCGTAAACTAGGGTCCAACAGAGGCTTTATTTCAAATCATCACATAACGTTATCACATAGCATTTCCATATTATTCATAAACTTCCCGCATTTACGAAGTTGTGGATGATGGATAAAAACACATAGGTGCTCGAAGGTACAATCATTTATGAATAAAGGTGAATCCAGCATGATCCAAAAACACATAAGGAGCAATCTTACAGACACACTAAATTTCTTAAGAAAGTTCATCGGCGCCATTTCCCTTACAAGAAGAGAAGGTCCGATTCTTCCATCGAAAAAGGTTTAAACCAAAAGGAGATCGGTGTTTTATCTGCGGTCAAAAAGGTCATTTTGCCAAATCATGCCCTAATCGGAAAAGATCCCAGAAAATCATCCAACAGATTCAACAGGTTTCTTCCATCAATCTCCAGGATGATGATGTTGAGTCTCTTTTTTCAATTGATGATGAAGTAGATCCTTACACCCTCTTTGCACTTCAGTACTCTGACTCTGATTCTTCTTCAAATATAGAATCAGAATACTCTGAAGATAACTCCATTACTACCATCAAACCACTGTCATCACCCAATTAAGAAATCACAAAAACCATTTTGTCCACTCATCCTATCCCTTAGTACCAGCAAAATTTTTCCTTGACAAATTTGCAAATCCCATTAATATCATTACTTTTATAGACACTGGGCCGCATAACACTGTCCTCAATCCAAAAGTTCTTCATGCTTCTTTTTGGAAGCCTTATACTCAACAATTATAGGCAGCAAATCAAGGCATTCTCACAATCAAATTGAGAACCAAACAACCTGTTAAGATACAACTGTTTCCCAACTGTTTTGTCTGGATCCATGCTCTTGGATCTGATCTACTTGGTAAAGATCTTGTTTTATGCTTTGATGCAATTCATCGACTACCCCATCTCCATATCCAGCTACAGGCCTGAAGCACAAAAAATATTTCTTGCCCTATACTACTACCCATTCACTCTTTACTATTTATGATCCAGGTACATTTCATCTTATACAAGCCCAATTAAAAACCCATTGTTGTGCAACCTCTCACACAGACTTTCTAGCTAAGCATCCTAGCCCATTATGGACCTGACCAGATTTTTTTGTAGCTTTACCTTTAAAAAAAAATCGTAGATGCTAATCCTACTAAAGCCTCTCACCCTGGCATGACCCCAGATGATTTTGCTTTAGTCCAAGAGGAATGTTCCCAGTTATTGGCCCAAAATCTAATCAAGCCCACTCAATCAAATTGCTTGCCAAGCTTTTTATGTCAATAAACATTCATAACAAGTCCGTGGTAAAAAATGACTTGTTATTGATTACACTCCTCTGAATCCATTCCTGAAGGACAATAAGTACCCCTTGCCAAACATTTCTTCACTTTTCCCATTTCTTCACAATGCCCGGCTTTTTTCTAAGTTTGATCTAAAAGCTGGATTTTGGTAACTTGGTATCCTTCCACATGATCGTCCTAAAACGACTTTCTGTATTCGTAATTTTCATTACCAATGGGCTGTTATGCCATTTGGCGTCAAAATAGCACCATCAATCTTTCAACAAACAATGATTAGAATTTATAAATAAATTCTTTCATTTGCACTTATCTACATTGATGATGTCCTCATTTTCTCTCCAGATGTTCCTTCCCATAAGCATCACTTACAAATCTTTCTTGATCTCACAAAGGAGCATGGAGTTATGTTATCACCATAAAAAATGATTCTTGCCAAAAAAGAGATTGATTTCTTAGGAATGCATTTCATTGATCAAACCTACCAACCACAACCTCATTTGGCCAAAGAACTTCTCACATTTTCTCATAGTCATTTATCTCAAAAGTAGATCCAACAGTTCTTAGGCATTGTGAATTATGTCCGTCAATTTATCCTTCGCTTTAGCCGCCTGTCCAAACCTTTAACCTAGCTTTTAAAAAAGAACCCTCCATCATGGTCTACCACTCACTCCCAATCAATCCAAAAAAAAAAAGCAATCACCAGAAACCTGCCACCTCTCTATATTCCCTCCACTGGTAAAAGATTCCTCCAGACTGATGCTAGTGAAGAGTGTTGGGGACCAGTACTTTTGGAAGAAAAAGACAAAGTTTGCAATATAAGTGGATATGCTAGTGGCCAGTTCAAGGAGTCAGAATGTCATTATCACTCTACCTTTATAGAAGTCTTAGCGGTGAAGAACGGTATAAAAAGATTCGAGTTTCATCTCATTGGGCACAACTTTACAGTAAGTATGACTTCCAAGTTGGGCATATAAAAGGAGATAAGAACTTAATCCTAAACTACCTATCCAGATTACCAAGATCAAAATCAAAGCCTACCTCTCTTCTTCAGCCTGCCTCTCTTCTCCACAAAAACCTACCTTTGTTTTATACCATGGAAAAATATAAACCTCATCCCAATCCTCGAAAAAATCAACACCCTTCTCTGAACCTTTCAGCCACTAAAAAGAATTCCATTCCTCCAAATTGTCCTCTTACCTCTCCTGCGATAATTAAAAAGTTTGCCACCCGTCACTTATTCCACCATCTTTATCTGTTTACCCAGAAACGAGATGTTCCACCAACAGAAAATTATTTCATTCTAGATCAGCTATGGTCCATCCTTTTTAAAGTCTTTCATGACTCCCCTTATTATGAAGAAGAACTCTGGTTCCTTTGGTGCCTTTCAGTACTGTATACCCATGCTGTTGTTTTCCCTCTTGTTCATATTTATGAGCTTCTTATTGATCCATCCAAACAGCCTTCATTTCATTGGTAATTCCATGAATAGTATGCCCCTCTTTCTTGATTGCATCATCAATTCCTATCAAAAATTCAATCTCTTCAGTTATGGAAAAGGTCTGACACCCAGGCAAGAAACTATACTGTAATTTACTTCTTTTATCGACCATACATTTGGAATCCATCTCAAAACACCATTTGGGATCAGCCTCAGACATTTCACTAGGAAATATTTGAGAATCCTAATCAATTACAGAATCATTCTGTTAAATCCGCTCTCCACTCTATGCTCTATTAACTCAATAACATTGAATCATCTTCTTTGCATCCGCCAACCTATGACACTGCTGAGTCATCACAGAGACCCAATTATCTAGACTCACTGTTTCAAGATTCTCAAGATCCATTCTTTGATCTGATCATTAATCATAATAAAGGCACTAGTACCACTCAAGACCTCATCTCTTTCTTGGATCACAAGCCAGTACACCAAGACAGATTTGATGATCTGGACTTTGACTGGATTCCAAATAATCTACAAACGGAAGATCCGACAACAGACGCACATGATCCAAATCTAGATATTGATTATCCTGAAGATGTGAATCTATCCCCCTCACATGAGCCTATTCATCATCACAACAAGGACTAAAAGATTCCACTCTAAGTAAAGTAGCTTTTATAAAGTAACTTTAATAAAGTAGCTTTTGTAAAAGGAGATTCCTCCTTATCTATAATAACATAATAGCTTTTGTAATGTAGCTTTTGTAAAAGGAGATTCCTCCTTATCTGTAATGATAACTTTGGTAAAGTAGCTTTTGTAAAAGGACATTCCTCCTTATCTGTAA
Source organism: Excoecaria cochinchinensis (assembly GCA_947683425.1). Classification (NCBI taxonomy): domain Eukaryota; kingdom Viridiplantae; phylum Streptophyta; class Magnoliopsida; order Malpighiales; family Euphorbiaceae; genus Excoecaria; species Excoecaria cochinchinensis. Next base: position 31,752,344 of record CANTUQ010000146.1, on the reverse strand, counting down.
AAAGATAATAGCTTTCTCGTTTGAGAGCTTCAAGCTCTATAAATATGTACTATGATTCCATAGAGGGGATCAAACTTTAATAAAAAAAATATTATCTTTTATCTATCTTCTTCAATGAGTTTCTAAGAATTCTCTCATTCTCTCTTCATTAGGATACTCTTATACCTTAACTCCCTTGATCCTGTTATCTTTATCTCTTAGGTCTATAAAGATTATAAAAAGTTTGTGTTGTCTAACAGGACAAGATCCACCATTAGGCCAGGGATTCGTTCATTTGGATAGTCATACCTAACTTCCTTTTTCATTTTCATTCTTTACAGATCTAGGGGCAATTGGTATCAAAGCCATCTTAGTAAGAGAGAAGCCATATTCTCATATCTATGTCCAGTTTATCTTTATCTTCATCCTCTAGATCCTCTTTTTCTCTTAAACCTGAGACTACGAAAAAATTTTAACTATCTTTATGAATTAAATTTCTTAGATGACTCTCAAAAGATCCAAGATTCTCATGTTCCATTGTTAAATCCTTATGATGCTGTACTCGTTTGTGCTGACTCTAATCAGGTTCCCACATGTGGTCAGATTCCTAAGCAGCTCACTAGAGAAGAACTACTGAATTATTTTCCAATGTCTTGGCTCACAAGTTATGAGATTCTTTACCAACAAAAGAAGCCGATACAATCTACCTCTCAATTGTTTATCAAAAAATAAGATGGTGTGATTGAAACTCAATTTGTATCGCCACAAGACATGGAATATAAATCTGAATCTACAATAGCATCAGTCTTCTCTACCCAGTTCATGCTATAGCCATATTTTCCTTCTCAATAAGAAAATATCCCTATTGAAGTGTAAGCACCGTGTCCTGGAGAGGTCCGGATCAGAGATTACCCTATGATGAAATCGGCATCCGAGCCTCTACAAACGGGCTTTAGTCCCATGCTCCACGAGAAACGAGTCTTTTTACCTTTCGTAGGCAGAAGGGGAGAAAACGGGGGAGTTTTTAAAGTCCAAAAAAGTATGTTTTTCTCTACGGACGGCCAGGCCATCGGTCAGGGGACCAGCCCGTCGGTCAGGGGAAGGACCGTCGAGCAAATCCTTATATCAGAAGGATTCTTCTGATGCCCGTCTGTCAAAATAGCAGGGCCGTCGGATGAATCCTTGTGTCAGAAGGATTTTTTCGACGCCCGTCGGTTCATAGGGCAGGCCCGTCGGTCAGGTTGCAGGGCCATTGGATGAATCCTTATATCAGTAGGATTCTTCCGACGCCCGTCGGTGAACCCACAAATGCCCGTCGGTCATCCCTGGCCTATAAAAGCTTTGAATTTTCTCATAAAAGGGGGTTGGAAAATTTGCAAAAATAGGGGAAACTCTGCCAAAATTCACGCGCATTTTCTCTCTCTTCCAACAAACACATTTCTAAAAAGATCTAACTAATTCAAGAATAAAATCTTCAAAAGAAAGAGGATCTAGTTGATTTTTCACGGGTTTTTTATTTCTAAAACTCAATTTTCGTCGAATTGTTGAAGACACATTCTATATTCAACATTTGATCTTTTTGTTCGGACCTTCTCGTGGAGCATGCGGGAAGCCAGACAACAATAAGGAATCCAACCAAGAGGTTGTTCTAAGGGTAAATACTCCGAACCCTTTTCTGTCCTTTTTTTTACCTTCATAGTTCTTGCTACTATTCTTCTTGAATCTGTGTAAAATTTGTCTTTTTTCTTTTTGAAAAGCTTCTATTTTATTTGGGACAGAGGTGACCGACAGGTCATCTGCTGTGACCGACGCCCGTCGGTCACCTTTAAGCATAGCCCGTCGGACACCCTCACAGACGGCTCCCTTTGAGTGAGCAACGGACTATATTGGTCACCTTAACCGACGCCCGTCGGTCATTCAGCATAGCCCATCGGTGGGTTCTGTCCCACATTTTCAAATCTTTTCTTTCCCTTTTCTGTTCACTCAAATTTTTATGTTTTTTTACAGCTTTTTTTCTGTATCTTCACATCCTTTTGGCTTGTTTTCTGAGAATATGTTCTTATTTCTTGGACTGGCTGGAGCCTGAGGGAGTTCTCCTGTTTGTGGAAAGTTCGCCTGGTTTAGTTCCCTATCCTCCTCTCTCTTTATTTCATGTATTTATTTATCGTTTCTCCTGTATATGACAAAATTGTTGTATTTCTCGCTAATGTAAAAATCAGCCAAACGTTTTATATTTAATAAACTGAATTCTTCATAAAATCAAGGACCCAATGTCCTATTTTTATCAAATAAAATCCTCACAATAGAAATATCCATTTTAATAATGATGCATGCGAGGACCAAAGTCCTCAAAGTAAACAATGCCCCGATTTGTGTATGTATCGCACATTTATAAAAGGGAGTTGTATTCCGCTCCCTGTGTTATTGTAATTTATCGCTTTTATTATTTACTCGTTCATTTACCGCTTTCCAAATGTGAATATTGATTCAATTGCATCGTGTGGAGAGAGAGCGAATTAATGAAAATTAAAATTTGATCATAAAATAATCAAGGTAGAAATAGATGAGAAGTCCCGAACCCAACTCTAGTCTTTGGGCTCAAAGAGGCGAGAGGTCTATCCAATCACTCATTGGAACTATGACCTCCAAGACACCTCTTGTGTCACGAGACTTTGACGTTAATCCTAAGCTCCTTAGGGCGAGAGGTTCACACTCCAAGACCCCTTTGGTTGGCCCAAAATGGATACTAAGCGCAGTCTTAGTCTCTCCGAGGTGAGAGAAACTTTCCCAATGTTCTATTGGGTGGCGACTCCATGCCCAAAATAGACGCACTTGTAAATATCTTTACAAGTTGCCAACGAATCCTCAATTGCTCGATCGCCCTCAAGCGGGCGGTCAGAGGGGCGGCCGCGTGGGGTCCGGCGCGCGTCACAGTGGCGACTCCACTGGGGACTATGGTTCGAGACTTTGATTTGAAAATACCCAGCTTAACATTTATGATTAAAGTTTAATTCATAAATTTGCTTTCTTTCAAATTTGCATTTACATCCAATTAGAGCCTTAGAATATGCTAGATTGGTCCCTTCTTAACCTCGGTGCATTCCCGAAGCGCAACCGTACGTTCACTCAATGTGGGGAAGTGTTAAGGATAATCACCAGCCCAAGCTTCGTACCTAATGGTATATCAAATGATGACCCGATCGGTCATTATGCTCAGAATGAGCTAGCCCTATCGGCAGGGATCATGCTTGGGTAGCCCTAAAGTAACATCTCCCTGGTCTAAAGCTCATGTAATGGCCGTAGCTACTTTCCATAGGTGATATGAACCATAATTCCATGCTTGCTGTATGGATCCTTATGTATTGGGTGAGTCCAGATGTCTTGTTTGGTAACCTTGCCAAAGGCTTTCATGCCCCAGTAGGGCCATGTCAAAATTTTTGGAATGTCTAAATACATGATGATCATTATCCATTCGCTTGTACATTAGCGTAGGAGTGTTATGCTGGCGGTTTTTCCCCATGCTCCATGCGCGTCCATTGGGTACCCCGCTGACCCTTGGGCTAATCCCGCCTAGGAAAGAGACCGCGCGACCACATGTGTGGGAGAAATAAGGGCGGAAGGACCTACCTGCTTGCTTGTGTTTTGTGAGTGTTGCATATCACGATCATGCATTACATCTGCATTCCATGCATCACATCTAATGCCTTGTCCCTGCCTAGGTGAACTAGAGCGCCTACTGGACGGTCGATCCGAGTTCCTGCATTTGAACTGCTAGATAGAGAAGGCCTTCTAGAGATCTTACCGGAAGTCAGCTGTACCGTATCTGAGATGGCAAACTCACCTAGGGATAATGATGCCACCAGGGCCATGATTGCAGAAGAAGTGGGCCGACAGTTTGAAGAGTTTGAGGGCAGAATGATGAACATGCTAACTGCTTTGGCACAACAGAATGCTCCGCAGAATCCACCACCTCCTCCTCCCATGAGACAAAATGAGCGAGAAGAGGAAAGAGCTGAGAGACAAAAAGAGCCTATTCGTCCGCCCCCAGTAGAGCTGAGGTCAGTAGCTTCGGGAGGTCAGAGGAGAAGACTAGTGCTAAGGGTAGATGATGACAGGGATGACGAAGACGACAAAATGAGTATTGTATCTGAGAGAGGGAAGTCACCCCAAACTGATGAGTTCATTCTGAAGAAGATGGAAGAGAGGTTTGAAGCCATGGCCCGTATGCTGAGTAGAGGTCAAGGGATGAACCCGAAGGACAAAGAATTAGAGGGAGAGGATCCGATTCCTTACAATTTCAAGATGCCTGATGTGCTAAAATTTGACGGTACCTCTGACCCGACTGCCCATGTGAAGCAGTACTCTCTAGTCATGAAAGGGACCACTTTGTCTAAAAGGCAGAAGGTGGAGTACTTTTATTTGAGTCTGACTGGCCCTGCCATCGACTGGTATCATAGCCTAGATCGTCGAACTAAGGAAGATTGGGATCTACTCACAGAGGAGTTCTTGAGGCAATATGATTGCAACACCCGGATGGAGGTGACTCTTAAGGACCTTGAATTGCTCCAGCAGAAGGCCGAGGAACCTTTTCACGACTATCTCACCAGCTGGCGGAACAAGGTAATGGAAATACGAAGAAAGCCAGACACCCAAGACCAGATCCGCCTGTTTATCAAGAATGCAAGCCCGTATTTGAAGGATGGTCTGAAGATAAAAGGGCTGAAGGATTGGGAGTCTCTAAAAGACATAGCCATTAAGGCGGAGGGAGAATTCTTGGCCCGAAAAGCTAGCAATGATAGTTTTGCAAAAAGGACAAACACTGGTCAGGGAACCAGTAGGCCAACTGGTCCTAGTAGCAGCACCAGAAGATCTGTTGAGTTGTCCGCTACTGACATCCAGCCCATGAGGAAATTTTTGAACTTAGGAAGACCACTGTCTTGGGTTTTAAGAAGGTTGATGAAGGAAGGAAAGTTGCAACCTTTGGCTCCTAGGCCTGCTAAGACGCAAGGGAAGCCAGGTCATAAGGACAATGAATATTGTGCATTTCATTAGCACACAGGCCATCTAACAGACAAGTGTAAGGCGTTGAGACACTCTATTCAAGATCTGATTGATGACAAGCAGATTTTCGACCCAGAGAAGAGGGAATCCAAGAAGAAGCCTGGTTACAATGCCGTGCCGCCACCAGTTTTTATGATCGAATCCAACTTGCCAGAGTGGTACGTACTGTAGGACTTATATGGGAGCGAGAGTATTGCTATTGTTTGTTCTGGGGATGGAGAAGGAAGAGCAGTTATAGCGACCCTTGATTGTTGGTCGAGTAGTGAGAGCGGTGAAGAGGCCGAAGAGGAAGGAGAGACGAACTCTGATTTATGGAGATCTGATGAGGATAAAGAAGAGGTAGGGGCTGTGACAAGAAGTGGGAGAGTGATCCCTGAGATTACAAGGGTACCAGAATGAGTGCAGCCATTGACAGAAAAGAAACTGGAGGAGAACCAGATTGTTAAGCAGTTGAAAAAGACCGCGGCTCAGATATCCATCTGGGATCTCTTAAGACAGTCCCCTTTTCACAGGCAGAAAGTGGTAGAGGCCTTGACTGAGTCCACTATTGCCACCACAATTTCCCCCTCAGAGCTTTTTGATCTAGTTAAAGGAGGATCGAGGGAGAGATTGGTTTTTTTCGATGCCGACCTGCCAGTCGAAGGCCGTGATCATAATCGACCCTTGTATATCAAAGCACAGATTAACGACAAGCACACCGCTTGCGTTATGGTAGATGATGGATCTTCTATCAATGTTTGCCCTCTGATAGCTCTTCAGGCTTTTGGATTGAGTGAGGATATGCTCAGTGAATCAGATTTGATGATTACAGCCTATGATAATTCAAGAAGACAAGCCTCGGGAACATTTAGGACCCTGCTCAAAACGGGACCCATTGAGGTAGAAGTAGAGTTTGTGGTTCTGCCCATTCCAGCTAATTTCTCAGCCCTGCTCCGGAGACCATGGTTTCACAGACTAGGAGGAGTACCATCCACGCTGCATCAAATGATAAAGTTCCCACATAAAGGGGAGGTGGTAACTATTAAGGCAGCTAGGGAGAATCAGGTGTCGGCTCTTGAAATTCCTAATCAGCCATTTAGTGGCTTCCACGTGTCAATGATAGGAGAAGAGCACGAATCAGTGGATAACCCAGCAGTGGTTAACATGATGAAGAAGATGCACTATCTCCCTGGGGCTGGTTTGGGTAGAAACTCTCAGGGGTTGCAGACTGCGATCACCACTCGAGGTCAGAATAACCGAAAAGGTCTGGGGTACAGAGGCGATTTTGGCAAGAAGAAGACGGCAGATAAGATCCCTCACATTTCGGAAAGCTTTGTACCAGCATCCTTAGTATGCGCTTATACTGGTGAAGATGAGCCGCAATGGGTGAATGGAAGGATTGTCCCCGGATTTGAGATCTTCAACGATGTATTTGACTAGGATGTCGGAATTATCAAGACCGCTGAGAGTTTATGGGATGAAGAGGTCATGACTCAGTGCATTTCTTGGGACAGAGGTGAGCCCGAAGAGGTAATCACAGAACGGATGTTGATTGCTAGACAGAAAAGGAAAGAAAAGATGGTAAAGCCAGAACTGAAGATTGGGGATTTGAAGATTTCCTCAGGCATACCTGAAGGGCCTCTGCCGAATCAAGAAGCCGATGAGCAAGCTGCAGCAGCATCAACCTCTAGGGAGGCAGAAGAAGACTCTAGCTTAGATTGTCTTTTTATTCCAGAACTTTTTTATGATGTAAATGACAATTATAATATTATTAATAAGGCAAATGATTTCTCTTACTTGTGCGATGTTTCCAATAATTTCAACATGCATGAACATGATTATATTCCATCAATTTTTGATATTGATTCCACTGATACAACGCCTTTTAGTCTTGGAACCTCGAAAAATCTGAAGGAAATTCTAATAGCATCAAATATAACACCTGATGAGAGGGAAAAATTTGAGAGAATGATAAGAAAATATGAAAAAGTCTTTGCCTGGACCTATAAAGACATGCCAGGGATCGATCGGAACGTAGCAGAACATGCTATCCCGACTTATCCAGATCACAAGACTGTAAAATAGAAGTTGAGAAGGCTCAGGCCAGAATGGGCAAACAAGGTCAAGGAGGAGATTCGGCAGCAGATTGAGGCCAAGTTCCTTATTGAAGTGCAATATCCTACATGGTTGGCAAACGTGGTCCCTGTAGCGAAGAAAAATGGGAAGGTCAGGGTATGTGTGGATTATCGAGATCTGAACAAGGCCTGCCCTAAAGATGATTTTCCACTACCCTACATTGATGTGTTGATAGACAGTGCCGCCAACTACGCGATGTACAGCTTTAGGGATGGTTATGTGGGCTACAACTAGATCCTAAACAAGATAGCTGACCGGGTTAAGACCGCTTTTATCACAGAGTGGGGGACCTATGCCTATTGAGTTATGCCTTTTGGCTTGAAAAATGCAGGGGCAACATACAAGAGAATGACGACCAAGATTCTGAGCGACCTGATCCACAATGAGGTGGAGGTGTATGTCGATGACATGATGGTCAAGTCAGCCACCCGAGAGGGCCATTTTGAAGCTCTAGAGAAGTTCTTCACCAGGATCGATAAATACAATCTGCGACTTAACCCCAAGAAGTGTATCCTCGGAGTAACCTCAGGGAAAGTGTGGGGACATGTCGTCAGCCAGAGGGGAATAGAAATTGACCCGGACAAGGTAAAGGCCATCAGAGAGATGCTCGTGCCACAAAAGGAGAAGGATGTAAGGAGCTTCCTAGGCAAGCTGCAGTACGTCAGCCGATTCATTACCAAGCTCACTTCGATATGCGAGCCCATTTTTAAGCTGCTCAGAAAGAATCAGCCTGTGGTCTGGAACGAAGACTGCCATAAAGCCTTTAATAACATCAGGGAATATCTGTTGAATCCGCCAGTGTTAAGGCCGCCGCAACCAGTCAAACTGCTTATCCTGTATCTGGAAGTGGAAGGCAGTTCTGTGGGTGCCATGATGGCTCAAGAGGATGAATTTGGAGTGGAATTCGCAGTTTATTACCTCAGCAAGAAGTTCCTGGCTTATGAGATAAAATATGCTGAGGTAGAGAAGATTTGCCTCGCAGTGATTTGGGCATCAAAGAAGCTGAGGCATTATTTCCATTCTTACAAAGTTCAGGCAGTGGCCAAGCAGAATCCGTTGAGATTTTTGCAAGAAGCGCCGTCTTTGCTTGGTAAGATGGCGAGGTGGCTGCTTTTGCTACAGGAGTTTGATGTAGAATACATCACCCGCAAAACTATTAAAGGGCAAGCCGTAGCCGAATTTCTTACTGAGCATCCTATTCAAGGAGATACTCCCGAGTTCACCTTTCCTGATGAGAGCATAGTCGCGATTTTTGTCCAAGGATGGCAGTTACACTTCGACGGGGTAGTGAATAACAAGGGGGCCAGAGTTGGAATTATTTTGACAACTCCAGATAATGAGAAACTCCCTCTAGCCAAGAAGTTGAGGTACAAAGCAACCAACAATGAAGCCGAATATGAAGCATGGACGTTCGGGTTAGAAGCTTTAGCTACTTTGGGGGCAAAGAACATAGAAGTCTTTGGTGACTCATCCTTGGTGATTAACCAGATTCGAGGTGAGTGGGCTGTAAAAGAAGAGCAGCCGGTACCCTATGTTGAATATTTGAAAGAGATTTGTGGGCAGTTTGAAACCTGTACTTTCCACTTCGTGCCAAGAGATGACAACTGTCTAGCTAATGCGTTGGCAACCCTAGTGTCGATGTGGGATAATCCTGAAGGGGTAGCTATGAAACCAATGCTAATTTCGAGTTCTGAGAATCCCAGCTTCTAGATCAAGCCAGCAATGGGAGTAGAAGTGGCGGATGGGAAACCATGGTACTCTGACATTATGAATTATTTGGAAAATGCTAGGTTTCCAGAGGAAGCTACCGAGAAAGACCAAAGGATGATCCGGAAGCTATCTACTCAGTTCATATCCTTGGAAGGAGCATTGTAAAAAAGACAGGCAGACAGGATCCAGCTCAGGTGCTTAAATGAAAAAGAAGCTCGCAATGTAATGGAGGAGACCCATGCAGGCGTTTGTGGGGCTCACATGAACGGTTTAACTCTGGCAAAGAAGATCATGAGGCAAGGCTTCTATTGGCTTACGATGGACAATGACTGCTCAAAATATGTCAAGCAATGCCAGTTATGCCAACAGTACGCAGATTTGAGACACCTACTAGTATCAGAGCTACACAACCTGACATCGCCTTGGCCTTTCGCTGTTTGGGGGATAGATATCATTGGAGAGATTCGCCCTATGGCATCTAACGGACACAGATACATCATGGTCGTAATTAACTATTTTACCAAATGGGTAGAGGCAAAATCCTTTAAAAAGATCGGTGCAAGGGATATGGCCAAGTTCATAGAGAGAAATCTGATCTGCAGCTATGGCCTCCCTCACCACATAGTGTCTGACAATGGAGTACAGTTCATGGGGGAAACCAGGAAGCTCCTTGAGAAATATGGTATCAAGCACCATAGATCCTCTCCCTACCGACCACAGGCTAACGGGGCAGTAGAGGCTGCCAATAAAAATGTGAAGAGGATCCTTTCCAAGATGGTCTAAACTTACAAAGACTGGGCAGAGAAGCTACCCTTCGCACTGTGGGGGTACAGGACAACGGTAAGGACATCTATAGGTGCTACGCCATATTCTCTGGTATACGGGATGGAGGCAGTATTGCCAGTTGAGATAGAGCTCCGATCGTTGAGGGTGATTATGGAAGCCCAAATTTCGGAGGCTGAATGGGCACGACAGAGGCTACAGTACTTAAACTTACTGGATGAGAGTAGGCTGAAGGCTTATTATCACAATCAGATCTACTAGAAGAGGTTGGCCAGGACATTCGGGAAGAAGGTGAGAAAGCATCCGCTGAAGGAAGGGGACTTAGTGTTCAAGCAGATGAGGCCAGGTATACCGGATATCAGAGGAAAATTCAGACCAACCTGGGAGGGGCCATATATCCTTAAAAGGCTGTTGTCCAAAGGAGCTGCAATCTTTTCGGATAGCGATGGAAATGAATTCAAAGAACCGATCAATGTCGACAGACTCAAGAGGTTCCATGGCTAAAGACCAAAATAAAAAGAAGAGAATAAAATGCCCTGCAAGTTGAAAATCGAAAAAAGGCGGCCGTGCTAAAATTGGGCGCCTCGACAGGGTGAAAACCGAAAAAAGGCATCTTGTGCAAAAATAAGAGGCATGAGAGAAAATGTCCAATCGTGAAAACCCGAGAGAGCCGATTGGTAACAGGAGTTGATGCTTTTAAAATTTGGTTTCATGTATTAATAGGGCGTACACGGTCGAGTTAATGTCAAAACTGATCATGTATGCTGAAATTACATATAAATGTACACAATTTCATGAAATAAAACAAGTATTATTCTTTTCATTTTCGTCATTTTCTAGTTCTGCATTTAAAAGAAATGTAACACCAAAAAGAAATACATATATAAGCTAAGCTAAGTCCTGCCACTGCTTTCGCCAGGCAGATGCTTGAGCCCTCGTGTCCTATTATCGGATGCTGGACTAAGGACCCATTCCTTGTACTCGCTGGTTGAAGCCACGGAGTGATCGCCGAACCTTGGAATAACAGTCTTCACTGGTAGTTTACTCCACAACTCATGATACCTTGAGGAGAAGGCAGTCGAAAGAACTCCTCCCCGGAAAGATAAGGGAACCCTCACCACATCCTGGGTCATCCCAAGCTGACGTGCACATCGAGAAGTGATGCAGAAAGTGGCTTGACGGAGCCCACGGAGGGGAACACATCCCGATAGCCCATTAATGACCACATGAGACAGTGGGAGCCAGGCAGATGTGAAACTGATATCATCATCTGACAGTTCACCAAATCTGGTAATGCCTTCACCAGCAGTGGCACACTCATACAGCCGTCGACGCGAAAGAAAATGGCTCGGCAAGTACTGTAGAATGACCCGAGGAGGTGGCTCAGACAGCATCCTTAGTTTCTCTTGTAGCCAGATCTTAAAAAAAAAAAAAAAAAAGAGCCGCTGGAGTAAGTAGGGTTTACTTCAGGCAAAAGTAAGGCAAATGGTTGTGTGAAAATCCGAAAGGACGCACCTGTCGCTAAGAAAAGCTAGTGTGAAAATCCACAATGGATGCACTACCTTTAAAATAATGACATACCTGGAGCAATAAGGGGTTGCCGGTGAAAGTAGTGGTGGATCCAGAGCTCACAGAGTCCAAGCCCAGGATGGTTTCAGCTAAAATAAGTGGGAAGGGTGATGATCCCCGATGAAAGTCGCTCAGAACCCCGAACAGGTGAGGGTCGCCTGTCAAACCCCTTGGAACCACAGTGAGAAAGTTCGTTATGCAGAACAGAAATATGATGCTTACCTGATAAGTGGGGACATCAGTGAACCGATCTAGAGCCTCGATCAGTGGCTCCAAAGTAAAGGAAGAGCCCGTAGAAACCAGCCGAGCGGCCTCAGAAGGGGGTATGCCGAGAGCCATAGCTATATCCCGAGTCTGGAGTAGACCACAACGGGGGATGCAGGGCAGAATGTTAAGGGGATACCAAGCTCCAAGAATGGCAGCTAACTCTCTGATAAGTGAACCGGAAGACATGAAACTGAGGGTTCCAGAAGTGAGTCACCGCTAGAAGAAGGTTCTGGTTAACTTTAACCCGACGTAGATATTTTAGCCCAGACAGAGAAGAAAGGGCACCTTTTTCCCAAGTGTGCTTGTCATCTAGGATGCGGTGCATTCTTTGGAGAAGAGGGGAAGACATTTTGAGAAGAATGAGGGGCTCAAGATGTTGGGAAAATGAAGAGACACAAAAAAGCAAAATTTTTGGAGGAATTTATAGAGAAGCGCCACCGATGGCACAACGGCCTGCCCGTCGGTAAAAATCCACCTGGCAGATGCATATGTCAGCATAAGCATTTCAGGATCATAGTCCTTTGCATGTCATTTTATAAAAGCATAGCCTTTCACATGCATTCCATGCATACATGGCTTCTCACATGCATTCCATGCATACGAAGTGTCCCGTGTCCACTAGATGATGTATGTCAATCTCCACCTCATGACTTCACATGTCAGCATTTCTCAAGCCCTCTGAGGAGGCACATCCTTTAAGTCCTCTGAGTGGGCAAAAATTTTCTAAGTCCTCTGAGGAAGCAAAGATTTCAAAGTCCTCTGAGGAGGCAAAATCTGAAAGTCTTTTGAGCAGGAAAGCAAGCCTATTCATGCATGCCATACCGGGGGCAAGCAGGTAAGTTTTTCTATCATAAGATGTACACTCACACACATCACATGAAGTGTACAAAATTCAAATTCGAATGTATGTATACATTTCGCGCACATGCTCCCATTGTAACGCCCCAAAAAATTTCAATGGTTTTATTTAATAAATTGACGCGCTAAAAATTTATCGAAAATTGATTTTGACGCATAAGAGTGGAATTTTCCTTAAAGTTGCTCAATTTAATTATTCAAAAAATTTTGAGTCTATATATATATATATATATATATGAGTGTATGTTTACATACAAATAAATAAGAAAATAATAAACTAAAAATAAGGAGTAAATAGACAAGATAAATAATTTTTCCATGTGACAATTTTTATTGGTCTAAGAGTGTCCAAATATTAGACGGAATTATGGACTAGAATAAGTGGGAATTTTATAATATAGAAAATAAAAGAAGAGAAGAGAAAGACAATAGAGAGGGGAGAGGCAAAAACGGTGAGCAACACAGGGGAAAAAAACCGAAGAGAGAGAGAGGGAGAGGGGGCAGAGCACGGCGGAAGGGGGGCGGAGCAACTGGCGATGGTCGACGGCGAGCAGCGGCTCCTCGCAACACCGATCTCGGCATCCTTTTCCCCCCCTCCATCGCGACGTCGCCGTTCTAGAAGAGCAGGAGGAAACCGAAGCTTCCTCTGCATTTTCTGGAGAGGTCCAACGGCGAGAGGTGACACAAACACCATGACGGGGCTCACGCTGGGCAGGCGATCATCCCGATGGCCATAGATCTTCAGCACTCGCCGGCGATGGAGAGATCGGAGAGGGGTTGAACAGAAGCTACCGACACCGATTCCGGCAAAACAGAGGACAGTCTCGGCGCGTGACTGCCGGAAAATCGACCCCGATGCGTTGAGCTTCCTTCCGGTGGTTTCAGTGCCTCCGGTGGAGCTCCAGCGAGACTCCGGTGAGGCTCCGGCGACGGTGAAGGGACCAAAAATAGCAGAAAATTGGTATGTGGCCACCAAATTTACTTTTTTATGTGATTTTTCCGTAAGTGAAAATTTATTAAGAATGATTTTAAATTAAATACAGTATGTGAATAATATGTTTGTTGGTTCATTGATTCGTTGGCAGTGTTGTCATGAGTATTGGCTTAGTTGAATAGAACTTAAATTAAGATTTGTCGATTTTTAATTGAATGAAAAGAATTAGAAACTGTCAGTAATTGGGAAGTGGACCAGTAATTATAATTGAAGAATTATAGGTTAAATTGTAAGATAGGACTTAAATTATATATAATGCTGGTAATGGATAAATTATGACACGTAAATCAGATTAGTAATTAAATATTGATATATATAAATGGGTATTATAATGTGCATATCTAGGTGATGGTAGTGTAATTGGTAATGCCTGAAGAATTGATGGAAAATTGAAATGTTAAGTGGGAAATCCGAATATAGGTATTGGAAGTTTGAATTAAAGATAACTCAATGAACTGGATTGAAGGTATGTAAAGTGAGTATATTAAAATCTGGTTGTGTATGATTTAAATAGTAGGTGAATAATTGAAGCCATTATTCATGAAATTAAATTACTGTTAGGATTAAATTAGAAGCACATGTGTTCTTACACATATATAAGTGTGAAATAATATAAACACAATAGTAAGTGTTGTAATAAGCTTTAGACTTCTTAGTAAATTTGATTTAGTTTAGTTATTTATTTTGAGTGGTCAATTAAGGCTTTAATAAATTGAGTAAATTAAATTGAACTGGGGAATTGAGCTAAATTATTGAAATACAAGCAAGTAGGTAACGGTAAATTATGGAACTCTATTTTTTGGGAATACCATAGAATTTTTCTTAAATTGTGCTTTTGAATTTATGCGTTAAAAATGGATTTTATACATATTGCAATAAAATTGTTATTGTAACTATTTTTAATCTATATGTGTGTCTTGAGTTGTGCAAGTTGTTAAGTAATATTTTTTGTTAAATGTTACGAGTAATATGGTAGAGTTGAGGACTTATAATAGATATCATTTTAATGAAATGAAATTTAGTGTAAATCTATAAATATAGGATGGAATCCAACATGAAGAAAACGAATCAAAATAAGTAAGAGTGGATAAGAAAATATAAAGTGAAAAAGGGGCTTAAATCCTAGGAGTTTATGGTACTTGTAAAAGTATGTGGAATAATAAGTAAAAAGGGAATAAAAGAAGGAAATAAATAATTTGATGATTAAAAGTGTAATTTAGTATAAAGAGTTATAAGTAAAGGACAAAGTATTTTAAGCGGAATCATGGTAAGTGAATGAATTAGAGAAAGTGAGTGTACTTAACAAATAAAGAGTATAGTTAAGTATGCCCAAAGACAATTATAACAATAAAGTAAATTAGTCTGTTAAGGAAGTCAGAATGTCAGGCTATAAATAAATGTAAAGAAAAAAAGGGGTTATACGTGTTTAAATGGGGTAATTTGTAAGAAGAATTGGATTAATGAAAAATAGTGAATCCCTATATAAATAATAATGTATTAATGGTATGGTATGAAATAAACTTAATTTGACGAAATAAAATGAAAATGAATTGAAATGGAAAGAAAGAGTAGTGGCAGAATGTATATTGGTATAAATGAGGTATATTATTATTGTTAACACATTTTAAATATATAAACATGAATAATAGCCTGCTGTGGAGCTAAATCAATGGAATATGATGAATAAATGGAATGTTATGAGAAAAAAATGATGGATGATGCTGGGATTATTTTTGAAAATTTTAATTGAAATGTATATTGATCTTATTTTATGTAAAGATCAAAGTTTTGATTTATTTAAATAACATTCAATAATGTGGCCCTATTCGATGAGCTGGTAGTCAAGTCTAGTTCAGGATATAGTGGCTAGCCATAGGGGCATAAGACCGCGGGTGTGAGCATGGCGACTCACTTTTTAGTAGGCCAATGATGGTCCTACTTCTGTATCTGAATATCTGAATATCCGAAGTGTACTGTTCTGTATTAAAAGGCAGTAGTGGTCCCATAGGACTTCGCTGGTATTTCTGTGTGAACTTCTGGAGTTCACATCCCGTTTATCCTGTACTTAAAGTCTGCCAGCATTGTACTATGGGCAATACAACAAATTGCAAAGTGAATTGGTGAATGTGAAATAATTGTGTGAATCAAGAAATTGAATGGTTAATAAATAAAGCCTGGTAAATGGTGAATTTAAATAATGAATTTTGTAATCCATATTAAATGTATAACTTAAGAAGTTAGATGGCAAGTGTGAAAGTAAATATGGATTAAGAAGCCATAATGTAACTTAATGACAGAAGTAAAGTTGAAGGATAAAATAGTACAACTAATAAAGGGATGTTAATTAGTAGATAAGAGTGAAATTTAAAGTTATATATATATATATGTGTGTGTGTGTGTATATATATATATTGATTTGGCTGAAAGTTAACTAATGTATATTATGATTTTGAATTATGATAAAGCTGATGGTTCTGGGATTAAAACTTTAATTGAATAAATGATATCAATAAATGATCCTATGAAATCAGTAATATGATGAAGTAGTTTTATGTATATATATTAGCTGATATTAGTGACTAGATGAAAGCTATAATAATTGTCATACAGAAATGAAATATTAATTGCTATGATATAAGTATGCTGACTATTTAATAATTATGGAATTTGTTTAATGATGCATGATAAGTGTGTTTTGCACATTGTCGAAATGCTAGTAGATCTCAGCTATGAATTTAGAAAGTTAAATATAAATGTTTTAGGAAATTTCAGCTATTTAAAAGAATATTGAATGTATTGTATGAAGAGTATTTTACCTCACATGGTATTCATGTTTAAATTGGAGCTAAATAAATGATTTATGATTAAATAATTGGTATGTTAATAATGAATTGTTCTGTTGTATGTGAAAGAAGAAAGTAAGTCGCAATCTCAATGCAAAAACATTCCAATTTATGTTAATCTGTATATTTGTATACTCACTATATTATGCCTTGGATAAGTAAATTTGATAGTCACCACTAAGCATAAAGCTTAGCGCGTGGTTTATCCTCGCGCAGGTATAAGACAGGAATCAAGTGAATGTCAACACTGTTTCAAAGGAGGAGCGTTGAATGGTAAGAATGACAAGTTGGTAATGAGAATGAAATTTTTGGGAACGATAGTTGGGTTTTGTTCTGATTTGGCATGTACACTACCTAGATAATTAGGATACTATTGTATTAAAGAATTTGTATTAGATAATTATTTATAGTGATAGATGATGTATTATCAAAGTATCTTTGTACTTTGTATAATTGATGTAAATAGTGAGTGGATGATATTGTGAATTATTATATGAGTATGTGATTGGATTTAAATTGGAGGATGGGCAAAATTGTGTTGAGTTTGAATTGGAGTAGGATGGATGGAACTGTATTTGATTATAGAAGTGTAAAGACTTTCTGTTTACAGGGGGATAGGCAATATTATAGAGGAGACTCTGCCGAAATTTCGGTAGAATTTAAGTAGCATAATTTAGAATGATTGTATGAATAGTAAAGTTTAATAGTTATAGAACAGTTGAAAAAAAAGAATAAAAATTTTACCCGGATTTTCGCAATAATTGTAAGAGTAGTTTTAAGACAATTAAGATATTATGTACAGTTTAAGGGTGTTACACCCATACACACACACAATATTTTGTATATATTGCCATGTACGTGACTTAGGAGAAAGGTCCGAATAGACACCATACTTAAAGGTGATCCTGATAATTGGTTCAGCTCAACGTTGTCAGACACCACCCAGAAAAGCAAGCCTTTCCACGCTGTGCCGGGGGGCAATCAGTGAGCATCAAAGTCTCTCAATGAGCATCAAAGTCTCTTAGTGAGCATCGAAGCCTCCCAGTGAGCATCAAAGCCTCCCAATGAGCATCAAAGTCTCCTAGTGAGCGTAAACTGACAACGACCCTAATAGGCAGGTACTGCCACAGGTACGTATCTCTTTTATAATTTACCCTACAAATTTGCGTTTTCCTTTTTTGCAGAAAAAAAAGAAAGTTCAAGATAAACATCAGCGATAGAGCACTACATCTCAGAACCGGGATTGTAGCCACAGAGTGTTGCATCTCACAGTTCACGCGGCAGCCAGATAGTGCTACGCACCTTGCAGATCGGATGGGGGTTAGCAAAGGAACTTCACAAATTGAAGTTGTAGTTAGAGAATACTACCCTTCACCTCGAGACTGTGGTCAGAGAGTACCACTTCGTGATTTGCTGCCAAATATAGATTTACCTAAAAAATCACCAACCCTTCGACTGAAAGACCTCCTCGGCTGACTTGTTGAAGAATCACGCATCTGCCTGACTGCCCATCTCTGCTGACTCATAGCACCATCAGGCACATTGCTAACAGAATGTCTAGGTTGACTGCTAGAAGCATTGGGCACATTGCTGATTGACTGTCTAGCCTGACTCATTGGAGCCTGTTGCACGTCGCATATTGTCTGTCTCCGCCTACCCATACCCGCATCATGTGCATGGCTTGCCGATCGACGTAACCGACCGGGTCCTGAGGTTACACTGTCCACCCTGTCCCCTCCAAGAAGCAATTCACTATCCCGTCGACCAAAAAACTGATCATGCTGACTAGGACCCACATGAACACCATCATTCTGACAATAATTTGTTTCGTTGAAACATTCCACATCTTGCCCGCTCATTGAAGGCCAAGGTTGACTGGGGCCAACTTCAGTTGCAAATAATTGTTGCGTTGCATAAACATTTTCCACTTGCTGCACATCGTTTCTATTTTCATCACCAGCATCATACATTGGCCTACTAGCTCCTACACCCCCTTCACCCACTACAATTATTAACTCCACCAATGGACTATCATCCTGTTGTCTGACATTTTCATAAATCATATCGATGTCACTATCATCTACCAAATCCACTGATGTCCAACTTACTGATCCTCGATTATACCTTGGACTTCTGTACATAATCCTTTGAATCACATCATTAAGGCCTAAACCCATTTTTACTTGAATTTTATGTATTAATTCAGCAAGAGTTGGCTTATTTCTAAGTCTAAGTCTCCTTGTAATTGCATTTGGTCCCGAAACATCATATTCAAAACCCGCGATCCCATAACTTATTTGACCACCCATGTGCAAGTAAAAGTCTACATATGTTGACATCCTCAAATTATCTGTAGCTAATAATACAATAATCTTACATTAAATTTCAATTTATTTTATCTTCTAATATGATGTATATATGGACTAAATCAATAACATATAATATTTCAATTAATAATTTATCCCATTTAAATTAATAAAATAACAACAGTAGCAATAATATTATTTTCAAATTTACAATAATGAAGTAAAACAATAAAATACAATTTTGCAAACACCAATCAACTTCTGTTTTTTGATTCCAACTACTAATATCATTAAAATTAGCTATTATCACTGTAAGTGTGCTATAAATTATGCAATTATTTCAAAAGATGGATAAATAAATAAATCATGCAATTAGTACTTAGTTCTATAAACCCATCCAAGTTATTGGAATTTTTTTAGCAAATTCCAATAACTCAAAATTGGCCCGGCACTTCCCATTAAATTATTTGAAAAGATATGTATTAAAAGAATTATAAGAATAGGCAGTTAAACTATTAAAGCCAAAAAAAATTATAAAATTATTCAAACACAAAATTAACCTAACTTATTGTAAAAAAAAACAAAAAAAAGTTATAAAACAGTCCACTAAAATTTATAATAATTTATTATATTACAAAAAATTAAAGATAGACCATAATAGTGATTTAATATACTATTAAAAATATAAAATTTACTAATTTCGATCCGACTATGCTTAAATGACAAATTCGAATCCGGCTCTATTATTTCGAGTTCGTTGCGTTCCCATCAAACCGATCAATACAAAAAACATCATTATTCAAGTCCAATAAATTTTATATATATTGCATTATATATACAATAAAACAATAATATTATTTTCGTTTATCGTTTTATTAATAAATTTTGCAATTTTTTTTCTGTTTCTTTTTTCAGTCCTTTTAATATTATATTAAATAACCATAACATATCTAATTTTATTTTTTAGAATTAAACATATCACATGTTAGATAACAAAAAAAACACTTTTATTACAAAAATACCTTACTCCAAAAAATAGAATATATGTGTCTTCTTGGTATCGTACTTCAGTTCATATCTGTGATTCATTAAATTCAAAACATATTTTCGATCAGTACTTAAACAATACAAATCGAAATAAGATTAACATATTAACATAAATTCAAAAAAATAACTGCTTACTGGTGATAATTATTACCTATTATAATATAAAAAAAAACATTTACGTTTAAACGCAGATTATTTCACTCCACTTGAAACGTATTGCCAATCCTTCAAAAAAAACACTTACCGTTCATAAAATACTTTACATTATAATGTAAAAATTAAAATATACTTACATTTAAATGTAAAAATTAAAATATACTTACATTTAAATGCAGATTTTTTTTTATTTTCAGTCGAAACATATTATGAATTCTGGACATCTATTTTCACTCGTCTGCCTATCACAACTTCAATACATAATATGTAAATTGCAAACTCCATGTTTCAAGCCCTTATATTTATACTACATTTCGATTTCCTTTTTCTCAGTGCGTTCGCAAGAAAGTGGCTATTTCCGCATATAAGTACTGCGGAAATAGCCATTCATTATTGTACAATTCTGGGTGTTGCCGGCCACCCATTGCATTTACGCAATTCATATTTGCGGAAATGGAATGCAAGTTGCGCCACACGGGAAGCGGGACCCACGATTATTCCACTTCCATTTCCGCAAGGATTCTTTGCGGAAATGGAATTACTGTTCATCCATTTCCGCAAAGAATCCTTGCGGAAATGGACAAGCATTATTTTCATTTCCGCAATTCTGCTTTGCGGAAATGTAAAAGACCCCCCCGCCCCAATTAACTTTCAATCCACCCCAAAACTCAAAATAAGATTCTTAAACACATTATTAATAAAAATGTCCCCCACAAATGCCCGTCGGTCATCCCTGGCCAATAAAAGCTTTGAATTTTCTCATTAAAGGGGGTTGGAAAATTTGCAAAAATAGGGGAAACTCTGCCAAAATTCACGCGCGTTTTCTCTCTCTTCCAACAAACACATTTCTAAAATGATCTAACTAATTTAAGAAACAAATCTTCAAAAGAAATAGGATCTAGTTGATTTTTCACGGGTTTTTGATTTCCAAAACTCAATTTTCGTCGAACTGTTGAAGACACATTCTATCTTCAACATTTGATCTTTTTGTTCAGACCTTCTTGTGGAGCATGCGGGAAGCCAGACAACAACAAGGAATCCAACCAAGAGGTTGTTCTGAGGGTAAATATTCTGGACCCTTTTCTGTCCTTTTTTTACCTTTATTTTCGATATTATCTTTGCTCTTGCCCTTATTTTCATTTCTTGCTACTATTCTTCTTGAATCTGTGTAAAATTTGTCTTTTTGCTTTTTAAAATGCTTCTGTTTTTTCAGGGACAGAGGTGACCGACGGGTCATCTGCTTGACCGATGCCTGCCGATCACCTTCAAGCATAGCCCGTCGGACACCCTCACAGACGGCTCCCTTCGAGTGAGCGACGGGCTGTATTAGTCACCTTAACCGATGCCCGTCGGTCATTCAGCATATCCCGTCGGTGGGTTCTGTCCCACATTTTCAAATCTTTTCTTTCCCTTTTCTGTTCACTCAAATTTTTATGTTTATTTACAGCTTTTCTTCTGTATCTTAACATCCTTTTGGCTTATTTTGTGAGAATATGTTCTTGCTTCTTGGACTGGCTGGAGCCTGAGGGAGTTCTCCCGTATGTGGAAAGTTCACCTGGTTTAGTTCCCTATCCTCCTCTCTCTTTATTTCATGTATTTATTTATCGTTTCTCCTGTATATGACAAAATTGTTGTATTTCTCGCTAATGTAAAAATCGGCCAAACGTTTTATATTTAATAAACTGAATTCTTCATAAAATCAAGGACCCAATGTCCTATATTTATCCAATAAAATCCTCACAATAGAAATATCCATTTTAATAATGATGCATGCGAGGACCAAAGTCCTCAAAGTAAACAATTCCCCGATTTGTGTATGTGTCGGACATTTATAAAAGGGAGTTGTATTCCGCTCCTTGTGTTATTGTAATTTATTGCTTTCATTATTTACTCGTTCATTTACCTCTTTCCAAATGTGAATAAATGCGCTTTGATTCAATTGCATCGTGTGGAGAGAGAGCGAATTAATGAAAATTAAAATTTGATCATAAAATAATCAAGGTAGAAATAGATGAGAAGTCCCGAACCCAGCTCTGGTCTTTGGGCTCAAAGAGGCGAGAGGTCTATCGGATCACTCATTGGAACTATGACCTCCAAGACACCTCTTGTGTCACGAGACTTTGACGTTAATCGTAGGCTCCTTAGGGCGAGAAGTTTACCCTCCAAGACCCCTTTGGTTGGCCCAAAATGGATACTAAGTGCAGTCTTAGGCTCTCCGAGGCGAGAGAAACTTTCCCGATGTTCTATTGGGTGGCGACTCCATGAAACCTCCTTGTTGCCCGAAATAGACGCACTTGTAAATATCTTTACAAGTTGCCAACGGATCCTCAATTGCCCGATCGCCCTCAAGCGGGCGGTCAGAGGGGCGGCCGCGGGGGTCCGGCACGCATCACATGAAGCCTTTGACAATGATGGACAGCCCATTTATGCCTACAAAAGAGATGGTCATTGCTACTGGGATAATTGTGACTGTGATGATTGTTATTTAGCCTCACTTGAAGCTAAACTTGATGATGAAGGTCTTCGACGAAGGAGACGAAAAAACAAAAAGAAAGTTTCATCTAAAGCTTATTTCCAAGATCATCTAGATGAAGATGATGATCCTTCTATTGGTACTCTTGGTCAACCATCTGGAAAATATTATTATGCTGTCAGGTATACACCACCTCTCTATTATAACCCATCAACTTCTCTTTTACCATCACCATGTTCACCATCACCTAAACCTCTCCCAAGAAAAACTTGTTCCACTTCTCCTCTTGTATGGAAACCCAAAATTATCAAACCTCCACCTACACCTACCGTATATATGTACCAACCAACTGGTACTTATACAGATGAATTTCCAACACTCTCAGAATCCACAAACCCGAGAACTAAAGTTCGAACTGCCCCTTTTATCAAATCCCCTGGTATTTTTATTTAAGGAACTCCTAGATCTATTTAGCCAACTAAAGCAGTTTGAAAATGCCATTGCACATAATAAAGTTCTTCATAGGTTAGAGACTAAGCTTGATCATGTCTCTTCCCGTGTTGATACTTTAAATTCTCAGCTAACTGGTCAGAATGCTGTAACATACCAATTGCTTTCAAAGTTACAAAATCAAGTTGCAGATCTTGATAAACAACTCATGTCAGCCATTTCTCAATGAATTTATGATTAAACTTTCCAACAAAAAGCTTCTGAAGTTACAAGATTGAAATCTGAGATTGCTACCATTAAGAGGGATTTAACAAAAACAACCCCAGCACCAGCACCATCCTCTTTCCCTTTCTTCAGTCCAAATATTATATCATACACCCACCAGCCTCTTATTCAAGTTCCACCATATTCTGAGCCTTCTCAAGTAGACCTTGATAATTTAGGTTATTCTCATGAGTTATTTATACAACAACAACTCAAAAAACAACCTAAGATTACCACCACTACTACTACTGAAACACCTGTGGAACATATCTCACCTGTTACTTCTCAATCCCTGTCCTCTAACCCAATACCAGATCCTAAACAAAAAGGTATTATTATTTCTGAACCTCCTCCATCACATATGATTCAACCATCTTCCACTTCAAATCCTTTTATCCATAACTTGAAGCAAAAGGTCTTCCAAGATGTTTCGATTATTTCATCTTCCACTATTGATCCTTCTGATAGTGAGCATGAAAATGATTATAGTTCTACAGGTCAAGATGATGAACTAGAACCCAAATATTTTCCTATTTACATGGCAGATTCTCCAGCTGAAAGTACTACTACTCAGCAATATCATGCTGATAAAGTCGAAGATGAAGTTGACGGTCCAATAATTCAAATTAACAGGCCAACAAATGGACCTTTGTTCCATTTTGAGGATATCCCTCAACACAAATGGAGGAATCGTATTCAAGAATTCTTTTCTTGGCTTGAATTTCAAGCTAGAAGACCTAATGTTGCTGAGTTTGAACCAATATTTATTGAATTCTCTTCTCGGTTCACTGGTAGACTGCGTGATTGGTTCGTAAGACTTGATGAATATTCAAAGTTACAATTCTTTCGATGCAAATCAATAGCCCATGTTCTTCAAAAAATTCACTCTGAATTCATAGGCAATACCACAGATTTTAAAAAAGTTACTCGAGCTGATTATTTTCGAATGAAGTGTTGTTCTCTCCGAAGAAAGGATTTAGATAAGCACTACAAAAGAATGTCAAAAGTTTTTTACATTCTTAATGGTGCTAATGATCCTAACCTTAAACAAGGATTTTTGTCGTCCATCCAAGAATAACTAGCTGCTAGCAGTATGCACTTTATTCGAGAACAAGGCACAAAACTCAATTCTCTTTCCTTTGGTCAGATCTATCAAAAAATACTCATGGCACTTGATCGCTTATGTACTTCTCAAAAGATTATTAAAGATACAATTTCAAGAGGAAAAGACCCTCAGCTTAAAGCGGCCAGCAAAAGACCAGATTTAGAGATTAAATGTTTCCCAAAGAAAGATTGTTTGGGATTCCTTCTTAATCCACAAAGGGCCATTAATACACATAGGCTACAGAACTTAGAGGTCCATATAGGCATCCCTATTTATCCATAACTCAACTTACAGGCTAAATTATTAATCCATTTCACGTTCATATTATCGCATCGCATGACATCCATATACATAATCATTCATAAGCCAAATACAATAATTTACACAAAATAAGATAATCAATAGGCATTCATAACACATATCCCTGTCGTGCTCGTGACCCTTATCGCGCCCGCGATAGACCCCAATATAACTTTCTGTCGCACTCGCAGCATAAGTCACACAAGCGACAAGACACGAAAGACTTTTGCCGCGCTTGTGCTCAATCTCGCGCTCGTGATAGAATGCAATCTAGCAATTTATGCCCTACGGAGCCCTCTATCGCGCTCGCGATAGAGCCTGAACTACATGTTTAACTCCCATTCCTCTTACCTATATTCAAGCACTCACCCATATCGACCAGACTTAATCCATATCAACATAACACCTAATAATACACCTCAGAACATTCATTATTTAGACCATCATTTAAAAACCATTTCATATACAAAAGATTCATTTCATTTTCAGTTCATGTCACGCTTAACAAAATCATCTCATTCAACCTTAACATCACATAACAATTCCAAACAATAAGTAAGCCTACTCGAGGCTTGAATCACTAATAGCCTATATGAACTTTCTATACATCAGCACATACATGCTGTATTCATCTTTTTTATATAAATAAGTTTCTATGATTTGGTTTGGACTTGGATTGGTATTCCAAGCTCCCTACGTATCCCAAAGGATTTGGAATCAGAACCCCATAGTTGTAAAGGTTCAATATAAAACCTAAAGTATTTTCAATTATAAGCCTATTAACATGTAATGCCATGTCATTTTTGGGTTTATTCAAAAATATGGATTAATTATGCCTTCAACTACCTTAATAATTATTCATTTACCCTTTTCAAGGCTCTAAACATGTGTTGAATAAGTTTCTAAAAGTTCCAATGAAGTTCGGGTGTATTTCTAGAGGTAAAACACCAAAAATAGAGAAAATAGAGGAGGGTAATGGTGGGCAATGATTCATGCCAGCCATGAGATCCCAAATAAGAAGAACAACCCTTATTTATCATGCTCTATTGTGCTCGCAACCAAGATCGCGCTCGCGACATAGGCATCCATTAGGTGCCTATTAAAAATCAAAATCCCAAGACAACTTCTCACCTCAAACTTTGCACTGCCTAAACCAACGTTTAAACCTCATTTTTAGACAAAAATTACTCTTAATAAATGATCCCTAGGATGTTACCTTTCATATGGCATAAGTTTTTGATCACTTGGAATCCTAAATCATCAGATATGATCAAAACAACCTAAACTGATCTAATGAACCGACCAAAGTAAAGACACCTCTGTTTTGGCAAATTTTAGACCACGCAGAACTAAAATTAGCTCATGCCAATTTCTAAGACATTTGTAGGTATGTGTCTTAGATTTCTAAAGGCACTAGGTTCATATAAGTTGACTTCTAAAACTCTAGTTACAATATAATAACTGAAGAGGGGTCAAGTGTGTCCAACACAGTTTTTCACTAATCCTATTCACATGCACGTTTTTAACAATTTAAAGCCAACACTCACAACCATCATCATAGATCAACACATATCATTCAAATACATCTCAAATCACATTATTCATCATCAATACTCGTAAACTAAACATAGTTTCTAAACTTCTTTATTTTGCTCCTTCTTCTTTTAAACTTGCCTCTTCTCTCTTGTAGTTTGCTTTCCACTTACACATACTTTTCTTCATCTATGGCTAGATTTCCCTCAATTAAAACGCCACAAAATTACATATTAGCATCCCTACTAAACCGTACTTTCCATCTTAGAATTTCAATCTCACAAATAGAAAAGGATAAGAGGTGCAACTACATAAAACTTATCTTTTTAACTTGATTCCTGCACTTAAATTCTAAGACATCTATTTGGGAAGCATAAGCATGAGAGGGAGAGCAGAACTTTTTAGGAAATTGAAGAGGAAAGTGGCTTCTCCCTTCCCTTCCCTTATG
The DNA here is from genome assembly GCA_947683425.1 of Excoecaria cochinchinensis. Taxonomy (NCBI): domain Eukaryota; kingdom Viridiplantae; phylum Streptophyta; class Magnoliopsida; order Malpighiales; family Euphorbiaceae; genus Excoecaria; species Excoecaria cochinchinensis. Next base: position 31,726,083 of record CANTUQ010000146.1, on the reverse strand, counting down.
GCCAGCCACTTTGGCCTCTTATTATACATGGCCATAAAGTTGTAGTTATCCAAACATTTCTCTTGTCAAACATCTATTGGCCCCTTTTTGATTTTTATGTTCAATTTAAATTTGGTCCCTTCCTTTTTTGTTTCTTCATAATTTGTCATACCACTAATCCATTCTCATACATTGGCCCACATAATTACTTAATTCCTTCCATTTGATACATAGGTGTAAAATAACCAAATTACCCTTAACCTTTTCAAATAATACCGGTTATGTCCTTTACTACAATTAACCATTTCCATCCTCCAATTACACATTTTTTGTCACAAAAATAAATCTTTTAATGTCATTTAAGACATAACAACATAAGCGTCCAATTTGCCGAAACTTGCCGAAACTTTCAAATTAATGGCGGTTGTGTCCTTTTTGGCACTTCCGTCGCTAAATCAAATACATTCGGTTTCCGTTTCACCCTAAACATGCCTTAATGCGGTTAGGGTGTATTTTGGGTCCTTATAACTCTCTCCACCTTAAAAGAATTTTGTCCTCGAAATTCACTCATATCCGATTATCTAAATGCCCAACTCTTTATCACTAACATTCATATACGTTAACTCCCCACTATCATATAACATATACACTTTGCCTGTAACTTTTTATCTTTCGTTCACTATACCTTTGTGCATAACACCTTTCACTATTCCTCTTAAACAAATCTCCTTATTTAAAATAATCATAAAATCTATAACAAGATTCTTATGCATAATTGAAATCAAACCTATGAGAAAACCATCCTATCGAATCATATATATAAGTCTTTTAATCAAAATTTTCTATACCTCATTTGAATACAATCGTGTAACACACATATTCCAAATACTCAATTCATTTCTATTCCACATAACTCTTTAGCGTACCTCGTACATTCACTCATTCTTAACACACTTTAAATCCCTTAGCTTCAGAATACTTTAATTCGTTATTATCTTAAACAGTTTCTTTCAATCAAAATAACCATAAAATCCATAATACATTCCTTATCCACTGCTATACTCAAACTTATGAAAAACCAATTTAATCAACCCCATATAATTTTTCTTTCATTAAATTACTTCCAAATCAATCATAATCATCATAAAACTTGTTGTCTTTATCACTATTAAGAAATCCGATCATATACACTTTACTTTTCACATAATCCACCTTACTACTTCCTACCTCATAGCATAATTATAAACCATTTTGATGTTTACTTACACTTCTTATTTTCCTTGCTCATAATTGCTATTATCTAGAAATAATGGTAGCCTACTTGGGAAATCATCGACTTTGCTATCCAAATAGCAAGTCGTCTCACTCAAATCAACATCAACTGTCATTGTCACAATATGCCACCTTGCATCATCATTATACGGTCCAAATCATTCTTACTAATGTCATTATATATCAGAAAATCTTTCTCTAAAAGTAAGAATATCCAAAATTTGAGTTATGGATCATTTGCATTATATCATAAGGATGACCCTAGTGTCATTCTCAATCTATCCTTTTAATTAACATTAACCTCATAGAAAAGGAACTCAATCAAATTGGCTATGGCAACATATCCTTATGCACTAATGGGACAAGCTCTATAACTTCCCAGACTTTTTCACAAATGTATCTTGGTTTACTTGTGCACTATTCAAACCCTTTTTAACACCAAACACTCGATGTACATCTGTCAGCTTCCTGTCACTTGAGGCAGATGCACATGTTTGATGTTCATTACAAATGAACAACTGATGTTAATGCAATGGATGTTGAATGATTCATGTATGCAGAATCATGCAATGTATTAATGTAGCTCATATAATGGCAATGCAAGTCACCCAACCCCCATTATGTATCACATTCAAATATTTGTTCTTCTTATTAAGGTAGCTGACAGGCATACAAAGTTCACAATCCTCAAACTACTTCCAATCATCAAAAATTTGACACTATCTAAACCTTTATTCCATATTTTCCCTCAGGGAAATCTTATATATAACTTATGTTATACTGTAGACAATCTCTAAGTAAAATCTCAACAGTTACATCCAATACCTTTTTAACAGAAAACAGATTCACAATAGACTGATCACAACTTATTGCATACCGCACTTAACCGTTTCGTCGACGATATCGTTAACATCTATTCATTCCTACCACATCATTTATACAAAACCTAGGGCATTCGCATTGGCCAATGCAAACACTGTACAAACTCATTTCTAAACTCTAGTCATCCAGAACCGACTAAATCTATGCTCTAATACCACTAAATAAAACACCCCTTACCCGTACGCAATAAGCCATATCGTGATTCGGCGGGTTCACGACGACGGTCAAGGGCGTTACCGACACAAACATTTAAAACTGATAAAGCTTAATGTCGAAATCTAAGTTATAAAATTTCTTCCATTTTCAAATACACTTGTGCAGTAAACTATAAACTTATTACGTAAGCACAATACAAAATATACTTTTTCAAAACTTATTACAGACAGTTAAATTACATAGCTAATATTACTTTTACAAAACTTATGTTTTAAAATTACAAACCGTACACACACTCTTAAGACTATACAAATCCTACCCTAAGGTCTCTTTATATACTTGCATTGGCCTAGACTATTGCGAATAACACTCAAAAAGAGATCTGATCACTTGCACCTACAAGAATTAAAAAAGAATCCGTGCTAAGCATAAAGCTTCATGGAAAACACATAAATATGGATGACCGCTAAGAATGGCCATAAAAAAGGTTTTAAAAGAATGTACATTAAAGAAAATATAATCATGCCGATTATAACAATTTAGGCACTTTCAAAGAGTTCATGAAAACATAAACATGTACTTCGCATGTACATCTATTTAATTAACACATGCTTTAGGTACATCTCAATACACATTTGATATCATATCATCCATATTCAAATCAAAGTACAAACATTAGTCAACCCATGCTTTTATTCACACATCAATGTTAACATATCACTTACACAATATTTATACCTTCTCGCATCTTATACATTTCATTTTTCTCACTTGTTCACATTTATTCAGGTTTACAAAATTCACTTAACACACCTCGCTTAATAATTGCTTGTAATTCCAAAGTAATGGATAACAAGCATCAAAACACATAGGTACCCGTAGGTACATTCATTTCTATAATTAAGGGGGATCTACCACTATCCAAAAACACATAAATATCCAATTTGAGATCCAATAACACATAAGGAGCGTAAACCAGGGTCCAATAGAGGCTTTATTTCAAATCATCACATAATGTTATCACATAGCATTTCCATATTATTCATTTATTCATAAACTGCCCGAATTTTTGAAGTTGTGAAGAACGGGTAAAAACACATTGGTACTAGAAGGTACATTCATTTTTGAACAAAGGTGGATCTAGTGCGATCCAAAAACACATAAGGAACCCCGAACGGGATTTCGTCTTGATCCACAAAGGGCCATCAAGACACAGGTGGCAGAACTCAGAGTTTGCTATAGGCATCCCTATCTATCCACGACTCGACTTGTAGGCTAAATTATTAATCCATTTCACGTTCATATTATCTCATCGCATGACATCCATATGCATAATCATTCATAAGCCAAATACAATAGTTTACACAAAATAAGACAATCAATAGGCATTCATAACACATAGCTCTATCGCACTCACGACCCTTGTCGTGCCCGCGATAGATCCCAATATAACTTTCTGTCGTGATCGCGGTATAAGTTACGCACGTGACAGGACAAAAAAGACTTTTGTTGCACTCGTTCTCAATCTTGCACTCACGACATAATATAATCTGGAAATTTATGCCCTACAGAGCCCTCTGTCGTGCTCGCGATAGAGCCTAAACTACATGTTTAACTCCGATTCCTCTTACCTATATCAAGCACTCACCCATATCGACCAAACATAATCCATATCAACATAACACCTATAAACACACCTTAGAACATTCATTAGTTAGACCATCATTTAAAAGATTCATTTCATTTTTAGTTCATGACACGCTTAATAAAATCAACTAATTCAACCCTAACATCGCATAACAATTTCAAACAATAATTAAGCTTCCTCGAGGCTCGAATCACTAATAGCCTATATGAACTTTCTATACATCAGCACATACATGCCGCATTTATATTTTGTACATAACTAAATTTTTATGATTTGATTCATACTTAGATTGGTATTCCAAGCTCCCTATGTATCGCAAATGATTGGGAATCAAAACCCCGTAGCTCTAAAGGTTCAATATACAATCTAAAGTATTTTCGCTTATAAACCTATTAACATGTCCGATCATATTACATTTGGGTTTATTCGAAAATATGGATTAATTATAGCTTTAATTACCTTAGTAATTATTCATTTACCCCTTTCAAGACTATAAACATGTGTCGGATGAGTTTCAGAAAGTTCTAGTGAAGTTCGGGTGTATTTCTAGAGGTAAAACATCCAAAATAAAGGAGGGTAATGGCAGGCAATGATGCATGCCAACCATGAGGTCCCAAATAAGAAGAAAAGCCCTATCTAGCATGATCTTTCATGCTCATGACCAATGTCGTGATCGTGACATAGGCATCCATTAGGTGCCTATCAAAAATCGAAATGTTAGGAGAGCTTTTCACCTCAAATATTGCACCGCCTAAAAAAAATCTAAACCTATTTTTTAGACAAAAATTTCTCTTAAATAATGATCCCTAGGATGTTACCTTTCATATGGTATAAATTTCAGATCATTTGGACACCGAAATTATCGGATATGATCAAAATTACCTGAACTGCTCCAATGAACCGGCCAAAGTAAAGACACCTCTATTTTGGCCAATTTTGGAGCATGCACAACTAAAATTAGCTCATGGCTATTTCTAAGTCAATTCTAGGTATGTGTCATAGCTTACTAAAGGCAGTAGTGTCATATAATTTAGAGTTTTAAGACTCCAGTTATAGCCTAATAACCAAAGAGGGGTCAAGTGTGTCCCAACATAGTTTTTCACCAATCCTATTCAAATACACATTTTTAACAATTTAAAGCCAACACTCTCTACAATCATCATAGATCAACACATATCATTCAAATACACCTCAAATCAAATTATTCATCATCAATACTCATAAACTAAACAAAGTTTCCAAACCTCTTTACTTTGCTCCTTCTTTTAAACTTGCCTCTTTTCTCTTCTAGTTTGCATTCCACTTACACTTACTTTTCTTCATCTTTGGCCAGATTTCCCTCAATCAAAACACCACAAAATTACATATTAGCATCCCTACTAAACCATACTTTCCATCTTAGAATTTCAATCTCACAAATAGAAAATGATAAGAGATGCAACTACACAAAACTTACCTTTTTAACTTGATTCATGCACTTGAATTCAAAGACATCTATTTGGGAAGCATAAGCATGAGAGGGAGAGAAGAATTTTTGAGGAAATTAAAGAGGAAAGTGGCTCCTCCCTTCCCCTCCCTTATAGCTGGCAACTTTGGCCTCTTATTATACCTGGCCATAAATTTGTAGTTATCCAAAAATTCCACTTGTCGAACATCTATTGACCCCTCTTTGATTTTTATGTTCAATTACAATTTGGTTCTTTCCTCTTTTATTTCTTCATAATTTGACATACTACTTGTCCATTCTCATACATTGGCCTACATAATTACTTAATTCCATCAATTTGATCCATAGGTGTAAAATGACCAAATTACCGTTAACCTTTTCAAATTATACTGGTTACGTCCTTTACTATAAATAACCATTTCCATCCTCCAATTACACATTTTTTTGTCACCAAAATAATTCTTTTAATGCCATTTAAGGCATAATAATATAAGTGTCTAATTTTGTGAAACTTGCTGAAACTTTTGAATTAATGATGGTCGTGTCCTTTTCGACATTTCCGTCGCTAAATCAAACACATTCAATTTTTGTTTCACCCTAAACATGCCTTAATGCGGTTATGGTGTATTTTTTGTCCTTACAGATTTTTAATTTATGCTAATATAATTGCCTTGTGCATGTGAATGATACAGTTGTTCGTTTTTGAGATAGCATGTTGTGTGACACCCCTTTGTTTGGTATTAGGATATTTATTCATGTTCTATTAGGTAAAAGTAAGGGGCATTACATTTGGTGGTATTAAAGCTTAGGTTTAGCCCATTCTATACAATTAGAGTCTAAGAATGGCTTTATATAGTATTGTGCTAGCCTAATGCAGTTGTCTTTGTTTTCATGCAGATTAAAGATATGGAAGACTCCTTAGTTGCTGTTGAAGAGATAGCTGAAAGTTTAAATCCCATGGAGCAAAATCCATCTGCCTCTGAACCCTCTGTGTTTGTGAGACCCGAAATTCCTTTCCTGGATTTGCCAACTGAAGCACTATTGACAATTTCTCATAATATGGCCTAAGTGCTAGATAGATTTACTGCTCCTAAAGCTCCAATTGATGTAGTAAGAAAGCACGTAGTAGAAATGTTTTCTGGAACTACGCTCGAAGAATCTGTTAAAGCTAAGCATTGGTTAAAAAGAACTCAGTAGGGGTTAAATGAAGTTAAATGTCTGCCTGATCAAATGGCCACATATTCTGTGTCCTTACTTTAAGGAGCAGATTATAATTGGTGCAAGCTTGTGATGTGACATCCTCAATTTTTGATCCGGTAACTTAGGAGTTATTTGTCCAAGAAAAGAAGTACATCACTGAAACTTATAGGGAAGCAAAATGGAAGCAATTTCTAGAGGAACCTTTCGGTGTCTAAATATGAGAAGAATTTTAGCCGGTTGAACAAATATGCACCCAAGCTTGTATGGATTGAAGCGTTCAGGTGCCTATAGTTTGAAGATGGGCTTAATGATGCAATTAAAGAACTTTGAGTGATAGTAACTTCTCTACAACAAGTATGCTATTATCAGTTGCTGTAAGCTGCTATCCATATAGAGAAGTCTGATGTGGCTGAGCGAGGGGGCTCAAAAAAGGAATATGGCTAGGGGTAGCACCTCATTAGGAAAGAGAACTCATGAGTCACAAAGAGCTCATCTAGTAGAGTCTATAACTTGTCCCGTTACCAGGGGTAGAAGATAAGGTGTAACACCCCCTACCCATACGTAGGCGAACCCATCCGCATCGGAGTGAGGTGCCGTATGAGCAGGGTGTCACCACACAGATCAATACAAAAACATACATTCAATCACATTATAATAGTAAAATACAGTGAAAATTAAAACTTTTGGAAACATCAGAATGATCGTTCATAAATATAACAGAAGTCATTACAATAATGTTCTAATCACAATTGATATTACAAAATAGTTACATAATCAAAATATACAAGGCGGAAGCTGTAAAAAATAATATATAGAGAGTTCTATAACAAAAGAATCATACGACAAAAATAAAGCCCTAACACTAATCCCTCTATGTTGGCTTGACTGGCGGCGGCTCTCCCAAAATCAAAATGCCTTTCGCACCTGCACGGGTGAATACACCGTGCTAAGCGATAACGCATAGTGGAAAAACAAACAATAATATATGGACGGCCATTCACAATGATCGTCAAGGCAAATCACATATGATAATGGCATATGCAATAATCATAACAGATTTAAACTTGCTCAAGTCATATTCATAACATTCATAGGCTCATATACTCATAATTAGGGTCATTCAGAATCAAATACTTATAATCATATTAGATAAAATCATAACACCTGCTGACTCATAGTAGTGGATAACGAGTAAACGCGTAGCAGTACCTTACGGGTACGAATCGACACGTAGCGGTACCTTATGGGTACGAATCGGGAAAATAATATCATATTTTCTCTGTTCAAAACATTTTACAAAGGGATCTTAAACAAGACCCGAACACATAGAAGTTCGCGAGGAACTAAACGGGGACCCGATCAGGGTCCAGAACAGTACAGAGGCTGCAGCAAAAGGACTTTTTTAGGCATGCCAAACTATCCACTAGACTGACTCTTGTAGGTCATGCATAAAGAAATCACCTTTAAGTATTTTATACTGTTTATATCAATCACTAGAAAATAAGACATACATAATCCAATTATGTTCACCATGCAACATGCGGTACAATTTTACCATAAATATCATTTAGCTAAATTGAAATGCCAAATAATGTCATTTACTAATTAATAATACACAAATAAGGGTTGAAAACCCAAATTAGAAGAAAAAGGAGCAAAAACTACACAATTGAACATTTTACCAAAAACTGGAGGCAGTAGCGTTTTACACGGCGGTATGGTGTGCCCATACTGCCATGTAAAATGGGGGAACACGAGTCGTGCATGAGGGACATGACTCGTGTCCCTTCACAGCAGGTCCGTTGCGAGTCGTGTTCCAAAACACGACTTGCGACAAACATCCTCCCAGCCAGCACTGCGCAAACACGAGTCGTGCTGCACAAGCACGAGTCATGCTGTGCTCCTCAGCTCGCCCGCTCAGTTGAACAGCACGATTCATGCACGCTTAAGGCAGCACGAGTCGTGCTGTCTCGTACGAGTTGGACGACACTTCCTCAAGCTTACGGAGAGCATTTAAACAGCGGTATGGGATTCCTTACTGCCGCGTAGCTCGACGGACCAGCAATCCAGGGAGCATTTACACAGCGGTATGGACATCTATACAGCCGTGTAAAATGACCAAACCCAGAAAATTGCCCGAATTACACTCCCAACCCAAAACCAAACTAATATACTTTAAAATTAAATAATATACTCATCCACATCAAATTAAAACCCACCTTTTATAACTATAAACTTAGAGAAATCATACTTTAAACATATTTAAATCCTCTAAACCCAAGCTCAACAATTTGCAACTATCAATTTAATCAAATGCACATTTAGACCAAATAAACATAATTAAGGCTTATATCATTGAGTGATCAATATCCATAATTTTCATGCCAACATAAACCTTGTTCATCATCCAAATTTCTAGAAATATAAATCAATATACCCAAAACACAAAATGCACACTTTCAAATAAATTCCCAAACCTAAATTCCTTTGCTCTAATCACTTGGTACCCCTACCACTCGCCTTCTCCTTTCCCTTGGGATCGCGAGGAGGCTCAAATAAACACAACACGCAAAATCACACAAACATAACAAACCCCAAATTAAACCCCAAACCAACAAAGAAGAAGAAAAGATGAAGGAGACAAAAAATGCAACAAAACTTACCAAATGAGGGTCAAGAGATGATCAATTCCCACCAACACTCTCTTGGATCAAAGCTAGGGCACTCAAATGGAGAGAAAAGGAAGAAGAGAAGTAGAGAGAAGAGAGAAACGGGAAAGAGGAAACTAATCTGCTTTCCCTTCTCTTTCTCCTTCTAATTACCCCTTTTTCCATATCCTATCCAAGTGTCATTTCCTCATTGGTGGAGATTGACCATTTATACCCAAGAAGCATGCACTACACACACACACACACACACAATGCCATCCTCACTAAAGCACATCCTACCAACATGTGAACATGCACACACTCTCACAACCCAACATAGCACACCCCAATAACCTATATGTACACACACTCTAGTAAAATCCCCAAAACATGCATTTTACCCAAAATGCCCTTATCACATGCCTTCACACACATAATGCACACATGCACAAATGGCTCTAACTTCTAGGGGGCAAACGGGGTGTTACATAAGGACCCTCATCTCCATCCAATATTGGTAGAAGTTCCTCAGCTAGATAACGAGACGACATATTAGAATGCCGAAATTGCCACAAATTTCATCTAGGTACTTGTAGACAATTAACAGGAGCCTATTTTTACTGTGGGAGCACTAATCATTTCTTGGTTAACTGTCCACAAGAGCCAAGATAGACTTGGACCATATTAACTAGCAGAGGAGCACCTAATGCACCTCCAATAGCTAAAGGAAGAGGAAGAGGATGTGGTGGCCCAAGCCAATCTCAAGGTAACCATAGTGCAATTTTAGAGATAATGGAATGATCTGGTTCAATGGCAGCACTGGCTCGAGGAGCAAGATGCTCCATAAGTTATAACACATACATTTTCTCTCTTTAACACTGACATGGATCCATTAATTGATCCAGGCGCCACACATTCATGTATCTGCATTGGAGGTTTGTGTGATAAGATATTGTCTATAGATAAATTAGATTATAATATCCATCTTACAAGTTCGTTGAGTGTGTGCGTAAACCGGGTGTTTAGGGGTTGCCCAATTCTGATACATGGTAGAGAATTTCCTATTGACCTAATAAACTTGCCTTTTAATGAATTTGATTTGATTATGGGAATGGACTGGTTGTCCAAACATTGGGCTGTAGTCAATTGTAGATTAAAAATAGTTATTCTTAAAGGTCCCGACCAGTTTGAGACAGTAGTGCATGGTATCCCACCTGGTCCTCTGACTAATGTGATATCAGCCATGCAAACTAGGCATTTTCTTAGGAAAGCAAGTGAAGCTTTCCTAGCCTTAGTTATGGACTCAAAAAAAGATTAGGTGAAGCTACAAGATATCCTAGTGGTGAATGAATTTTATGATGTATTTCCAGAAGAATTAGCCGGACTTCGACTCAAAAGGGAAGTTAGGCTGTCAATTGAAGTATTGCCTGGAACAGCTCCCATTTCTGAGGCACATTATTGGATGGCTTTTACGAAGTTAAAAGAGTTGAAGATTCAATTGCAAAAAATCCTAGACAAGGGTTTTATCCAACCCAGTGTCTCTTCGTGGGAAGCGCCAGTTCTTTTTATCAAGAAAAAGGATGGGACATTACAGATATGCATAGATTATCAATAAATTAATAAGGTGATAGTGAAGATCAAATATCCTTTACCAACGATTGAAGATCTATTTGATCAACTGAAGGGTGCCGGTGTATTCTCTAAGATTTACTTTCGATCAGGCTATGATCAACTCAGAGTTAAAGAAGATGATGTTTTAAAGACTCACTTTAGAACCTGTTATGGCACCTATGAATTCTTGGTGATGCCATTCGGGATAACTAATGCTCTTAAACATTCATGGATCTGATGAATAGGATATTCAGATCCTACCTAGACTAGATTGTAGCTGTGTTTGTTGATGATATTCTTGTCTACTGCAGGAATGAACGAGAGCATGCCCAGCATTTGAGAATAGTACTACAGTTTTTGAGGGAGAAGTAATTGTATGCCAGGTTGAGCAAATGTGATTTTTTGCATAAGGAAGTTTCTTTCCTAGGCCATATTGTCTATTCGAAAGGTGAGTCGATTCAGCGAAGATAGAAGCTATTATTAATTGGAAACCACCCCAGAATGTGACCGAAGTGAGAAGTTCTTGGGCTTAGCAGGTTATTATTGGTAATTTGTGAAAGGATTTTCAATTATAGCTTCTCCTTTTACTAAGTTACTCTGAAAGGGTGCGAAGTTTGAATGGTTTGCTAGATGTCAAGCCGATTTTGAGCAAATAAAGATGATGCTTATTGAAGCACCTATTTTCACACAATCGACTCAAGGTAAGGAATATTCCATGTATAGCATTGTATCTAGGAATGGCTTGGGTTGTGTTCTAATGCAAAATGGTAAGGTCATAGCATACGCTTTACGAAAATTGAAACGACAAGAGCAAGACTATCTTACACATGACCTAGAATTGGCAACTATGGTGTTTGCCTTAAAAATATGGCAACATTATCGGTATGGTGAGAAATGTAGGATCTACACCGACCATAAGAGTCTTAAGTATTTGCTCACCCAGAGGGAACTTATGTAACACCTTAATACCCCTTAGAAGGACATAAGAGTGCTACATAACTTATTCAATTTCATCTGGCGAGATACTTTAATTAATTCAAAATTTAGAAAAATTAACTTATACTTGTAGGTTCTTAATTTTTTTTATTATTATAAAGATTACTTTATTCTACTCAATATACAATTTCCATAACATAATATACAAATATATATAGTTTCTCAAAAATATTATAATACATTTACAGTACTTGACTACAATACGCATTACATGTTCAATATACTATACATTATAAAAAAAAAATCATATACCAAAAATAAGACTTCAAGCTTCCCCCCTAATGGCCTGTAGATGTTGACTAAAACCTAGCACTTCAAAAACTCATGAACCTACATGGTAAAAACACCCGTGCTAAGCAAAGGCTCAGTAGGGGAGGAAAATAATGCAATTGACTTCTTTACGAAGTCACAAATATCATAAAATAACATGCAAGTACCAAAGTCACATAATAATATTTGGTAATTAAATATACTTTATTAAGCACTTTATTTAACACATAATTCCATTAACAATAATAATTGCATGCATTAATTAACATATTAATTCCATTATCAATCACACTTTCATACACTCACATTTCAATGAATCACTAAATCATTTACACTTTTTAATAACAAATGTTTTATCACTACTAATCATTTAGAACCCTTCTAACACCTGATTCCCATTAATGGTGGATAACGGGAACACTAGGTACCGATGAGCAGTATCGAATACTAGGAGACATAAGTCTCAAATCACTAGATACCAATATTAAACACTAGACACCTTTCAGTGTTAACACTAGGTAGCTGCAATTACTAGCCCTTATAGGCATGCCTATCTATCCATGACTATGCCAAATTTAGGCACTCAGTAAGACTTTAGTCATTTATTAGCTTTATATAAAACACATTAATGTTCACTGAGTTAATACTCACTTTAAACCACATAACAATATCCATATAACCATTTATGGAAAATTAAACTCAAACACTTAAAATACATGCCCACGAATGCATGCTATAAGTTCATAGTAAACAAAATATATATATATTTAGACATTTATACACACATAATTCACTTGTATTTATTTTAATTAAATTCATATTTTAATGTATAATCACCTATTTTATATTTATTAAATCCTATTTCGACCTTATACAAGTGTTTATAAAGTTTGGTAAACATCCGATAAAGTTATTATGAGATTCAGTACCTTTTCGATGAGTAAAACTCATTCATAAACTTAAAATAAGGTACACAGTCGGATCAAAGAGCAATCCGGTAGGGTAGATTGCAGTACCAATCCAAAATGCATCTACACAACTAGATTGGAACCCAATCCAGTCAGGTAGAGCCAATTATCCAGTTTTTTTTTTCTCCAGATAGCTTAGCAAGTCTATCTTGTGCAAGTGTTTTGACACAGTAAAAAAGGTTGTTAGGCAAAATTCCCTTCTTAACAAATTTTTTCCTATGCCTTTAGTTTCCATAAGGTCATATGGACATTTATAATAAGAGTTATCACTAAATTACCACAGACTGCTCGTAATGATAGGGCAATATCAGGTTAGCAACTTCAATCTCAAGTTTCAATGTCAAGAAGGTAGAATCAGATCTAGGTCTCTTCTAGACATTTTTAGTAATCTATCTTGGGTTTCACCTTGAAATAAAAACACTCTGTTTGGAGGTCTATAACTCAAGATATGATCAAAACAACCTCGGTAGGTCGTATTTATCCTACACCCAAATTTACCATACTACTCTTTTCACTACATCTTCTTCATTTATGATCACTTTAACATTTAATTTACATTCACATAACTCTTATCAACATTACAATATTCCCAGTAATCAAAATCATGCACAACAGATACATAAATATACAAACACTCCCATACCTTAATGAAGGTTGGTTTTTCCTTTTCCTTGCTTAAACCTTTTCTTTTCTTTTGTCTCTCACCTTACCTTCAGCTACCATCACAAAATACCATTCAATATTATATTAAAATCTATATATACACACTCTAATTAACATGATAAAGGAAGGAAGAAGAAGAAAAGGATTGTTCCAACTTAAAATCATAAACTTACTCACCTAGATAGATACTTACTCTATGTTCTTTCTTTATCTCTGTGTTCACTTCCAATCCAAAAAGTAGAATTTTTAAGATGTGCTTATGAAGAAGAGAGCAAGAAAAAAAATTGGAAATTTCCACTCTAACATGGCCGACAACTCTAACATAAAGGGGCAGATGTTATGCCTCTAATAAATGAACAATCTTCTAGAATTATTAGATGTTAATTTCTCATTGGTCCAAAATTGTAATCCTTAGTTAATTTACATTAAATCCCTCTCTTTAATTAATATTTCTACATGCATGAATTATCACTTCTTTCTTGAATTTAACCCTAACTTATAAGCATAAATCAATTATTACACATTTACTCATGTACCCTCAGCAATAGCATTAATATCGATTACGTCCCCACTACATAGTAAATGCTATCTTTACATTAAAAATCATCCAATCACTTGCTCTAATCCTTTTAAGGCTCATCTTGGAGCCTCACAACTTAACTTGAGATAGCATCAATGGTTGGAATTATTCAAGGACTATGAATGCATAGTTGATTACCACATGATGAAAGTTAATATGGTGGCTGACGCCTTGAGCAAAAAGACAATTTCAGCACTGTCATTGCAAAATAGTAGATGGAGATTTGTGTCTAATGGAGCCTTGATAGCGTGGTTAAAAGTAAGACCTAATCTTAAACAGATGATAATTAATGCAGAGAAATATGATCATATGTTGCAATAGATAATACAGCAACTAGAGATAGAGAATAGACTGATTATTCAGTGAAGGAAGATGGAAGTCTGTATTATAAAGAGAGTTATGTGTGCCAACAAATTGATGAATTAAGAAAAAAGTTGCTTCATGAAGCATATAATATGGTGTTCACCAAGCATTCTGGAGGTAACAAGATGTATTGAGATCTAAAGGAGTTTTATTGGTGGCCTAGTATGAAGAAGGATGTAGTGGAATATATGTCCAAGTGCCTGATATATTAACAGGTGAAAGCTGAGTTCTATCTGCTCTGTTAAATCATATTCCAGTTCCTTAATGGGAATGGGATAATATTATCATGAACTTTGTGATAGGCCTTCACCTTACATAAAAGAAGCATGATGCAATTTGGGTGATAGTGGACAAACTTACTAAATTATCACATTTTACACCAGTCTACCTTGATTACCTGATGGATCGATTGGTTGAATTATATGTGTCAAAAATTGTTTGACTCCATGGAGTACCATTAACTATTTTATCTGATCAAGACCCTACGATTCACTTCAAGATTTTGCAAAGGTTTGCAAATAACCTTTCCTACACGACTCAACTTCAGTGTAGCTTTCCTCCCACAGACAAATTGGCAATTTGAAAGAGTTAGACCGGTCTTAGATGATACACTTTGAGGGTGTGTCATGGATTTCCCAAGTAGTTGGGATAAGTACATTCCACTTAGGGAATTTGCTTATATCAACAGCTATCAAGCCAGTATTGGTATGGCACCATATGAATTCCTGTATGGCTGGAAGTGTAGAATGCTTGCGTGCTGGATAAAATTAAACGAGAATAAGATGATCGGCATGATCTAGTGAAAGATACTAAAGAAAAGGTCAAGATAATTTAATAGAGATTAAAAGCAGCTAGTGACCACTAGAAGTCATACTCTGATTTGAAATGGAAGGACATTGAGTATACAGTTTGCTATAGTCTTTTTAAAAGTATTACCTTAGAGGAAAGTGCTTTGATTTGGGAAGAAAGGGAAGCTCAACCTGAGGTTTATAGGTCCATATGAAGTTTTTGAATGAATTGGACATATAGCCTATAGATGGGCTTTGCCGCCAGAGTTAGCTAGGATACATGACATGTTCCATGTTTCAATGCTATGAAGATATCAGTCGGATGAATCGCATGTGTTACCAGTCCAAGAGATCTAGTTTCTACCAGATTCCGCATATGATGAAGAATCGAAAGCTATTCTAGCTAGAGAGTAAGGCAACTTTGGAATAAGCAGATTCCCTTGGTAAAGGTACTCTGGCAATATCATGGAATAGAAGAAGCAACTTGGGAGCCTGAATTGACAATGAGGTCTTAATATCCACAAATGTTCAGTACATGTATGAATTTTAAGGATGAAATTCTTTTAGGGGGAGAGAAATGTAAGGCCCCAAAATATACCCTAGTCATATTAAGATGTGATTAGGGTTGGTCGGTAATCAAATATGCCCGATTAAGAGATGATTGTGTCAAAAGGATGTAACCGTCATTAATTGAAAAGATTCGACATGTGTGTCAAGTTAAAAATTTATTAAAATATGGCTTGTATGCATTAGAGGAATTAATTATGTCAGCCAACGTATAATTATAAATTAAACATCATGCAAAGGTATGAATAATAACGAAAAGGAAGGATTAAACTTGTAATAACAAAAGTGGCCAATCATATGTTGACACACAGCAATTGTAGAATGAGGGGGAAATGGATGGGTATAAAAAGGCTGGAAGTAAGCTAAGAAAGGGAAGGAAAATCTAGAATTTTCACTCCTATTTCCCGCACCAACCTCTCCCCCTCATATCATGCAAATTTGATTTCTCTTAAGGAAGAAAGTGTGATTGTGTGTAAATTGCATGAGTATTGATAAATTCTCATCATCATCTTCTTCTATTCTTCTTAATATGATCATGTTAGAAATTATGTAACAAGGAATTGATGATGATATAAATTTCTAGTGGTTTTAGTTGAAGATTCTAGCAAAAAGGAGAAAGGGAAGGAGAAGGTGTACTAGGAAAAAGCTTGAAGAGGAAAAGCAAACATAAGCAAGGTTTGGGAACTGTCTAATCCCTTATGTGTGTGCTTGTGATATTTCATAGAGTAATTTATACTTAAGTGGATGTGAATTTGATATTTAAGAGTGGAATTAAGGTAAATGTACCTAAATTTGAAGGAATAAGGTTTGATAATCAATTTGTTTAAAAATCTATCATTGGGTTCACCAGAACCAGTATGAGCATTTTGATCATAAGTCAACTTGTAGACCTCTAAATGGAGTGATTCTAATTGGAAAATTTTCTTAAGACATAGACCTTCATGTTAAGAGAAACCTTAGCCTAATTCTACCCATAAGACCTTTAAAATTACAACTAAAAGTATAGACCTAATTCTACCCCTTTAATAGGTGCAGTTGCTTCTCTCAGTGGCGTATCTCTTTAAATACAGGTATAAAATGTGTGATTTTTGTGTCATTTAAAACTTAAAACATAAATATGTAATTGTTATAAGAAATTAAAAAATATCTTTTACTAGGTGGAAAAGCCTAAGCAAAATGAGTTAAGAATTCTACCCGATGAAACTCTATTTTAGAAGGCATTTGAGCAGTGTTACACGGCGGTAAGGAATTCCTAACCACTGTGTAACTTTCCTGACCGCCATGTAAATGGATATTGGAACTCCCAATTTCGCCTTAAAATTATCTTACACAGTCAAGAATTCCTAACCATCGTGTAAAAGACCCTAATGGCCATGTAGTCACTTCTGCCCATCGTGTAAAATTCCTCTCCATGGTGTAAATAGGTTCTAGCATTGCAGAATCAGAATTCTGCCATTTTACATGGCAGTCAAGGATTCTTAACAGTCATGTAACTCCTAGTTTTTAGCGTATAATATGAGTTTTTGTAACGCCCCAAAATGGGCCTAGTCAGAATTTTCATGTGTATTTGGAGATTGAGGGTATTTCGATAATTGTGCAAGGGGAATTGGAAATGAATTGAGGACCAAATTGAAAGAGTAAAGTAAGTTTTAAGTGAACAATTATTTTTAGTGAGTAAAGTGATATGGAGCAAGGAAAAATTAAAGAAAAGCTAAGGACTAAAGAGTAAAGTCAAAGACATTTTGTGTTGACCAATATGATCTTGTCATGTGGCTTGGTAGGTGAGCAATTAATGAAAAGGGAAGAGAGAGGGAAAGGAGGGGCAGAAAATGGGATAGCTTCCTGTGGAAGCTGTCTCCTTCTCCTCTTTCTTCACTTTTTCCCGTTCTCTTTACTCTTCCTTTTCTTTATTAGTTGCTCTCAACCTATCCCTTGTGTGCTTCTTCGAGGTTTGAGTTCGGATTTTATGAGTTTAGAAGCTGGTTTTGAAGGTAAGTTTGGTTGGCTCCTTCTTCTTTCCCGTTTTTCAGGTCGTGGAGTTTTAGTTTGCCTGGTTTGATTTAGTGTTGGTTTGACTAGGTTTTGTGCAAGAATTGGAAGAGAAGAGGAAGAGTAAAGGCAAAGAAAAGTGGGTTCTTGAAGGGTTGATTTTGAAGCCTCATTTTCCAGGTTTGGTAGCTTTGAGTTTTGACTGTGTTTGGTTTGGGAGTTTGTCTGTCCTTTTCTCATTCGGATTGTGTGTGTGTTGTGTTTTTATTTCTAGAATTTTGAGTGTTTGATATGTGTATATGCATGGGTTATTTTGAGTGGGTATGATGGCTTTACTTGTTAGTGTTGAGAGTAATTGCATGTGGGTTTTGAACGGAAATTGCATAAGTTAGGGTAAATTTTCCAGCTTGAATGTTCTTGTAATTTAATTTGTAGTTTTAGTGAAATTCTAGATAATAATTAGTGTATGATGTTTATAATTTGATTTTAATATGATTGGTATGCATTTGAGTGATGAGGTAAGTGTTATTGCATGATTCAGTGGTTTTGAATTGAGTTTTGAAAGCTGAATGTTTGAGTTTTATGCTGAGGAACTGAGAAATGCGGCTTATCGTGAGCGCGATATAGCCGCACGATTTCAATTTCGCGCGGGCGGCCTGGTTTTCCCTCTACTCTGAGTTGTGCACTCCAGCACAACTCGTGTCTTTGGAAATTGTCATGAGTCGTGACGTTGTGCACAACTCGTGACAGCTTCTTTCAGTAGATCGAGCTCGAGTGTGTAGGGAGCTGCTGTGCTCCGAGTCGTGGATGCCAGCACGACACGAAGGTGTATGTGAAGAGGTCATGAGTCATGCTCTAGGGACAAGACTCGTGATGACTTCCTTTAGGGAGAGCACGAGTCATGCTCAAGTGCACGAGTCGTGCACATAAGCACTAGTCGTGCACATGTGCACGAGTCGTGCACAACTCCTTCTCTGTAGCATATTTCTAGCTTATGTCGCGAGCGCAGCTTCTTGTCTCAATCGCGACAGAATTTCTTATTGCCTGCCCTATTTTTTGAAAATATTTTTCTCCCTTGTTCCACTTTGCATCGTTTCTCACTATTGCATGGCTCATGTCTTTGCTTATGCCTTGTTAATGCTATTGTTTTAGAATCGAGTGAATGATTGTTATTATGCTAGTGTTTTGCTTGTGCTTTTTAGTACTGTCTAGTGAATGTTTAGTGAGTATTGTATTCTAGTGTTTTAACTCTTGTTTTTGGTACTGCCTAGTGCTATGTCTAGAGTGAGTTAGTAGAGACTGAAGTGTCATGGTAGTGGATAGATAAGCATGCTTATAAAGGGATATATGAGTGTAGCTGCCTATGATGGCCCTGTTTGGGTCTTTCGACCAACCTCCGAAATGGTCATTCTGATAGTGATAAAATGTTTTGAGACTTTGGTCTCCCTTACTTTTGATAAAACTCGGTGTAGTGTGTGATTGAGGCTCCAGTCTCTCACCATTGATACTGTTCGCAGGATCCTTTGTAGTATAGTGCTCCCGTATCCACAACTAGTGAGATTCATGCTTTTTGTTTGATATGTTGAGTTATGTTCAGTGTAATGTATATGTTTTGATGAGTGGCTTGGGATAGTGTTTATTCTTATTGTGATTCCAGTTATATGTTTATCATCTTGATTTAATGAATATGCTTTAATGTGTTTGTTTTTATGCAATTGTATTTGCATGACTTACTGTATTCCTGTTGTATTATTGTTTCTTTCTGTTTTTGTTCCTCCCCACTAAGCGTTATCGCTTAGCACGAGTTCTCTTCCCGTGTAGGTGGCAGGATTTTGGTTCAGTTTGAGTTACATATCTGCAGGGCCGGTCACTAGGAGTTAAAGTTTTATTTTGTTATCTCCTCCTATATTTTTGTATATGTATTTTATTTTTTTTTTATGTATAGCCGTATATGTAAATGTTTAAGAATGTTATGTAATTTTCGGATGATGTATATTTAATGTAATAAGTTATTCTTTTGTCTCTATATACTTTTGTTTAAGTGTATGTATGTATCGTAAGCTTAGCGTTTGAAATATTTATTTTCGCATCCACGTGATTGGTTTGCGTTGTGAGTGCGTGGCGCCGGTATCCTTCCAACGTGGCTATTGGTGTGGTATATTAAGTGGTATCAGAGCCTAGGTTTATATGGTCCTAGTCTATAAGTTGTTAGAGTATTTATATGTGAGTCTGTCTAGATTCATGGCCTAATGCAGATGTCGTTTTGTGTAGTGTATAGGTGAAGGATAGTGAGATGTCGGATGTAGTGAGTGATATACGATTATGTGCATAGTATGAGTTTGAGGTGACACTCTGCATGCCTGTCAGCTATCTCCATTGAATTGTGCGAACATAAGCATATTGAAACATAGGGATTGGGAAAAAGTGCATTACTGTAGCTTACATTGCATTTTCGCAACATTTTGCATACATAAATCACTACATAGCCATTTCATCCGCATCCCTCAATTATATGTGAAAAGCATCATTGCATGCATTTTGTTGAGAAAAAGCTGACAGGATATACATCGAGTGATAGATGTTAAGAAGTGTATGGATAAGAGTGCAGTGCGTTAAAGAAAGTGTGAAGTGTTAGTAGTCAGAGTTAAGAAGAAAAGAGTGTTATGAAATAGTATGCTAGTTAAGAGATAAGATTTTGATTATGTCATGAGTAGATTGGTTCCGGTGTGAAGTGTATATGTTTTAATAGCTGAATGGTATTAGTGGTAGCGATTTGGAGATTAGTCTATGGACTTACATGTGTAAGTAAATTTCGAGGACGAAATTTCTTAAGGAAGAGAGTATTGTAACGCCCCAAAATGGGCATAATCGGAATTTGCATGCATATTTGGAGATTGAGGGTCGGTAATTGTGCAAGGGAAATTGGAAATGAATTGAGGACCAAATTAAAATAGTAAAGTATGTTTTAAGTGAAGAATTATTTTTAGTGAGTAAAGCGATATAGAGCAAGGAACAATTAAAGAAAAGCTAAGGACTAAAGAGTAAAGTCAAAGATATTTTGTGTTAACCAATAGGATCATGCCATGTGGCTTGGCAGGTGAGCAATTAATGAAAAGGGAAGAGAGAGGGAAGGGAGGGGCAGAAAATGGGATAGCTTCCCGTGGAAGCTGTCTCCTTCTCCTCTTTCTTCACTCTTTCTCGTTCTCTCTACTCTTCCTTTTCTTCATTTTCTGCACTCAACCTCTCCCTTGTGTGCTTCTTCGAGGTTTGAGTTCGGATTTTTTGAGTTTAGGAGCTGGTTTTGAAGGTAAGTTTGGTTGGCTCCTTCTTTTTTCCCGTTTTACTAGTTGTGGAGTTTTGGTTTGCCTGGTTTGATTTAGTGTTGGTTTGACTAGGTTTTGTGTAAGAATTGGAAGAGAAGAGGAAAAGTAAAGGCAAAGAAAAGTGGGTTCTTGAAGGGTTGATTTTGAAGCCTCATTTTCTAGGTTTGGGAGCTTTGTGTTTTGACTGTGTTTGGTTTGGGAGTTTGTCTGTCCTTTTCTCATTCGGATTGTGTGTGTGTTGTGTTTTAATTTCTAGAATTTTTAGTGTTTGATATGTGTATATGCATGGGTTATTTTGACTGGGTATGATGGCTTTGCATGTTGAGAGTGATTGCATGTGGGTTTTGAAGGTAGATTGCATGAGTTAGGGTAAATTTTCCAGCTTGAATGTTCTTGTGATTTAATTTATAGTTTGAGTGAAATTCTTGATAATAATTAGTGTATGATGTTTATAATTTGATTTTAATATGATTGTATGCATTTGAGTGATGAGGTAAGTGTTATTGCATGATTCAGTGGTTTTGAATTGAGTTTTGAAATTTGAATGTCTGAGTTTTGTGCTGAGGAACTGAGAAACGCGACTCTGCCATGAGCGCAACAGAGCCGCACGATTTCAATTTCGTGCGGGCGGCCTGGTTTTCCCTCTGCTCCGAGTCGTGCACTCCAGCACGACTCATGTCTTTGGAAATTGTCACGAGTCGTGATGTTGTGCACGACTCGTGATAGCTTCTTTCTGTAGATCGAGCACTAGTGTGTAGGGAGCTGCTGTGCTCTGAGTCGTGAATGTCAGCACGACTCTAAGGTGTATATGAAGAGGTCACGAGTCGTGCTCTAGGGACACGACTCGTGATGACTTCCTTTAGGGAGAGCACGAGTCGTGCTCTAGGGACACGACTCGTGACGACTTCCTTTAGGGAGAGCACGAGTCGTGGTCAAGTTCATGAGTCGTGCACATGAGCACGAGTTGTGCACATGTGCACGAGTCGTGCATAGCTCCTTCTCTGCAGTGTATTTCTGGCTTCTGTCGTGAGCACGAGTCCTTGTCGCGATCGCGATAGAATTTCATCTTGCCTGCCCTATTTTCTGAAAAGATTTTTCTCCCTTGATCCACTTTGCATCGTTTCTCACTGTTGCATGGCTCATGTCTTTTCTTATGCCTTGTTAATGCTATTGATTTAGAATTGAGTGAATGATTATTATTATGCGAGTGTTTTGACTTGTGCTTTTTAGTACTGTCTAGTGAATGTTTAGTGAGTATTGTATTCTAGTGTTTTGACTCTTGATTTTGGTATTATCTAGTGCTATGTCTAGAGTGAGTGAGTAGAGCCTGAAGTGTCATGGTATTTGATAGATAAGTATGCTTATAAAGGGATATATGAGTGCAGTTGCCTATGATGGCCCGTTTAGGCCTTTCGGCTAACCTCCGAGATGGTCATTCTGATAGTGATAAAATGTTTTGAGACTTCGGTCTCCCTTACTTTTGATAAAACTCGGTGTAGTGTGTGATTGAGGCTCCAGTCTCTCACCATTGATACTGTTCGCAGGATCCCCTGTAGTGTTGTGCTCCCGTATCCACAGCTAGTGAGATTCAGGTTTTTTGTCTGAGATGTTGAGTTATGTTCAGTGTAGTGTATATGTTTTGATGAGTGGCTTGGGATAGTTTTTATTCGTATTCTGATTCCAGTTATCTGTTTATTATCTTGATTTAGTGAATATGCTTTAATATGTCCGTTTTTATGCAATTGTATTTGCATGACTTACTGTATTCCTGTATTGTATTATTGTTTCTTTCTGTTTTTGTTCCTCCCCACTAAGCATTATTGCTGAGCACGGGTTCTTTTGCCCTGTAGGTGGTAGGATTTTGGTTTAGTTGGAGTCGGGCATTTATAGGGTTGGCCACTAGGAGTTAAATTTTTATTTTTTTTATCTTCTCCTGTATTTTTGTATATGTATTTTATTTTTTTTTATAGCCGTATATGTAAATGTTTAAGAATGTTATGTAATTTTTGGATGATGTATATTTAATGTAATAAGTTATTCTTTTGTCTCTATATGCTTCCGCTTAAGTGTATGTATGTATCGTATGCTTAGCATTTGAAATATTTATTTATTTTTGCGTCCACGTGACTGGTTTGTGTTGTGAGTGCGTGGTGCTCCGGTATCCTTCGAACGGGGGTATCGGGGTGTTACAGTTTTTCTTACCGTTTTAAACCTGAATTCCACCAAAACTTTCTGAAACTTGTCTGGCATATTTCTAACGACTTGTAATTAATATAGACATGTGTAATATGTGATGATATAATGTTTTCCATAAAAATATAAATTATGTATCAATGCAGAAAAAGGTATTTATACATCAATATGACCATGAAATTTGTGATAAATGCTCTGAATTGCTTGAAATGTATTGACATGGTTATGAATTATTATTTATAATTGAGATGTGCATAAAATAATCCAAGGGTGTAAAAGCATACCGAAATACGTAGTTTATGGATAGATAGACATGCCTATATAGTGTACCATCCCTTACCCATACATAGTAAACCTACCATAGCGTGGCAAGCTCACCATAACAAGTGAAGGCTGATACCGAAATAAGCACATTTGTCTTAAAAACATTCATAAAAATCAGAATTATAAAATTTCTTTTCGTTTCACATCATCATTCATTCTATACATATAACAAATTTCAAACTTAACTTTGCATATCCAAAAGTAGTCTTTCTTACATATTAATTACATTACATAATTAAGTTACATATTTACAATAGAAGCTTACATTTACATTACTAAACATATTATAAAGCCTACACAAGGAACTCTTATGAACTCGTTGGAGTTGAAGGATGCGAGATGTCCTTGGCGTCACACCTTTCTTTGATACCTGCACGAATAGAATATCCGTGCTAAGCATAATGGCTAAGTGGGGAACGTGCATGATGTGGATGACCACTCACAGTGGTCATCATTAGATATTCACACATGTGAAGTATGCATATATTAATGCAAAATATTATATCATAATTATATATATAATTAATCTATTAAGGTTAATGCATACATTAATTTTGTACATGTATTTTACCCACACTTAGACAACCATACTTTTACTGGGTTGCAATATTAATCCTATTCTTTAATCATTTACAATCCATAGTACCTATTCCACATAGCATACTTCATTTACAATTAGTCTTCAATTCATGCATTAGGGTACATTTCTTATTTCATATGTCGTCAATAACACATGCAAATGGTTGTATACTATAAAAGCATACTTATAATATTGAACTATTGTTAATGCATACATTAATCATATTCATACACTTTACGCAAACTGCATAACCTATTTCACAAAATAAGTTTAATTTACTATTAGTCTTTAATATGCATATTGGTGTACACTTTATATGTCATGATAATATAATTAACATCTCATCGTAAATAAATGTAAGGATATCTAAGATATTTATACAAGGATACATAAAATATTCATACATATTTAACATATGTGGCTTTTCATTCAAAGCACGTTTTCTTCAACAGTAATATACAGTTAATCATTTATTATGCATATTCAAGCAAGGATATTCATACAAACCTACTTATGTTTCATGCAAAAATAACAACTTCGTATTTATTACATGAATTTAAATATATAACCATATTTAGTATTTCAAAGTGGTCATCTTATTAGCATGTAAAATTATTATGTGCAAACATTCCTCAGTCTCATGCAGTGCTATAATACATGACTTTTTTTAGAAATCAATCTTAACATAACAAATGTACATTCAACTATTGGCATCTTCCTAAACAATTGTCAAAGCCACACACATAAAATGTACTTATACAAATACATGCACTTGTAACAAATCAATATTAATATAATACACATATATTGAACACACTTCCATACCTATACATATACACATGTCTCCATAATTATTAAAGAGTTACATTCCCATATTAGTCTTTTAATATATTTTCTTTAATAATATGCCTGCACTTTCCCAAAGGGAGTGGATAACGAGGGTACAGAACAGAACAAAAGGTACCCGAAGGTAGTATACACATATCACATTTATCATATCAGAAATAGATGGTGACCCAAATAGGGTTTTAGATAATGACCCAAACGGGGCCTGAATAATGACCCAAATGGGGCCGACAAAACAAACCAAAGGGCTGCAGCATCAAAGGTCCCTATAGGCATGCTTATCTATCCACTACCCGGTCAAAGTAGGCACTTATTCATATTTATTTTCATACTAATGGTACTTGTATTAATGACATACACATCATATGTAACACCCCTTACCCATACTCAGGCGATCCCATCCGATAAGGAGTGAGATGCCGTAGGAGTAAAGGTGCCACCACATAGATACATAATACACATACACTCATCCATAAACATACATAACAAAATACAAGGTAGTTTGAAACTTTACAAGACCATTCATAAAAGCTGATCATGCATTAATATAATAGAAGCATTACATTACTGTTCTAATCAACTGAGAGATATAAAAGATAATTACAAATCCCAAAATTACATATACAAAGGCGGAAGCTATTATAATAACATAAGAGAGTTCTATACAAAAGAATCATAAAGCTACAAAAATAAGCCCTACACTAAGACCCTGCTGTGTTGGCTTCGATGGCGGCGACTCTCCCAAGACAAAATTCCTTCCGCACCTGCACGGGTAAACACACCGTGCTAAGCGATAAACGCTTAGTGGGGAAACAAACACATAGCATAAGGACAACCATTCACAACGGTCGTCAAGGCAGTTCACATGCGTACATACGCAAAGCCATTCATCAAAAGGTTCATAATAATAATCATATTCTCATAGCAGATTATAGTTTTCATCATTGAATCCATAAGGATAAAACATATGTTTTCTCATATGACAATTCATACAAGTACTTTAAGCATTGAAACACCTGCCGACTCAAGGTAGTGGATAACGAGTGAACAGAAAGTACTTTACGGGTATCAGCCGAATATGAAAAACTATTTTAACTTTTCATTCACAAACATTTCTAGAAGGACCTTAAACAAGATCCAAACACATTACAGAAGTTCGCGAGGAACCAAACAGGGACCTGATCGGGGTCTAAACGGAAAACGAAACAGAACTGCAGCAAAGACTCTATTAGGCATGCCTAACTATCCACTGACGAGACTCTAGCTGGTCATACATAAACCATTCAGTCCATTTCATAATTTCCAAAATCATCATCGTATATGTGCATAATCATGTCATATTTCCATGTTCATAAAATACCAAGCATAATTCTCATAACTGTCAAAAGAAACGGAAGTTCAAACCTCACACAAAGAAGGGAACTCAATTAGCATGCAAGGAACTGTCGCGCTTGCGGCGTCTGTCGCGCTCGCGATAGAGACCGGAGTCTCTTCGCTGCGTGCGTGCAACGGACTTCTCGACCGCGAGGAGGACGGAAGAGCCAGACTCTGTCGTGCTCGTGACGTACATCGCAATCGCGACAGAGGACAATTGATGCTGTCGCGTGCTCGCGATAGCACTTTGCCAACAATACGCTCTGTCGCGATCGCGATAGAGGGTACACATTGCTTCGGCTGTCGCGGGCTCGCGACGGCGTCGCGTGAGCTAAGCTCCCAACACCGCTCTCTGTCGCGATCGCGACAGCGTCGGGACTTCGAAAATCTGCAGAAATTCTGCATATTTTCTTCTTCCAAATCCACAACCAACCACACAAATCTCAATCAAATGATACTTACCTCAATTCCCGCTATTCATTGACATTAACAACCATAATACAACATTTATTAACAATAAACTTCATACAATCCATTAATTTAAACGTTTAATTTCAAGAATCAATTAAAAACCCATTTTATGCATCAAACCACATTAATTCCAAAATTTGCCATAGTCACTCATGCTTTTGCAAGATTCACACTTCAAAGCAAATACCCATATCATACACATCACAATAAAGAACATCTAACAACATAATTCCAAGAAATTATCAAAACACATACATGAACATTTCTCATGCAAAAGCAAGAAATTCCCAAACCTTCAAAATCCTTAGCTCCTAGTGCTTAGTTCCACTAGATCCAACAACTTCCTTGCCTTTAGGATCCCGGGGAGGCTCAACTAGGAAACCCAACCAAAACATACAAACCAAACAAAATCCAATCAACCCCAACTCTAAATCCAAAACTAGAAAATAGAAGATGGGAAAATTGAAACAAAAGCAAAATGAATGCATAAAACTTACCAATGAACACTAAGAGATGATCAAACCCCACTAGTAACCCTTGAATCTCAACTAAGGTTCAAAAGAGAAGAAGAAGGAGAAGAAGAGAAGGAAGGGGCGGTGATGAACGGGAAACACAAAGTGAAAATCTGAATTCCCCCCTTTTTCCTTTCTTTTCCTTTTTCTTTTCTTAACCTAAGACAAGTGTCAATCTCCAATTAGTGGGATTTGACCACTCACACCCTAGATGCTTAGATCACACACACACAAGATTCTCTCAACTAAAGCATACCTTACAATCATATGCATGACCACATGATACAATAGCCCACTAGTGCATATCCTACTATGGTGCACTCATGCACACACAAATCTATCTCAACTAATTAGCACCATAGTGCCACACACACACACACGCACCAGAAAAACCCCATTTCATGCAATATTACCAAAATGCCCTTATTACACATAACTCATGCAAATGTACACACATACATATATGGCTCATTCAACTAGGGGGCAAACGGGGTGTGACATCATAATCACAAACATTCTTTATGATCATATAATGATGATATACACTTACAAACCCACGGTATAGGATTAACATATAACATTCTTTAATATTTAATATTTAAATAAAAGATTCTTTTATGTTATCTTCAGGTTCTTCTTGGTACTCTATATAATTTCATATGATATATTTGCAATAACTTATTAAATATCATGTAACAATGTTAAATGAATGCCATAATTATTTCAATCACATTTAAGCTCTTATTAACCATGCTAGCATCACAAGCAAATTTAACACATACATAGTCACTTATTATCATTATACATAACATTATCATATGCATGAAGATTCGTATCATTATCTCATACATCAATACATAATCACACAAAATTTATCTCTAGAGGTATCATATATACATGTATTTACCTCTTTATTCCGGTAAATTCTAATATAATTCATTCATATTCATTTTCGCATAGGCTCAAGTTCATGATTAATTCCTAATACAATTTATCAATAATTATAACAGTTATAAGTGAATCTTTATATAGTTTAACAATATTTTCTTTCGATGTTTTGATTAAACAACTTTTATTCATATTCAAACACAATTATGGCTAAGCCATCTTACAAACATCAATTTATAGGAAATACTTTTAATTCCTTCCATCTCAATATATAATCAATTATTTTAATGTTAATTTATCACTTAAATGCATTCACATTAACTTAAATAACAATCAAATATACACGGTAGTAATATTAGCTTTTATCTCATCAATATACATACATATATTCATACCACACCATCTAATACTATCACAATGTCAATAATAACATACACATGCTTAACATGTCAATAAGTAATCCCAAAAAAGTTATATTGCTTACAAATAATTAATATGACATGGCGAATTATTTTTGGGCATATTCGATGATTTCTAACTAGTTATACCTTTAAATACCTCATTAATTATTCATGTTTACAGCTTTAGTTATTTATGTTTCCGAATGGTAACCATTCATATACTCATTACATAGCCCTAGACATGTGTTGGACAAGTTTTGGGAACTTTCGATGAAGTTCAGGATCAAACCGATGAGAAAAACTCACTTAATAAGCTAAAAATAGGGGTTACACGGTGGTCAAGAATACCTCACCACTGTGTGGGTGAACTGTTAGGCAAAAATGGCAATCCAGAATGCATTTACATGATGGTTAGGGTAGTCACACAGTTGGCAAAAAATACCTCACTACTGTATGACCATGTTTTACTGCATTCTGCAGAAGAGAGATTCTAGGTCCAATTTTTCATAGGGTTTTTCACCTAGCTAGAGCAATTTCTAGGCAAATATATATCTAAACATTTGTTCTCCTATGTCCTAAGTTTCTAATAAAAAAAAAATCATGCAATTTGGACTTATAAATTCTGAGATATGGTCTTGGGAACATTTTATGTTCCCAATACTAGGATAGACTCAAGTCTATGATTTCAATAAAATTTTTGGATTCCTTAGAGGCAAAAATAGGGTTTGGTTCCTTATTATAATCGTAGAGCTATGTCTTGTGGTTCTTTTAAGACTAGAATCACCTCATTTGGATGTCTATAGGCTGAGTTATGGGCTAAACACAGAAATTTGTTCAAGTAAACGTATGACTGATTTCTTATTAAGTTTATCTACCTAAATTATTCCACAAATATCATACACAATCAACACAATTCAACATTTAGGCATCAAATTATCACATATTTCAGCACATAACATGATTCTAAACATCACAAGCACAAATAAATAGGTTAGAGAGTTCCCAAATCTTAATGTTGCTCCTCCTCTCTCAATTATGCTCTTTCTTCTTCTCTTTTTTCCTTCACCTCCGGCTGTTTTGTAGTGGCCCAAAATTTTGTATTCGTGAATTGTACTTTTAGGGTTATGAATAGTAATATTGGGCCAAATAGTATTACCCCTGGCCAGAAAATATTTTATTGGAATAGTAAGAAGTGCAAGTTAGCAAGAGTCTGATGATAAAATTTGAGGTGAAACGGAGATCAAATTGGCTCTCAAAAGTCAAAAATAAAATATAAGTCATGGTTTTGGTTCAAATAGTAACATATTTGACAAAGGGTTGACTGGATCCAAAAGCATAGCTAAAGACCTCCAAAAAATTATCTGAACACATGGTCTTAATCTAAATAATATGGGAGATAGTATGGTAATGAAAAATTAATTTTAAGGTGACACGAAAAATTGGGTTATCCGACCAGTAAATATTTAACAAATTAAGAAACGCTATCCGATTGACCCAAAAATATTCTTGCAAGCTAATAAATATATTTTGAGAATTATGGATACATTTTTATGAGAAATTGAGCTTGGAAAATGTTAGAATTAAATTGGACAAAAATAATACTTAATTAATTAAATTAGGCCTAATTAGGTTGGCCCAATTGGTTGAACCCAAGTATTGGCCCATTTTGAGCATATAAATAGATGGAAAGATCATATGTATGTAGTGTAATGGCCCGAATTCTACCCTATTTGCATTTTGGCTTAATTAGGGTAATTTGGCAGGTTTGATTTAAGATTTCTAATTTTGGACCTAGATGTAATTAGAATAGAGGACTTAATTGCATGGAATAAATTAGTTAAGTGGCTAAAGTGTAGTTGTGCATGATTAAGTTAGGAGTGGATTAATTAAGGATTAAGTAGGATTAGATTAACCTAATCTAATGTGAGTGGATTCCATATGTCTTGTGTTGGCTTTGCCAACATAACCAATTCATGCAATATAAGGGGTGAAAAGAGGCAGGTTTTGTCATTTGTGCTCTTTCCTTTAGTCCAGCCATTTGTTCTCCATTCTGTTCTTCTCCTTCTTCTTCTTCTTCTTCTTTGAGTCTTTAATCTTAAGTCCATCGGATCCTTGACTGTTGAGTGGGTTGTATTATTTGTGTTTTGGCAAGTTTAAGTTAAGTCATTGAATTTGAATCCTCTTCTTCTCCTTCTACTTTTTGTGTATTGATTTGATATTGATTCCCTTGTTCCAATTCTAGAAATTAGATTGTATTGTAGTGGAGGAAACCAAAAAAGATAAGGGAAAGGAGAAGGTTGGTGGGCCAAATGCCAAGAGAGCTCTTTAGGAGCAAAGGAATTGAGGTTTGGGAAACTAAGTCTTGTGTGTGTTAAATTAATAGTTTTCATCATCTAAAATGTGTAATTAGGTTGTATGATGAATTGAATTGAAGATGTGTAATTTCTATGTAAATGGATTGCTATAAAGTTATTAAATTATATGCATGAAATTCTATTCTTGGTAGAATTAAGAATTGGTTGTGTAATTCTTGAATTATTGAATGTCTAATGTGAAAATTGAATGTGCTGAAGTGTCCATGCATGTGTTATGGTTGTTTGGGTTGAGGTTGGAGAATTGGATAAGCAAATTTAGTTATTTCCAAGCTTGATGAGCTTGTTAGTATAAAAAAAGAAACTGGTTATGGAGTTCATCTTGACCTATTTGAGTTGCTTGTGTCTTAAGATGAGTTCTACAACTCTAATTTGTGTAAAGGAAATTGGATTAGAATCCTAGGGTTTATGTTTATAATTGTTATAGAAATGGTCATGTTGTTCTGAGGACTCTAAGGTCTTCAAAATTGCCTGTAAGTGTAGTTCGAATTTTTTAGGAGGGCCTCTAGAACAGTTGTGTTCCCTTGGCCATAACTCCTTGGTTTTGAGTTCAAATGTGATGAGGTTTGTGCCATTGAGAAGTTAAAACGTAGAAGAACATTTGGTTAGAAGGCCATCTTGGCTGAAAATGATGTTTGGTTGGTTTTTGGAAGTCGTATATGTGGAATCAGTAAAGTGTTTAAAAGAGGTGAGTGAGGTAGGAGTTTTAAACCTAAAGTTCATGTTTTGTCGCTAAAGTTCATGTTCTGTCTCTAGCGCGACAGAGGACTTTGTAGGGCAAAGTGTACCAGATCGTGTTTTATCGCGTGCTTGAGATTTATCTCTAGCACGATAGATGTTTATTGGGTGCTATGTTGTGAGTGCGACATCTTCCGCGAGTGCAACAGAAGGTTATGTTGGGGTTAGTCGCGTGTGCGATAGAGCTA
The DNA here is from genome assembly GCA_947683425.1 of Excoecaria cochinchinensis. Lineage (NCBI taxonomy): Eukaryota > Viridiplantae > Streptophyta > Magnoliopsida > Malpighiales > Euphorbiaceae > Excoecaria > Excoecaria cochinchinensis. Next base: position 31,693,846 of record CANTUQ010000146.1, on the reverse strand, counting down.
GGACTTATGAATGTCTAGTGGTTGTCTCATTTGTGTGAAATACTGTTGTTGACATATGAATGATTATGCATACGGAAGTTATAAATGTGTAAATTCATACGAACATATAAAATGAAGAGTGCGCTTGTCCGATCAGCCATACTTGTGTGCATGATATTAAATGTTATGTTATTGCTTAATATAGCTACATGGAAACTATTAATGTGGCAATTCAGGTGGCTATATGTTTAAATATCTGGTTTGTATGAAATAAATAATGAGTGTGAGATTAATGATAAGTTGAATAGTGTTATGATCACTACAAGATATTTTACTTTTTATGACAAATTTTTTAATGACGCATAAAATTTCATCACTAATTATAACTTACAATGACGAATTTTTTAAAACGTCACCATACTATTTTTTATTGTAACGAAATTATTTTGTGTCATTTTATATTTTAATTATCGTCACTAAAAGATTAATTTTGTGACGAAAAATTATATTTCGTCATGATTTATTTAGGAGAGATAATTTCCCACCATTTTTTTTGGAGGAAAAAAATTTAATGACAAAATAATAACTTATTGCAACGTATAAAATCGTCACAAAATATTTATTTTTCGTGACGAATTATTTTTGTCATAATTAAATAAATTAGAGATAATAAAATCATTTCGTCACAAATAACATATCGGTATAAAAAATATTATATTTATGATAAATAAATGTATTACAAAAAATGAATGTACTGTGACGAGATACAATTTCGTCACATTTGATATGGAGGAAAAATTTTCACCCTTTTTTTTGGAAGGAAAAAATATAACGGAAAAATTTACTATTTACGACATATAAATTCGTCATGAAATACTTATTTTGTTTATGACATTAATTATTTTTGTCACAATTTAATGAATTAGCGACGATAAAATTATTTCGTCACAATAATGTTATTTATGATAAATAAATATGTTACAAAAAATGAATATATTATGACGAAATACAATTTCATCACTAATACAATCAATTTATGATAATAATAATTTTCTGTCACAGTTGGTTGTAATGTTAATATATGAGAAAAAAATTATGTCATAAAAAATAATTGAATTTAATGCGAAATAGATTTTGGAATGTTTTTTGGATCAGCTCGACTGGCTAAAAAATTAAAAATTTTGAGGGGTCATAACTTTTGACTCAGGTTGAGTTACGGGAGTCACTACATGTTAAAATGAATCGGTCTGAAAATAGAAATTAATTGACTAATTAATGGTTATTATTTTGAAAAAAATCGATATTAATGGACTAATTATTTTTTGACTCATAGAGTGATTAATCGATTCATGGCCACCCTTAATAAAAGATAACATTATAAAAACTAAATTAGTTAATTAAATTAAAAGTCAATTAATAGAACAATTAATTAATTATTAATTTAATGAGAAAAAAATAAATATTTTTCTTAAATGATAGAAATTACTCAGATCATCCAAATTTTCAGCTTTATATAGATAAATAACAATAATAAATAAATAAATAAAAGTAATACATTTGAACCATAGTTAACAACTAAAAAATTGAGAAAAATAACTTAAATATGTAATGGTTACCTGATTCATAAAATCCTATTGTTAGAACTATTTAATTTTTTGGTTGAACCGATCAACTAAATCTTAAATAAAAAAATATGATTTAGGGGGTTTTTGGGTTGAGTTGGAAATTTTGGCATCGGTTTGTAAGATAATAAGTCTGTTAATCCCTAAACCATCTATTTTCTGCCTTCTCTCAATCACCCGATCGTTCTTCTCCCATTTCTTAATCGCACTATTCTCAGTCGACCTGTGCCATCGACGGAAGAAGAAGCAGAAGAGCCTCAACCTCGCTATACTTTACCCGATCTCACTCTCTCTCTCTGTCTCTCTTTATCGTCTCACTCTCTCTGTCCCAGTCTCGCGCTCTCTGTCTCCCTCTGTCTCTCTATCACGATCTCACTCTCCCTCACTCGGTTTCGTGATATCAAACAGGTGTGTGTTTTTGACTAAGATAGTAATATTTTCTTCCGTATCTAGCAGATTCTGCTTGTTCTAATTTGTTTGTGGGCAAGAGTTATTTACGATTTCTACTGTAGATGTTAAATGCTAAATGAATTAATTGTTGCGAGCAGATTCTAATGTGTATAGTATTGAAATCTTTGCATTAGGTTAACTGAAATAGCAGATCAAATGAATTTAAACGCTAATTAAATTAATTTCTACTCTAATGTTGCTTGCTTGTTCCTTGTTTATTTTATGTGTTTCAGATTATGCAACTCCCTGTTGTAGCTGTGGTATGATTTTTGGCGTGCAACTAGCACTATCCTAAAATTTTTGTTGTTTATTAGTTCTAACAATTCAAAACATATGTTACTAGTATGTGAGGCAGGTTTTTACAGTTTGTGATGATTTCCTTCAAAAAAGCAATTCTATTTGTCAATGCATTTGTGAATGCTAGATTTGGTCAGGTAAATATTGTCAAATTTGTATGCTGAAGTGCTTTAGTTTGTAGGTTATTTGATATTTGTTGTTTGCATAAATCACAGGACAAATTAATGACAATTCCATCAGACTTTTCAAGTGGCGGTTCTTCAGGAAATTGGCTTTTTAAGAATAAAGAACATGGAAAGGCCAGTGTAGCTGTGAGTCCGGTATGCATTCCTTTAGTATTGCATGATTCTTTCATAATTTTCTGCAAAGTTCTTGTTTATGTGACTCATAACAGGGTATGATCTTATTGTGGGATGTGGAATAGATATTAAATGAAGTCAAAGTTTAAAAGTGTTATAATTATTTTTCATAGAAAATGAATGGATTCCTTGCTCTAATGAAATTTGGTGATTCTTATGGAATTTGGATTGTGTGTAAGGGTTTGGCTTGTACGTGTTTTAAAGGGTGGCCTAGTGAGTCCTTTTTCGTTGTCACTCAGGTAAAATTATACTTGAAAAGCAATTTATATTAGGGATCTATTTTATGACTTGAAGTTGAACTACTTTGTGTGACCTATGCAACATGCAATAATTAATCAAAGCTCTTTGAAAATGTTGTCTTTTCTTCTCTCATTTTTTCCTGCTCTCTCAAAATGATTAAACTGTATACTCTTCAGATTTTAGTCGTCAAGGTCTGATATTTTATTTCAAATTCATGTACTGTGCTGCTCAAGGTTGTTGATCTATTTTGTATGTGTTGAAAGTATACTATACTCAAGGGATACTATGTCTCTAGTTCCCTCTGTCAATTTGTTAAGATTATTTCATGGCTTCATTCTCTGTGCTAATTTTCATCGACATTGTCATTCTTTTTATGGAAATTCTACTTTGCTTTGGAATCAGAAAGTACTTGGGCATCATTATGCCTAATCGACCTTTGGCCAGTTAAATGAGTTTGATTATGATTTTGACTATGCTAGGAGTTGCTAAATTTATTATAGGACTATGAGAAGATGGGAAAGAAGAATGCTTTACTTTCTGATTTAAATGGAATTTATTTTCCATTAATTATTTCCTCTTATTAGAATTTTTTTTTTTTTTGTAGGAACGGGATGCAAACTTTGAAGTTTGAACAGAGTTTATTTCTGGATTATGTGTTAAGAATATTTTAATTTTTTGCATTAGGTAATATATTTTTATTTAATTAACATCTTGTTTACATAAATACTCTATTATTAGTTGATTGATAATTTTCTTTAGAAATTTAATTGATTGTATAACATTAAATTTAAAATATGTCATTTTTAGTGCAATGTATATATGACAAGTATATTTATCATAATTTGTCGACTTATTAGTTCATAAATGACGATATAATATTCACAATTACGATATTAATATTGTCATAAAAAATATTTCTTAATGACAATAAAACATTGTCATTAAAACTATATTTTTGTGACAATTATTTTTATTTGTTTTTATGTCACTAATTTGTAAAATAATATGACATTCATCGTTAATATACATTAATTTAATAACGAAATTATTTTTCGTCACTTAAAAGTATTAGATTTAGTGACGAAATTAAATATTTTATAACGAAAATTATACTTATTTATGACGATAATTACGTAACCAATGCTTAATGGTTTTAATTAGAAGCATAGTTTCGTCATTAAAAATATTTAATTTCGTGACGAATTTTAAATTTGTTATAAAAAATACCAATCTTTAGTGACGATAAACAATATAATGTGACGAAATATAATTTTATTTATGACATAATTTTTGTCATGAAAAGTAAGAACTAAAGATGACGATAATCATTTTCGTCATAAAAAATATACTTACGGTGACAAAAAAGTAAATCGTCACATAAACTTTTATGTTACGCGCCTACCGTTACGTTCTCTGTGACGATAAAAAATCGCCACCTTATCTTTTCAGCGACGAAAAATGAATTTTTTATGACAATTTTTTGCGTCATAAAAAGTCAAATTTCTTGTAGTGGATTTATTCGATAATTGTTTAACGCAGCTTTGTGGATGTTATATAACATGTTAATGCAAACAAATATTTGGTTAGTTATTTAGCCTGCAAGTCAAGTTATGGATAGGTAGGCATGCCTATAAGGTCAAAAGTTATGCAGCCGAAGCGCTTTCTAATTTACCGTCCCTGTTTGTGTCATGGGTAATCCTGATTGGATACCTAAAGCGATTAAGTGTGACTATATTTAAAAGTATCTACGGATACTAGTGTGATATAAAATTATCTACGGATACTAGTGTCATATAAAGGAATCTACGGATACTAGAGTGATTATCCCATTATCCACTACTATAAAAGTGCAGGCATGTTATGAAATGACTAACAAACAAGTGAATGAATGTAAGCTTTACGTGTTATGTGAATTTGTGAGTATATGGTATTGATAGGCAATGAGGGAGGTGCATGTTATGTGGATTTGTGATCTCAACTTGATGATGATATATACTTATATACAGGTGCTAATAATTGCTTTATCATATGTAAATTTAAGTGTGATACATGTATATGGAATGTTTGTTGATATGCAGAGAATAAATAGAAGAATATTAAAGTAAATAGTATGACATATGTGAATTAAGGATATGAAGTAAGGAACTAGAAATGGCTTAAGTGATATTAATAATTACTCATTGTGTAATGTTGATGGTTAATCTGAATTGCATTTACGTTTCATGAGTACGTGATTTGTATTGATGATCAGTGTGAGTATTCATCCATATCTTATTGTTACCCCACTAAGCGTTATTGCTTAGTATGGATATTTTATCCATGTAGTGTAACGCCCTATACCCGTAAGTGGTACAGATACTGGATGTCACAATACTACACTGACATACACTTCAATGCAGTTAACAGATCAGTAAAATTTTTTTTTGAACAACAATCACAATCATATATACACAATAACATAACAGTTGCACCAACACATAATTCATATATTTATACCATGCATCCCTGCTTCCATCTACTGTGGTCATATACATGCCATGCCAGTCCTTCTATCATTGCTGTGGAAAACCTCTTTCGGTCGTCACTATATCTTCAACCACATCAAAATCTACTACAATCTACATGCAGTAACACTTTACGCACTGAGAATTAAAAATGCCCAGTGGTGGATGCATATCCTAAATTTTCCACAATCATATCTATATGTATGCCCATGTAAGTGTATTAACTTAATCACACTATTTAAATATTAAGTTATTTACTTTTATCACTTATCTTTATATCCTTTAATTCCATTTCTGTAATTATACTCTAATACTTCCATTTCTCTTATCAATATCGTTACTATTTGAACTGATAATCTTAACATTAATATCACTTCATTTGATCTATCACTGAATAATCAATCACTTTAACAATTATTGTTATCACTTATCTTTATATATATATATATATATATATATATATATATTCTTTAGTTTTCTTCATTTTGCTTATAATTTATTTTTTTACAATCCATACTTGAACACTCTGTCAGTTATTGATTCACTCATTAATACAGTTATTACTTTTGATATTAGCAGTAGTGATTTAACACTATTACTTTCTATTGCTCTTAACACTTCCTTTATTCTTTTTTAATTACACTAACTCTTAAATTGTTAACACTAGTATTCAATATAATGATTATTTGAACACTTACTATTTCTATTATTAATCTCTTATTTATCTCTCATTCAATACTATTTCTATTATTGATGACATTATCATCACGCTTAACATATACACTAGTAATGCCATACTCATTAATAATAATATTAATCTAAACAATAACCTTGACAATTACATTAATCTAAATTTTTACATTAATACTATTCTTGTTATTTCTATTATTAATATGTAAACCCCTTTCAATTACATGCTATTGTACGATTAACATTACAGTGTGTCCATTATTCTCTTTCGTTTTATCACTAATTTACAATTACAATATTATTTATTACTATTATCTTTACATTTATTATTACTCACTATAATTAATTAAATACTTTTGTTAAATTTTATTAAACAAATTATACAATTAATTTCATCAGTCTTCCTAAATTTTCATTCAATAATCATGCTCTATAATATAATTTCATTGAAGTCCTTCTAAAACTTTGCTATAGTCAAATTACAGTTTAATCCTTCACATTTACCCCAATTATGAATTTACCCTTCTATTTCACTTAATTTTTATTATTGTTCTTACAATTTTATTTAGTAGTCCATTTCCTTATCAATTATTCACTTTTAGGTTCTTACATTAATCTTATCATGGTCTATTACATTTAAATACCTCCCTTTTTTTTATTTACTACAGTGCCACTATATAAACTTAAATTAATTACACACATACATAATTATACATTATATCAATTAAAACTATTATTCACTTAATAATTATTTATACAACAATATTCCATAATCATTGATTATTTATTCACTAATTATCAGTTATACGTTTAATACATATATCGTTAATTAATTACACTTTAATCCCTTAATTAGACTCACTATTATAAATTTACAATTAGATCCCTAAACTTTTATCAATTCACGATTTTATCCTTAATTGTCTTATATTTACAAAAATGCCACTAAATAATCTTATTCTTACATTTATTTTATTATTTGACCTGCAAATTACAATTTAGTCCTTACAATATTATCTTTAAAACAAATTACACTTTAATCCTTATGTTATGCTTAAATTCTAATTTTTTCATTCAAATTCACTGTAATTATAATTATGCCACTAGTTATTCTTAATTTCTCAATAATTTACTTTTAACTTACAAATTTACATTTTGGTACTTATTCATCACTAGTTTACCAAAATGCCCTTATTTACGCTTATCTTCCATCTTAATTATTACATAACTTACAAAATTACATTTTGGTCCATATAATTTAATTTCTTTACACTATTATCATTTCAATTACACTTTTCACCTAATTTACTCCATTTTTAATTATTAAGTGTAAAATTATCAATTAGCCCTTACAGTACTATTTGAAGTCAAATTTCATTTTAATCCTTATCTTATCTCATCTTATCCTTTCTTATTTTATCTTATCCTTATCCTTATCTTAATCATATCTTTATCTTAACTTATTACTTAATTACATGTATAACCATTTAATTATTAATTTTTCCATTATTACCCTTTTTTCACTTATTTTCTCATATATCACTGTTTTAATTAATTTAAATACATTTTTACCATAATGCTCCTAGTATACACTAGGTAGAAATCTGCAAACCAAATATGCGGGACGTGGATCCCACAGATCCACTACACTATAGAATGATCTCAAAGGAACCATTCAACACTAGCACTGCACTACACTGAACACTATGAACACTAAACACTGCACTGAGATAGACCGTAATTGGCTTATCGATAGCGAGTCATCATGACTCAGACCGCGATGTGGAATCTGTATGGCTAGCCAATTATATCCTGAGCTAGATTCACTACCGGAATATTACTAAGGGCAATAAAATAATATTCATTCATTATGCAATATAAAATATTATCACTTTTAAATTAATCATCACTTGTCATGCACTTATAAAAATTACATTTCATACCCAATCACTTTTATTTCTTTTATTTAGCCTTATTAATACAATTTATCACATTATACACTAATTTCTTTACATAATTCAATATAATCACTTAGTACATAATAGATTATCATAACATATTATATTCAATTAAATTCCATTTCACTTATTCAACCATTTAATACTAATTACAACATAATACACTATTTTCTCTCTATACATATCAATATTTTCACTTAATACATAATAGTTTATCATACCATTTAATTTTTATTTTATTTCTAATGATCTCAATTAAGCCAATACATACTTAACTATCATCATAATTTGATTTCATGCCATTACACTTGTTTAATCATCAAAGTACATCAAATAAATTTAATATATACCATTCAGCCAAGACTTGAGCACCATACTAAATTTATTTTCTTTCCTTTAATTACTCAATTATCTCAATTACATGTTATACATTAATTATAGATAAAATTCAAGCTTCAAAAATGAAAGTATTTCATCATTTCTCTTAAATACCTATTCGGCCAACATAATTAAATTCTCTAAATTTATTTTCTTGTTCATTTAATCATTCAATTAGTTAGATTACACCTTAAATTACATGTTTATAACACTATATTCAATTAATTTACAAAGTATACCCATGGTATACTTAGGTATACAATTGGCTTACACTTAGGTTCATCATATAAATTTTTGTTTCATCAATTAAATATTCAATTCTTCATTTTACAAATCCCTAAGCATGTTTATAAGGTTTTATTCAATTAATCATGCATTTATTTTATACTTGTCTTTAAACATAACCTAAAAATCACCTCTTTTAAATGGAAAAAGAAGGATATTGTATCCACTAACCTTAGATTCACAATCTCCACTCTTAGATCATCATTTCCTTCATCTTTCACCTTTGAATCACTTTGTTATCATGGAAAACCCATTATGGCCAAACCTATACCCAAATGAAACCTTAATTTTCTTTGCTCCAAAATTCAATCTAATTACATAATCATGATCTATAACCTTAAATCTATCTATAAAAACCATCAAATCAAATTATAAAACCCTAAATCACTTACCTCAATCTTGATACATAACCTTGTCCACATACTTTTTCCACCTATCTCACTTCAAATGAACTCTAATAACCACTATTAGGTTGTAGAGAAGTTGAACTTTGATTAGGAGGCTTAGATTTATTTCGACATCAAATTTGGTAGGATTTAGTGAGAGAAAATGGAAGAAACTAAAGAGAAAATGAAGAAATACCACATGGTTTTGGGAGAGATGGAGAAAACATGAGAGCTCTGTAGAATTCTCTGATTTGTTTTAGCTATTTATAGCATTTCTAGATGGTCCAAACCATGGGTCAATCCATTGGGCCAACCCAAAAGCCCAATTAAGTTAATTAAGCCCATTATGCAACCTAAAATTATTTGTATCACTTCCCAAATTAAATTTTACACAAAATCAATTCCATAATTCATAAAATATATTAATTAGCCTCTATATAAAATTTTAGCTCAATCAAAGACCATTTTTTAGTCCGGTAATTTCTGACCAGTTCGATAATCAAATTTTTTGTCTCACCGTAAAATTCCTTTTTCATTGTCAATAAATTATAAATATTATTCATAATATTTCTGGAACTTCCTATGAATTTTGGAGATTATTTTCTATTTTTAAAACTTTGGTCAAACTAGTCAAACTAAAGTCAACTAGTCCAATCGGTCTGGTTCACTAGTTGAACCGATTTGGTTAAATTTTCATCCTTGACATCATTTTTACTCTTAATAGCCCATTTAACCTTGGTTTCATCCCAATCAGGGTCCTTATTCGGTCTGGTTCAATTAAATCAAAAAATTTATTTTTCACTACCAAAAATTCATAAATATTTTTTAGAGTCGATATATGCCTTCAAAATAAATTTTAGAGGTCATTTACTATTTTTAAAAATTCTGTCAAATTTTGGTCAAACCTTTGGTTACTATTGAACCGAACCCGAGGCTTTCTTCTGTTTGACTTTCTAGGACCTATTTGGCCTCATTTTAACTCCAAACTATACTACCAGACACCTTATAACTTGTAATTTCCAGTGGTCTAATAAAATATTTTTTACTACTGGCTTATTAAGAGATCACCTATCAAGGGCTTTCCTGACCTGAGCACATTTAACCTTTCTCCTCTACTATCTTTTAAGGCACAACCACTAATATTTTCATGTGAAATTTACACTATAAACTCTATAGATTTCACTAATCACTACTAATCCAGTATTCAGGCCATTACATGTAGGGTTTCAAAGATAAGCGCTTTGGAAGATAGTCCTGCATCGCCAACAACCAATACAATAGGGTCCGCTATTTTTGTAGGCTCTTTTTGTAATAGTATGAGATGTGTAATTATAAGTTGGCACGTATAAGTGAACCAAAGTTTTGTATTAAGGAATTTATATTATGTAAAGCGTAAATTGAAGTAAGTTTATAAGTATTATATAATTAGTGCATGAATTTTTGGAATGTAACCTAATATTGTTCTAATGAAATTTATTAATCATGAGTTTTGTATAAAAACTGGTTCGTGTGCATGTGATTGTGTTATGACACTCCATAGCCATCATAGTAAAGCTCTAGGTGTGGTTATGGGGTGTGACATGTAGAATTTTCTCCTCCTTTCTCTAATCTTCAGATTGTGAGCCATTCTCCCTTAGTTTCCATTCATTTCCTTTGTCCTCTCTCACCATTAACCACCAAAATTGCATATTCTTATCAATTCTAAAGCTCTAATTTTATTTATAACCATCCCAATAGCTCAATTTAAGCAAAGGAAGTGAAAGAAATCAAGGAAAAAAAAGGTTTAGCATCAAAGTCAAATAAGTGAAATTAGTTAGATTTTAATGGTTTAATTAATTTTTAAGGTAAAATTAGGAGTTGATATGATTATTATGTGTTTATTTTAAATTATAAAAGAAGTAATTTGAAGGAAACATGGTGAAGATGGTTAGGCCATGGTGAAGACATTAAAGGAGATGTGAAATCAAACGGAAAAAAGGAAGCAAAAAGGAAGAGTGATGCTTGAAAAATGAGAATCTAAGGTTAGTGGATATATAATCTATTATTTTCCATTAATTTCAAATATTTTAAGTGTATGTCTTTGTATATGTGGATGAATTATGCATGTATAATTTGCGATAAGCTTAGAAATATGTTAAGTGAGGTTGGAAATTTGGTTAAAATGGTAAAATTGAACGAAATAAAATTGGAACCCAAGATTCTAATGTAAGCCAAATATGTGATTAGGGTTTGTTAAGAATTAATTTGATGTTTAATGTAGTATAACTATAGAAAGGTGTTAATTATCATAAGAATTAATGGAATATGTGATAAATGTGAAGAAAATAAAATTTGAGACACAATTATCATCTTGGTCGAATGGTATATTAGGGTAGAATATTGTGTATTTTGATAATTTAATGAATATGAGACATAAAAATGAATATAGAATTAAAAAGGAGTGTGAAGTAATTTATTGAGAATTTTTAGAGTATAAATGAAAAAATTTTAGTTTAGGAATATATTATGTCTAAAGTGATTAACATAGAATATTTTTTAATTAAAGTGAAATAATAGTATAATTGAGGTTAGAAGTAAATAATTAATAGCATGGAATTGAAATTAATGGAAAAGAAATAAAATAGGGAAGAAACTTTATAATGTCCATAAAGTGTGAAATTGTAATGTATATGATTATATGAATGTGAAAATATAATAGTATATAATATAGACAAGTGTACAAAGCTATATAAATAACTAGTGTACAAGAATATAATAAATGTGTTATGAAAGTGAATAAATAATGTAATTGTGAAAATAAGAAAATGAGCTTAAAATGAGAAAATAAGATTAAATAAGAGAAAATGAACTGAAATGGATAAAATTGAAAAGATTTAAAAGTTATAGGGGTAAAATGATAATTATGCAAGAATTAGGATATAAAGGATAAATATGAAGAAATAAGTAAATTAAATTGTAAAATAAATTTAAAAGTAATAAAATAAGGGTTAAAAAGGTAATAGATATAAAAATTGAATTGAAGGATTAGAATGGAAAATAGAAATGTATTTGCAAAATCGTAATTATAGGAAAATGAAGGGCAATTTAGGAAATTACTGAAAATTTAGGGACCAAGTAATAAATTAACCATGTTAGCTTTAAAAGAAGGACTAAAATGTAAATTGAACAAAAGAATGGACAATAAGTGAAATTAAAGAGATAAATGGGCATGATAAGGAATAATAATAATATAGTGATAATAATAGTAATGTTAATAATATTAATAATAAAGATAATGTTAGTAATATTGATGTTAGTAATAATAAGACGGTAACTATAAAAAGGTTAATAATAATAATAATAATAATAATAATAATAATAATAATTAATAAAGATAAAAGTAATGAATAAGTTAGTTTTATTAATAGGCAAATGCACATGCATAAGGAAAATTATGGGTTACATGGACATGCAAGTCTAAATGAATGGAATTAAATTAAGAAATAATAATAAAGAGAAAATAATAGGAATAATGAAGTAGTCGTATCAAATGCATGGAAAGTCTTTCACGTATGCATGTGGAGAAGAAAGCATGGAAATGCAAACTTAGGAGTAATAGTAAAGAAATTTAAGAATTTAAAATAGAAAAATAAGTATAGAAGGAATAACACAAGATTAAAAGATACTAATAATAATAATATTGTTAATAGTGATAATAACAATGTTAGTAATTAAAATAACAATGTTAATAATAATAATAATAATAATGATGGTAATAATAAGAATAATAGTGGTAATAACAATAATGTTAATAATAGTATATAGGAGGATAATATAAGAAATATTAAATAAATAAAAATATTTATTAAATGAATAGTATGTACCATAAATGGAATAATTGGATTTAAGAATTCTATATATAAGCATACTATAGTTAAAATGAATATTGATTGATTATAGTTTATGCTAAGAAATTTAATGAGAAGGGAATAATTAGATAATTAAAGACAAGAAAAATATAGGAAATTAAGAAAAGAAAATAAAGAGATATATTACTATGTTAAGTTATAGTTATAGGCAAAGGAAAATATGGATGTGTAGAAATTTATGTTGATATAATATTTATATGGACATGATCATGTTAGTATAGCAATGAACATGAGATGGATGAGTGTATGTTGTTAATGGATGAATATGAAATATGCTAAATGAATATGTTACTAGTATGGAAATAAAAGTATAGGATTATATATAGTACAAGATAAATTGCAAATGCTGAAAGAATTAAGTAGCATAAGAGGTAATATAGATATAACAGATAAGTGAATAAGTGCAAAGTGACATAAGGGAATGTAACACCCTTCAATCACTATATCGTACATATGGTGGTCGGTTAACTCAAATGTCACATTAGTGCTAAAGTCACAAAATTACGCTACGCTAGAAAGTTCGAGATTTTTTTTTTTAAAACATCAATGTCATTTACACACATATAACAATATAACAGTCTATACATATCTCTGAATAAAATCTACACTTATACATACACATAAACCATAACCCGTCCATACGTATTCTTAATGTCATCTATCATGATCATATACATTCCATGCCTACTTCTTTATCCTTGCTTTTCGTCACCTTTCTCGATTCTTTGCAAAGCCTCAGTCACTTTAAGTCTTTTTACCTTCATGACCTGTGTGCAGTAACACACTACGTGTTGAGTATTAAAATGCCCAGTGGTAGATACATATCCCAAACTTTCCATTTCTATATTCACATGCATGTAGATACAAGTATACTTGTTTCATATATTATATGAACATTAACCCTTCTAGTACTTTTACTTAACTTATATCTTAATTTAATGTTCTTACTTAATCTTTCACTTATAATTAATTATCACTCCATCCATTACTATCTCCTTGACTATACTTTAACATTATGGTCTCAGTTATCAGCATTATTATTGTTAGTGATAGAGTTGGGATACGCCCATGACTCTATATAGGATTGAGTTCTTATCCAGATTAAATTGAGTTATTTAATCTGAATTAAATTACCAAATTCTATCTTAGAAAGGATTCTGAGTTAGACTAGGGTTAAAACTCTAGCCTTTAGGACCTCTATAAATAGAGGTGAGATCCTCATAATTTGGTAACGAGAAAATGTATACGTCGTAAGGCTGCTCATTCCCACTCACTTTATTTTGTGTTAATCTTTCAGGGACTTCTAGATTGTGATCTAGCTGCTATTATCCCGAGTGGGTAAAAGCCAGACCGGTGACCAATAAAAGAAGATCCTTGTACTGCTTCCGCATTATTATTGTTAATATTTTTGTTTATTTTTTGAAATAAATATTATAAAATAATTATGGAAAATGTGTTTTCTATTTTTGAAATTTTTTTAAAAATTTTATATGTTTTTTTTGTCCTTATTTGTTGATTGAAATGTGTTTCAATCATATGTGTTTATACATGAGTGTATTAACCATTTGAATTTCTGTAATGTGTTTCAGAAATGACGATAAGGACACCTATGATTCTTAAAACCCCGCATTGGATTGCTTTAAGAAATGCAAGAGTGCGTTCACTAAGCAAAATGAGAATGCGGAGGAACATTCGAGCTGATGATATTGATGTTATAGTGAGTCATATATTGACTATGCATGAACAAATGCAGGAGTGCATTTGGATAAGAGGTTTAAGCTTAGGAAGGGATGACAAAGATAAAATCAAAGCGTTGGTTAACTCTTTTGAATATCATCCAGTCCTGAGGGAGCTTTTGGAAACTACTTGGTACATAGGAGATAGAGTTTATAAGAAATCTATCATCCATTTTGTGGCTAGAGTTGCCAAAAGAGGAGTGTTGAGGAGCAACATTCCATCTGTGATGAAATTAAGAAATGGACGTAAAGTGCATCATCCATGGCTTCATCAGTGAACTTATGAGTTCCCTTATGAATTGATGAAGTTGGTCAAACAATCAGTCCCTGTGTCAGTAAAGGTCTTGAGGAGATCTAGTTTTCTTGATTAGTTGACATGAGTGTCAATTATAGTTAGCGTTTGATTTTATAGGATTTATGTTTCCTATTATTATTATTTGACATGTGTGTCTTATTTGAGAATTATTGGATTTATTTATTGGTTGAATGAATGAGTTTATTCTTATGGCATTTAATTATTTTTTTAATAAATGTGTTTATTTTAAAATGTTAATTGCTTTACAATATTTTATGAGTAAAATGTTTGCATGTTTATTAAGTAGAGACTTAATAAAATAAAACCAATAAAATATCCCTCAAAAGTTTAAGAACTTAAATAATCTAATAATTCTAATTTACTATGCATGAAATCTTAACCTATAAAGTTGGACATTAGAACTTAGAAGGTAATTGGTACTCTAAGTAACCTCTTCGAATTTGAGTCTAATAGAAAACTTTATTAGGTTATTATTTCAGGTGTATAGTAAATTGCATGTATTGCCTTATCTCCCACTAAGAACGTGCAACTTTGTTCCATTTGAATCAGAGGATACAAATGGAATCTTCTTCCAATTCTATTATCGCTGAATTGAATAAAGACTTGAAATTAAATGGCGACAACTTTGAAATCTTGAGTATGAAGATCCAGTATGTGCTAGAGGAGCAAGAGGCTCTCAAACCCTTGAGTTCAGTTATGGCTGAACCTGAGGATGGCAACACGGCCCAGCATAGATAGGACCGAGATGTATATCTGGCATGGAAGAAAATGAATTTCACTGCTCGTATCATTCTCCTGAGTGCTATGGAAGATGATATAACTAAGCAATTTCGCAAGTATCGGAACACAATGGATCTGTGGATCGCTTTGCGGGAGAAGTTTGGAGGAGTGACTCTAACTAAGCTCCGATCTTTGACGATCAAGTTTGATACTTATCAGAAGAAGGTTGATCATTCAATGCGAAAACATCTCAGGGAGATGGAAAACATGATGAGCGAGCTTAGTGAATATGGTCATAAGTTGACCGACGAGCAGCAAGTGCAAGCTGTCATCCGTTCCTTACACAAGAGTTGGGAGCTTATGAAAATGCAACTAACTCATATGGATAGTGTGAAAACATTTGAGGATGTTGCAAGACATTTGGAGCTAGATGAGGACAGATTGGCATTGATTAAGGTCAATGCCGAAGTGCATGTGGCACAGTCCCGTTCTGGTGGAACAAGTTCGAACAAGAACAAAAGGAAGGGTTTCAAAGGTCGGGATAAGGAACCTACCAAGAGAAACAATAGGCAGAAAAAGGAGTAGAATTCTAAAAGGTCCAAAGGCAAGAAAAAGATAAACATTTCAAAAGTGAAATGTTTTAACTGCCAACAGAAAGGACACTATGCAAGAGACTGCACTGTGCCCAATCAAGAGCAACGGACCATGTAGCAAAGGATCGAGATGCCTTTGTAGAATTCTGGCGAATACCATATAGAGCTAAATATATATATATGTCGGAAACGATGCAAGAGTGCCGATTCAAGGGGTTGGTGCGTGTAGATTAGTCTTACGTAAAGGCCGAACCTTACTCCTACATGATGTGCTTTATGCTCCAAATATTCGTAGGAATTTAGTTTCTGTTCTTGTGTTATTAAAACTTGGTTTTGATTTACACTTTAAAGATGATAGTGTGAGCTTATGTATGGATGATGTCTATTATGGTTCTGGTTTTATTTTGAACAATTTCATTCTTTTGGATATCGATCCTAACTTTATGAATAATAATAGCTTTTCTTTAATATCTTCTACTTCACATAATAATGAGAATCATGTGAAATTGTGGCATGCTAGATTAAACCACATTGGGCAAAATCGAATGAGTCGGTTAGCCAAAGCTGGTTGACTAGGTGATTTGTTCGGAAAAGGAACTAGAGCTGAATTTCCATTGTAATTAATTCATTCTGACGTTTGTGGTCTAATGAATGTGAGGGTAATGCATGGGGCCTACTACTTCATCACATTTATAGATGACTACACAAGGTATGGTCATGTCTACTTGATTTCTCACAAGTCAGAAGCATTGAGTTGCTTCAAAACTTTTATGAACTTAGTTGAGAATCAATTAGATAAAAAGATCAAAGCTTTAAGAACTGACCGAGGTCGGGAATATCTTTCAGATGAATTTAAAGCTTTGTGTGATGAAAAAGGGATTGAACATTAGTTGTCCATTCCTAGAACTCCACAACAAAATGGTGTTGCGGAAAGGAGAAATAAGACTCTCCTTGATATGGTTAGATCTATGATTGCAGAAGCAAATTTGCCCATCTCCTATTTGGGAGATGCTTTACTTACTGCCACGTATGTTCTAAACCGAGTGCCCTCAAAATCAGTCACATCCACACCTTATGAGTTGTGGACTGGTCGACAGCCTGACCTAAGCCATCTACGACCTTGGGGTTGTGCTGCTTACGTCCATGATACCTCAAGCAAATTTGGTAAATTAGGACCTAGAGGTAAAAAGAGTATCTTTGTGAGATATTCTGAAGTATCAAAAGGATACGTATTCATGGGTGAGCAAGAGAATGGTTCAGTGACTGAATCTGAATCACGAACCAAAGATGCTCCTTATGCTCACTCTCATCTCTGGGGTAAACCAAGATGTCATCTACAAACACCACTACAAATCAGTCAAGGTATTGCCTAAACACTTGGTTCATCAAATCCATGAAGCCGCAGGTGCATTGGTCAAACCAAACGGCATCACTAAAAACTCATAATGGCCATACCTAGTCCGAAATGCAGTCTTAACTACATCCGCATCCTGAACTCGCAACTGATAGTAACCTGACCGAAGGTCAATCTTAGAAAAGACACCCGTACCTCTAAGCTGAACAAACAAATCCTCGACTCTAGGCAAGGGATACTTGTTCTTCACAGTGACCTTGTTAATTTGCCTATAGTCGATACACATCCTCAAAGAACCATCCTTCTTCTTCACAAATAACACCAGAGCTCCCCATGGGGATATGCTAGGTCTAATAAACCCCTTATCCAATAACTCTTGTAGCTGAGTTTTGAGTTCTCTCAACTCTATAGGAGCCATCCGATAAGGTGCTTTCGAAATGGGCAAAGTACCCAGCATAATCTCTATGGACAACTCCACCTCTCTCTCTGGAGGTAAACTAGGCAATTCACTCAGAAACACATCACTAAACTCCTTAACAATGGGGATATCCTCAATCTCAACCTGATCACGCTTCGAATCCAAGACAACTGCTAAGAATGCCTCACAACCTTTTCTCATAAACCTCTTCGCTTGCATGGCGAAAATCACATTACTCAAAGAACTAGGGCCTAAGCCCTTAACAATCACAAAAGATTGATTTTATCCCGAAGCACGACTACCTTTCTATGATAATCCACTACCGCCCGATGCTTACCAAGCTAACCCATACCCAAAATCAAATCAAACTCTCTAAAAGGCAACTCAATCAAATCTGCAAAAAACTCAGATCCCTCAACCAAAAGAGGACAATTCCTATGTACCCTACTAACATTAACACTATGCCCTAAGGGACTGGTCACACATATCTCGTAGTCTAATAGATCTACATCATGCAACTTATCACTTAACTTATTCGTGCATAAAAATGAGTGTGTGGAACCAGGGTTAATTAGAGCATATAATTCAGTATCAAGGAGTAAAAACTTACCGGTTACCATATCTGGAGCATCCTACTCCTCCCGAGCTCTCATAGCATTGGCTGTAGCTGGCACTACCACGGGACACTCAACTGACTCCGATGCAGCTCCATCTCTAGGTCGACCGCCTCGACCTTTGCCTCGACCTTTACCACGACTAGCTTGCGGAGGATTCAATCCCACTCTACTGGCCTCTCTCTGATCACCAAGAAGCTCACTCAACTTTGGACAGTTATCTAGGAAATGATCAGTACTACCACACTTGAAACAACCACCCGTGAGCCACCTACACTCACCCCAATGGCACTTCCTATAGTAAGAACACTCAGGTATAACATCAGTCCTATTTCCAGAACCACTTTTGCCAGACCCCATGCTCATAGCTGAACCCTGCCTCGTGCCTCTAGAAGCCGAGCCTAAAGATGACTCATCCTGCGGTTTCCTAGACCTCTTACCCGAGGATGATGACGATCCAGATCCACTACAAGGGGGATTCCTCCTTTGAGCTCTCTCTCTTAGCACTAACTCTGACCTCTCAGCCTGCACTGCAGCTTGCACAATCTGATAATACCCAACACCCGGAGTACTCATCAGCGAGATCAGCATAACCCTCAAAGACTCATTCAACCCATTCTCAAAATGCCTACATCGAAACTCCTCAGTTAGAACACCTTCAAGAGCATACTTAGCCAATCTATTAAAATCCTTCTCAAATTCTGAAACTGTCATTGACCTCTATTTCAGACTAAAAAACTGTTCCCACATGGCATCCTTGTACTCCCGAGTCACATACTTACTTGTAAATTCCCTATCGAAGAACTCCCATGTGACTTGGTCAGGAAACTGGGGTTGCCTACGGGCCAACTTCCACCAGTCATAGGAGGATCCTTGCAACAAAGCCACGACACACTCTACCCGCCTCTCCTGAGTACACCGAATCTCATCCAAGGGTCGCTCTACCTTCTCCAACCACTTCTCAGCATATTCTGATTCATTCAAACTAGTCCCATAAAAGTCCTCTGCACCCGCCTTTCTCAGATTCTCAGTAGGGACACTAGGAGCGGTCACACTCTCAATGACCCTAGCCATGTCCTACGAAATCTTCAACATGACCCCAAAGGGCATGGCTGCAGCCTCAGGTTGCTCCCTAGCAGGTTGAGCTGACACAGACACTAAAGGATCAACTGCTTGGGGATTCACACTTTTAGCGGACCCCTCAAGCGACCCTCGAATAGAATAAAAATCCATCTAAAAGAAAGACAAAGACATCTGCATCAGCCAACACAGTCTTAAACATATATCTATACATAACAATCACCCAGCAACGCCTAAACCGGGGCTCTGATAGAAAAAACTATAACACCCCCTTCCTATACGTAGGAGAATCCATCCGCAAGGGAGTGAGACTCGTATGAGTAAGGGTGTAACCAAATAGCACAATACACCATGATCTATTCACATGATAAAACATACATACGAGTAGCAAAAATTAAAAACTTTGGAAATAGCAGAATGATCATGCATTAATATAATAACATTCATTACAATAATGTTCTGATCACAACTGATATTACAAAATAACTAAAACTGTCAAAAATACTTAGCAGAATCTTAACAAAATACAAAATACAAAGAGAGTTCTATTACAAAAGAATCATGCTATAAAAATAAAGCCCTAACACTAATTCCTATGTGTTGGCTTGACTGGCGGTGACTCTCCCAAAAGCTATACACCTTCCGCACCTGCACGGGTGAAAATACCGTGCTAAGCGATAATGCTTAGTGGGGAAACACAACAATAATGTATGGACGTCCATTCACAATGGTTGTCAAGGCAATACACATTCATAATTGCATATATTGAATATCATAAGATATAAACACAATTGAATCACATTCATAACCATCCAAAGGTTCAATCACATATTCATATGCCGACAAATTCATATACTCATATCAGAGTCATTCAGATTCAATACTCATAATCATACTCATTTGGATTCGCATACTTATGATCATATCAGAACAAACCATAACACCTACTGACTCAAAGTAGTGGATAATGAGTAAGCGTGTAGAGGTACCTTACGGGTACGAATCATCACATAGCGGTACGGTACCTTACGGGTATGAATCGAAAAATAGTATCACTTTATATCTTTACAAAACATTTTACAGAGACGTCTTAAACAAGATTCAAACACATAGAAGTTCGTGAGGAACTAAATAAGGACCTGATCAGGGTCCAGAACAGCACAGAGGCTGTTGCAAAAGGACTCTTTTGGGCATGCCTAACTATCTACTAGACTGACTCTTACAGGTCATGCATAATACAATTCATGCTCAAAACGTAACATATAATTTATCATGGAGAAATCATAATAATACATATATATAAGCATAATTATTCTCATTCAGTAGTAAAAACCTAAAAAGAAGTGATACAAAATTCATTTTGGAAGGAAAGGTAAAATCGAAAAAACAGGGCATGAAAGGATCACTGTCGCGATTGCAACGTCCATCGCGCTTGCGACAGTGGGCGGCCACAAAGGCTGTCGTGACCTCACACAAACGAGCGTGCTCGCAACAGGGGAGTGCCCAGTGGCTCGGCAGCTGAGCGCTCTATTACGATCGCGACATGTGTCGAGATCACGATAGTGGGCTCCACTGCGCCGCTCGGCAACCAAATTCGCTCTTCATCCGAGCGCCCTGTCGTGTTCGCGACACTCGTGGCGATCGCGACAGTGAGCTCTGTTGCGATCAGCTCGGCTGGCCACTTTCGTTCGGTCACGCGCAGGAGCCTAATTTATCGAACTCTGTCGCGATAGCGTCAGGATTTCCAGTTCTTACGCGAGTTCAGCGGAATTTTTCCAAAATCAATGCACCCAAACCTTCAATCTCAACTACAACTCAATCCAAACATCAACTCACCTAAAATCCACCTTCCATGCGTTACAAGAAACATAAAATACAAATTTTCTAATGATTAAGCAAATAAAAAACATACATGAACATAATCAACTTCTCAAGAACACAAACCCAGAATTTTCAACCAAAAACTCATAAAACTTCAAATTTCGCCTAAAACTTCAACATTCATACATCATAACTAAAATCAATTAATTACCCACAACATTACACTATAATTTAACTCATCAAACACCAATTTTCTAGAAATTCTCATGGAAACACAAAAATCACAAAATGCACAAAATCAATTAATTTGCAAACCTGAAATTCCTTAACTCCAAATCTACTTGGTACCACTTCCACTCGTCTTCTCCTTGCCTTTGGGATCGCGAGGAGGCTCAACTAATCAAGAACACCCAAAATCCAAACAAATGCAAAACCTATATTAAAAACCCAATCTAACCAAAATCAAGAACAAGAGAAGAAGAAAAGAAGATGAAGAAGAAGAAATGCTACAAAACTCACCAATTGAGGTCAAGAGATGATTAATTCCACCACTCTTCCTTGGATCTAAGCTAGGGCACTCTAAGAGAAGAGAAAAGGAAGAAGAATGGTAGAGAGAAGGGAAAAACGGGAAATGAACAACAATTTTTGCTTTTTCGCCTTTTCTCTTTCTTCCTTATTTTCTTTTCCTAACCCTAGACACATGTCATTTCCTCATTGGTGGAGATTAACCACTCATACCCAACAAGCATGCATAACACACAAACAAGGCTATCCTCACTAATGCACACCCTACCAACATGTGAGCATGCACACACTAATGGCACCCATACACTCACATCCTATAACTCTACATGCACTCACACTATAATAAAACCCACAAAACATGCATTTTACCCAAAATACCCTTATCACATGCCTTCACACACATAATGCACACATGCACAAATGACTCCAACTTCTAGGGGGAAAACGGGGTGTTACAGAATGAGCCTCTGTCAAAATGTTCTTCTTCAATTTCGATTGATCCGGAACACATAGTCTCTGCTTCTAATATAAGCTACCATTGGCACCCAAAGAAAAACTACCATTTTGTTTTCCCTGTATCTGGTTCTTAATTTCCATTAATCGGTAATCTTGCCTCTGTGCTGTCTTTATCTGTTGTAGAAAGTCCGATTTAACTTCCATTTCAGCCACGATTGGCCCATCCTGGGCCATGCTCAGTCTAACATTTAATGCCAGTAAAGTTGCCATGAACTTCCTGCTTAATGCATCACCTACTATGTTTGCTTTACCTGGATGATAATCAATAAAACAGTCATAGTCTTTTATGAGCTCTAGCCACCGTCTCTATTTTAGGTTGAGCTTCTTCTGCATAAGCAAGTACTTCAGACTCTTGTGATCCGTGTAAATGTTACATTTTTCACCGTACAGATAATGTCTCCAGATTTTTAATGCAAAAACAATAGCTGCTAACTCGAGGTCATGGGTAGGATAATTCTTCTCGTGGTTTTTAAGTTGTCGAGAAGCATAAGCACACACATCCTAAACCATTCTTGGAAGCGTCACTGTAAATGACGAAATCCTTACCAGGTTCAGGTTGAGTCAAGGTTGGAGCTTCTGTCAACATTTTCTTAAGTTTCTCTAAACTTTCCTGGCATGCCTCGGTCCATTCAAACTTCACCCGTTTCTGAAGCAGGCGAGTTAGTGGTGCAGCTATTGTAGAAAATCCTTTCACGAACCTCCTGTAATATCTGGCTAATCCAAGGAAACTCCTAACTTCTGTAACATTCTTAGGAGTTCTCCACTGCAATCTTGCTTTAATTTTCTTTGAATCAACTTTAATTCCTTCAGCAGATACCACATGACCTTGAAAATTTACTTCATTTAGCCAGAATTTACATTTGCTAAATTTTACATATAGTTGTTTTTCCCTTAAGATCTATAACACAATCTGTAAATGTTTGTCAAGTTCTTTCAGTGTCTTATAATACACCAAAATATCATCAATAAAAACAATAACGAACTGCTCTAGGTAAGGATGAAATATCCTATTAATTAAATCCATAAATGCAACTAGTGCATTGGTAAGTCCAAAAGGCATCACTAGAAACTCGTAGTGGCCATATCTCGTACGAAAAGCTATTTTAGGTACATCTACTTCCCTTACTTTAAGTTGATGATACCCAGATCTCAAGTCAATCTTCAAAAATACAGCTGCTCCCTTCAACTGATCAAACAAATCATCAATTCTTAGAAGTAGGTATTTATTTTTAATTATCACCTTGTTCAATTGCCTGTAATCTATACACAATCGGAGTGACCCATCCTTCTTTTTAACAAAGAGCACCGATGCTCCCCACGATAAGGTTCTCGGTCTAATAAAACCTTTATCGAGTAACTCCTACAACTATATCTTCAATTCCTTAAGTTCTATGGGTGCCATCCGATATGGAGCAATAAAACTAGGTGTGGTTCCTAGGGCCACATCAATGATAAATTCAACTTCTTGGTCAGGTGGCAATCCTGGGAGTTCATCAGGAAAGACATCTGAAAACTCTCGTACAGTGGGAACATCAGCTATTTTCAAATTTTCCATTTTAGATTCCATAATATAAGCTAAGTATACCACGCAGCCCTTTCTGATTAACCTCTTTGCTATTGTAGCAGATATAACATTAGGGAGAAAATCGGTCCGCTCTCCCACTACGGTTACCTCCTGATCATCTAGAGTTTTAAGAGTCACCCATTTACGCTTGCAGTCGACAATATCTTGGTGGACAGACAACCAATCCATCCCTAAAATGACATCAAACTCTCGAAATGGGAGTTCAATCAGATTAGCCAAGAAAGTATATCCTTGTACCCTAATTGAACAATCCTGATACACTTTATTTACCATTACACCATGCCCCAGTGGGTTGCTCACTAAGATACCCTGGTTTAACTAAGAAACATGCCAACCTTTACCCCATGCAACATCAGTGCTCATATAGGAATGTGTAGAAGTTGGATCCTCTAGTGCATAAACATAATCAGAAAGCAATGTAAATTTACCTATAATGACGTCTGGGGCATCTTCTTCTTCTCTAGCTCGAACTGCATAGGTACGGCCTGTAACTTTACACTTTACTCCCTAGGATGGCTGCTATATAGAGGGTCATGATGAAGCAGTATTAGGGGTCACTTCCCTACCCTTTCCTCTGGATGTAATCTGTCAGGTGCTAGGTGCTGGAGTGGTAGCTTTAGAGGCCTGCATCATCGGACAATCTTTTACCATATATTCTGGGGATCCACATCTGAAACATGCACTAGTGAGCTGCCTACACTCCCCTGGATGTGTCTTACCACAATGCTCACACAGTTCTGCCTCGGGGTGCACTGCCAATTGAGGTGATTAGACATTACTATGGCTGGGATTTGTCTGATTACGACCTGACACTGCAGAAGCTCGACTCTGTGAAGGTGGTGGTGCTCTCGGCCATTTGCTCAGACTCCCTGTGCCACTGGATTGCCCTACTTTTCTCTTTTATTGGAATCTTGATTGCCTGTTGGCTTCATCCATCTGACTTGTCTCTACTTTTTTAGCTGCATCTATCAAGGACTGCAAATCTGCATAATTCCGGGCACCCACGATCTGTTTGATCCTGTTGTGCAGCCCTCTCTCAAATCTCTGACACAACTTTTGTAACACCCCTTACCCATACCGTGGTCCGCCGGGTTCACCACGGTGGTTCACGGTGTTACTGAAATAGTGTCTTTTAGGATTACAAACGTTATGTCTAAAATCATGGCTATAAAAATTACTTTTGTTTCAAAAACCATAAAATCGCATATAAAGAAAATGATTGCACATACACTTTGTAAACTAAAAATTTCCATATCTCAATACATATAAATCAATCATACACTAATATTACATTTTACAAAACTTATATTTCAAAATTACAAATCTTACAAACGTTCTTAAGACTATATAAATTCTATCCTAAGATCTCTTCATAAAATTGCATTGGCCTGGACTGTTGCGAATGACTGTCAAAAGATAAGATCACTTGCACCTACAGGGATTAAAAGAAAATCCATGCTAAGCATAAAGTTTAGTGGAAAACACATAAATATAGATGGCCCTCTAAGAGTAGATGTTAAACAGATTCATGTATGGAAGCATTCTTTAAAACCTAATCATACAGTTCACTACAATCTCAATAAATCAAGGGAAATCTTAATAGTATAAACACATATATATTCAATTAATACATGGTTTTACTCGCATATCGAAGTTAACAAATCACTTACACATTAGTTACATCTTTCCGCATCTTATAAATATCACTTTGTTCACTTATTCATATTCATTCTAGTTTACAACATTCACTTCACACATCTTGCTTACAAATGCCTTATCACATTATTTCATTCAATCAAAGAAGTATTTAGTTCACCGTAACAAAATACATCTTATACATTTCATGTACTATCATTTTCATAATTCACATTACTCTATATCGTATTCATATAGTTACGCCTCCAAACTCAAGAAGTGGATAATGAGTGAACACAATGGTACCCGTAGGTACAACAAAAGCAATTTCTTTCTTTTTCATTCAAAAACATTTTCACATTGGGGGATCTTAAACAAGATCCAACTCAGAGGGATCGCGAGGATCCAAACGGGGACCTAATCAGGGTCCAGAATTCATTGGGCTGCAGCTAATAGAACTCTATAAGCATGCCTATCTATCCATGACTCAACTATTGCAGGCTAAATTATTTGTCCAATTATTGTTCAATTGTTCGCATAATATAACATGGTAGTTTCAATAAGCAATATCACATCACTTAATAGCTTACTTACACATATGGTATAACATATTATAGTTCATACATTGAATCATGTATAATCCATAAGTGAAAAACCATGCAAAGTATATTAAACAAGTAAACATTCATAGCTGTAGACACCGGGTCCCGAGTCCGGCATAAAATGAAAATGGTAATTTTGATCCTCGATTATTCCCTCCGAAAGAAAAACCAAAAAAAAATATAAATAAAAAAAAACAAAAAAATATATAAATATGTGTGTGTAAAATTAAAAATTAATTAATTAATTTTGTTATTAGTTAATTGAGTAATTAATATTATTGTGTGATTAAAGTGCATGAAAAATTAAAGTTTAAAGTGTTTAATTAATTAAATAAATTATATATTAAATAGGTTAATTATATTTATATGTAATGTTTAATTATTGTAATATTTAATTAATTGAATATATTAATGTGTAATGTTTAATTAATGTATGCATGTTTAATTAAATTAGTATGTGTATGTATTAGTTTTAATTAAGTTAGATTAATTAAGATATGAAAATGGAGGGAATTATGGTGGAAATGACCATTGTGCCCATTAGCCCTAATTTTAGGGAATAAAAAGAAGAAGATGAAGAAAAATAAAGGGGGCTCTCTCGGATTGCATAGAAAGAAAAAGAAAAGAAATAGAAAACAGAAAGAGAGAAGAAAGAATAGAAAACCGAGAGCAAGAACAGAGGAGGAGCCGGCCAAAGAAACAAAGAAAAAAAACAAAAGGTGAAAGAGAGAACAAAGAGCAAGAAAGATACAGAGACACCAAAGAACCAAAGCAAAGAAATAAAATAGAAAGAAAATAGAGAGTGAAAGAGTGAGTGAGTGAAAGAAATAGAAAAGGAAAAGAGGAAATAAAAGAGAAGGGAACAGAGGAGAGAGCCAACGACGCCGGAAAAGGGAAAAGAGGAAGAAAAAGGAGAGGAGGAACCGTCGCCTCCGCCGGCCAAACGCCGCCGCATACGGCGGCACGCGCCCCACCAGAGGAAACAGCACCTCCGGACGAAGCTCACCGTGCCGGTCGTTCCTCCGTCGGTGGCCGGCAACGAGGCGCGTGTAGAGAACGACCCGCGACGCTTCGAAGCGTTTTCCGACTCCAGCGAAGTCCCTTCCGGCACGTGACCGCTTCCGCCGTGCCTCCGGTGGCCTGATCTCCGACCCGGTGGTGGCTGTGTCGGTCACCCCTCTTCCGGCGACGGTAAGCCATATTCCCCCCTTTTATTTATTTTATTTCTATTTATTATTTTAATTATTATTATTATTATTATTATTATTATTATTATTATATATTTCTTAATTTAATTTCTGTTTATTAATATTAATATTAGTATTTTTATTTATTATTCTGTTTTAATATTATTTAATATTTATTATTGTTATTATATGGTTATTGTTAATTAATTGTTATATTTGTTTATTATTAGTATTTTGTGTTATGTTAATATTATTATTATAATTATTATTATTATTATTATTATTATTAATATTATTATTATTATTGTCTAATTTGTGTTAATTTTATGTTGATGTTATTATTTAATTGATTTGTGATTATTTAATTTTATGTCTTAATATTATTATTATTATTATAATTATTATCATTATTGATTATTGTTATTATTATTGTTATTTATTTATGCAATTATTTATGTATTCATTTATTTATTTATTTAGAGATATGTAATTACTATTTTAATGCATTTTATGTATTTGTGGTATGTAATAATAAAATGATTTTCGACCGCTCTTAAAAAGAACCACCACACAAATGTTTTCTACCAAAAAGAATGTTTGTTAAATAAAATTGGACCAATGTCCTATTTTACCCAATAAAACCATCACATAAAAATTGTTTTCCATAATGAATGCATGCGATGACCAATGTCCTCATTGTTAATGAATAACCCGTTTTATGCATGTATTGCACATTTACAAACGAGGGTTGTATTCTGCCCTTAGTATTATTGTAAATTTATTTCATGCTTTAATGCTATTTTATTTTATGCTCTTAAATGGATGAATGCGCTTTAATTTAAATTACATCGTGTGGAGAGAGAGCGAATTAATGATATTAAAATTTGATCATAAAATAATTGAGGTAGAAATAGATGAGAAATCCCGAACCCAGCTCTAGTCTTTGGGCTCAAGAGGTTAGAGGTCATCCTTCAAGATACTTCTTGAGTCACGAGACTTTAGCGCTAATCCTAGGCTCCTTAGGGTGAGGAGTTCACCTTCCATGATCCCTCTGGCTGGCCCAAAATGGATACAAAGCGCAGTTTTAGGTTCTCCGAGGCGAGAGAAACTTTTCCAATGTTCTATTGGGTGGCGACTCCATGAAACCTCCTTGTTGCCCAACATAGACGCACTTGCGATTTATTGCAAGCTATCAATGGACCCGCAAATGCCCCGATCGCCCACGTGCGGGCGGTCCAATAGGGCGGCGCTCGGGATCCGAAGCACGTCACAGTGGCGACTCCGCTGGGGACGATATGGTTTGAGATTTGAATTCGAAAATACCTCGTTTAACATTTATGGTTAAAATTTAATTTATAAATTCGCTTTCTCTCATTTGCATTACATTTCATTAGAGCTTTAGAATATGCTAGTTTGGTCCCTCTATTAGCCCCGGTGCGTTCCTGAAGCACGACCTCATTTTCACTCAATTTGGGGAAGTGTTGAGGATAATCACCAGCCCAAGTCTCGTACCATCGTGGTATATAAAATGGTGACCCGATCGGTCGTTACGCTCGTGATGAGCTAGACCCGTCGGCAGGGATCATGCTTGGGTAGCCCTAAAGTAACACTACCTTTTGACCAAAGCCCATGCAATGGCAATAGAAACTTCCATTAGGTGAAATGTACCATAATACTGTGCTTGCTATATGGGCCATAATATATTGAACAAAATCAATCAAATCAGATGATTTTCATCAAAGGCTTTCATGCCCTGAGGGGCTCATCTTGATTTAATCGAATTGTTTAAATATATGATGGCCAAACATCCATGCGCATGTGCTTTAAAGTAAGAGTTGTTATGCTGCCGGTTTTTCACCGCGCACTATACGCGTCCATTGGGTTCCCTGTTAACCCTTGGATAAAGCTCACCTAGGAAATAGACCGCACGACCCCGTGTGTGGAAGAAATAAGGTTGGAAGGATCTACTTGCTTGCATATGACTGTCAATGCTGCATAACATGTACATACATCACATGTCATTCATGTAAAAAAAAAATCAATAAAAAACGCATTTCATTTTATGTATATATCCTTTTGCCTGCATATTATTTTTTCATACATATACCACCATGTATATAACTTTTTCATGCATTGCATCGCATAATTACAATTTATTGATTTTTTCACTCACCAAGGACCATCTGCACAATTCACGATCATGCATTGTATATTGTCATACACGCATCATTCTAACAATTTAAATTTTCAGCCATCATAAATTCATCCAAGTGGGTTAGAGTTCCCGACGGTCGATTAGTAAGGACAGACTCGCCCTTTGGATTGTTTGAATTAGTGCTTGATTGGGATCCTGAGCCACTCTCAATATCTTGTACCTCATCCTCATGATTCACGAGCACCTACTATTCCACAACTACCTGTTGATCCACAACGACCAATAGCCTATGCTGGGGGCAAGCCGAACCACCTGCTGGTGGAGAGGCTCTTTTTATTAGCAATGCTACTGTCAAATTGTCAATGAGCATGGAGCTGCGACACTTATTGAGCCAAAAAGGGCAAGAGTTCATAATCCCGAGGAGGATTTTATGGAAGAAGATGAGATTGAGGACATAGCAGCCCACCAACGCTGGCCAGTTAACGGATCACTGCCAAATTCTGAGGGACTAAATTCAAGATCTTATCAACAATAAAGAAATTGTTGACCCAGAGAAGAAGGGAAAATAAAAGCTAACGACAGATGAACAATATTTTTGTGTATTTGTATATTATTTCTAATGATTTCATTTTTTATGATCATGATACATTCATTCATTTTGACATTAATTCAATCAATACTACTGCATTTAATCTTGGAATTTTGGAAAATCCAAAAAAAATCTTGATGGCATCTGATATAACTCCTGAAGAGAGAGAGTCAGAGAGAATAAAAATAAGAAAGAAAAAACTAGTTGCAATTAGGAGATTGGATGAAAACTCACTAAGAGCACTAGAACCTTTCTGATTACCCGTCGAAGCGATCTCTGGATAAGACAGAACCTGGAAAATGATTTAGGCACTATTTCTTTGCATAGCTCTCTAAATGACTATTTCCTACCCTTGTTCTGCAATCGCTTGCTAGCCCATTGAGCCTTTATGCAGGTATGCTGAATGCGTACCAATTTTGTTGTTACACACATTAAAACTATCCCCTCGCCTAAAATGATTTTAGCTTCCCCTTAGAAGAGTGGCCACTCTAAAACTGATGGATGTACATTTGAACAATTCTTTGGACTAAAAAAAAAATTTGCCTTGATAAGAGTAAGTTCAAACTTTGAAAAGAGGGTTTAGTCATGCACGAAAGGCATGAGCTCAAAAAAAAAGAAGCGAAAGCAAAAAAAAAGAAAAAGAAAAATGAAAAATGAAAAATCCAAAAAGAAAAAAATGAATGAAAAATGAAAGAAAAAGAAGCGAAGAAAAGAAAAAAAGAAGAATCAAAAAAGAGAGCTCAAAATGGTGACCAATTGACTAGTTTCAATGATTGCCCTTCTGATCTCAAGGAGCTAGAATGTTATCGAGCCCAAATTCAAGAATACTTTCGAGCTGAGAATGGTTCATCCATCAGTCGAGTGAATATCGCGGCCATTTTTCTCTAGCGACCTGATCTTTCTTTGACAGCCATCTACCTAAACCTGAAATTACAACCAAAGTAAGACCTTTTGATTCTGGGTTCAGTCTTATCCAATTAGCGGAGATGACCTTCTAGAAAGGTTTGGTACGTAAGAAGAGGCCTATGGTGTTTCTTGAGCTTCAAGCGATAAGCCATGAGTGCATTCATGCAATCGAGTTAAGTCTCGTCTCCGACGTTGCTTCTAGAATTTGCATTCAAAAGATTAAATGAGAGCAGAGAGAAAATATTCAATCATGAGAATGAAAAAGAGAGTAGATTGATAACAGGAGTTTGATGCTTTCAAGATCCATCCCGAGATTAGATGAGGTTTTGTATCTTGAGATTAATGCCAAATAATGATCATATATTATGAAATCAAATTGAAATATGTGCATTTATGCAATGGTATTGATGTAACCAGAATAGTTCATCTGATGTACAAAAGAAAAAAAAGAAAAAAGGCCGTTAGAGATGAAAACCGTAATTGGCGCTCTAAGCAAAAGTTAGGCCAAAGGACAGGGTGAAAACCTGGAGACAGGCAGTCTGTCCTAAAAAAAAAAAAAGCCGCTGGATTGGGTTGGGTCCATTCCAGGCAAAAATAAGGCACAGGGTCATGTGAAAATCCGAAAGGACGCATATCCCGCCAAGAAAAGCTAGTGTGAAAATCCACAAGGGACGCACTACCTTAAAATAATGACTACAGGTTTCAGAGGAGAACCTCATGATCCCCAAAGAGCATGAAATTCAAAGGCAATTCCAGAAGGCACTGATCTTACTGCAAATTACAATCAAATCGGCTGTGGCCTCCAACCCACTTAGATGAATTTTTATACTACATTGCTGCATACACATGCATTTCACTTGCATGCTCGTTTATTTTTTCCTGCATATTTGCCTTTCTAAGTCTTGCAGAAAAAGAGACTCGATGCGGACACCGGTAGAATCCGAGTGGCGACATCATTCCATCCATCAATCAAGACAATTAACCCAAGACCTCTCAGGGGGCAGTTATCAGAAACGTGAAGTCCTTTGAGGAGGCAAATCTCGAAGCCCTCTGAAGAGGCCTATTCCCTAAGCTCCCTAAGGAGACAAATCCCACACAACATCTTGCATACGACTTCTTGTGTATATTTTGTGCATATGATTTTGCAGAAAATATCTGAATGACCGCTCAGAAGGGCAGTCCAGGAGGACACCCAGTCCGGAAGGACATCCATTTCAGAAGAACAACATCAGCACTTTGTAAGTCTGGAGCAGACTCGGTGCAGCTCAAGAGAGCAACCCCCGCGTTTTGTAAGTCTGGAGCAGACTCGGCGCATAATCATCATTCGCACTTTGTAAGTCTGGAGCAGACTCGGTGCAGCTCAAGAGAGCAACCCTCGCACTTTGAATCTTGGTAGCGATCCAGTGCAAACACCTTGAATCTTGGCAGCGATTCGGTGTAATTTCAAAACTTTCGTACTTTGAATCTTGGTAGCGATTCAGTGCAAACACTTCGAATCTTGGTAGCGATTCAGTGTAATTCGTGCTTTGTAAGTCTGGAGCAGACTCGGCGCATTCACCCAAATCTCAAAGTCCTCTGAGGAGGCAAATTCTCCAAGTCCTCTGAGGAGGCAAAATCTCAAAGTCCTCTGAGGAGGCAAATTCCCGAAATCCTCCGAGGAGGCAAATTCTCAAAGTCCTCTGAGGAGGCAAAACTTCAAAGTCCTCTGAGGAGGCAAATTCTCAAAGTCCTCTGAGGAGGCAAACCTCAAAGTCCTCTGAGGAGGCAAATTCTCCAAGTCCTCTGAGGAGGCAAAATCCCGAAACCCTCTGAGGAGGCAAAACATCTCAAGCTCAAGCCCTCTGAGGAGGCAAAACGTCTCAAGCCCTCTGAGGAGGCAAAATCTCAAAACATCGAAGGGTTAGCACGACCACGGCACTACCACTTCAAAATCCCGAAACCCTCTGAGGAGGCAAATTCTCAAAGTCCTCTGAGGAGGCAAAATCTCAAAGTCCTCTGAGGAGGCAAAATCCCAAAATCCTCTGAGGAGGCAAATCTCGAAGCCCTCTGAGGAGGCATCTCTTTATCCAACTCCCGGCAAGAAGGCAAGGTCTCCGCCACAGGTATTTAATCCCTTCTCTCTTCCTCTTTGAATTTTGGCTCACCTAGGTGTCTATGCACTAACTTCTCCAAAATTGGGGGCAACTGTAGACACCGGGTCCCGAGTCCGGCATAAAATGAAAATGGTGATTTTGATCCTCGATTATTCCCTCCGAAAGAAAAACCAAAAAAAAAAAAAACAAAAAATATATAAATATGTGTGTGTAAAATTAAAAATTAATTAATTAATTTTGTTATTAGTTAATTAAGTAATTAATATTATTGTGTGATTAAAGTGCATGAAAAATTAAAGTTTAAAGTGTTTAATTAATTAAATAAATTATATATTAAATAGGTTAATTATATTTATATGTAATGTTTAATTATTGTAATATTTAATTAATTGAATATATTAATGTGTAATGTTTAATTAATGTATGCATGTTTAATTAAATTAGTATGTGTATGTATTAGTTTTAATTAAGTTAGATTAATTAAGATATGAAAATGGAGGGAATTATGGTGGAAATGACCATTGTGCCCATTAACCCTAATTTTAGGGAATAAAAAGAAGAAGATGAAGAAAAATAAAGGGGGCTCTCTCGGATTGCATAGAAAGAAAAAGAAAAGAAATAGAAAATAGAAAGAGAGAAGAAAGAATAGAAAACCGAGAGCAAGAACAGAGGAGGAGCCGGCCAAAGAAACAAAGAAAAAAAACAAAAGGTGAAAGAGAGAACAGAGAGCAAGAAAGATACAGAGATACCAAAGAACCAAAGCAAAGAAATAGAATAGAATGAAAATAGAGAGTGAAAGAGTGAGTGAGTGAAAGAAATAGAAAAGGAAAAGAGGAAATAAAAGAGAAGGGAACAGAGGAGAGAGCCAACGACGCCGGAAAAGGGAAAAGAGGAAGAAAAAGGAGAGGAGGAACCGTCGCCTCTGCCGGCCAAACGCCGCCGCATACGGCGGCACGCGCCCCACCAGAGGAAACAGCACCTCCGGACGAAGCTCACCGTGCCGGTCGTTCCTCCGTCGGTGGCCGGCAACGAGGCGCGTGTAGAGAACGACCCGCGACGCTTCGAAGCGTTTTCCGACTCCAGCGAAGTCCCTTCCGGCGCGTGACCCCTTCTGCCGTGCCTCCGGTGGCCTGATCTCCGACCCGGTGGTGGCTGTGTCGGTCACCCCTCTTCCGGCGACACTCCGGCGACGGTAAGCCATATTCCCCCCTTTTATTTATTTTATTTCTATTTATTATTTTAATTATTATTATTATTATTATTATTATTATATATTTATTAATTTAATTTCTGTTTATTAATATTAATATTAGTATTTTTATTTATTATTATGTTTTAATATTATTTAATATTTGTTATTGTTATTATATGGTTATTGTTAATTAATTGTTATATTTGTTTATTATTAGTATTTTGTGTTATGTTAATATTATTATTATAATTATTATTATTATTATTATTAATATTATTATTATTATTATTGTCTAATTTGTGTTAATTTTATGTTGATGTTATTATTTAATTGATTTGTGACTATTTAATTTTATGTCTTAATATTATTATTATTATTATTATTATTATTATCATTATTGATTATTGTTATTATTATTGTTATTTATTTATGCAATTATTTATGTATTCATTTATTTATTTATTTAAAGATATGTAATTACTATTTTAATGCATTTTATGTATTTGTGGTATGTAATAATAAAATGATTTTCGACCGCTCTTAAAAAGAACCACCACACAAATGTTTTCTACCAAAAAGAATGTTTGTTAAATAAAATTGGACCAATGTCCTATTTTAACCAATAAAACCATCACATAAAAATTGTTTTCCATAATGAATGCATGCGAGGACCAATGTCCTCATTGTTAATGAATAACCCGTTTTATACATGTATTGCACATTTACAAACGAGGGTTGTATTCTGCCCTTAGTATTATTGTAAATTTATTTCATGCTTTAATGCTATTTTATTTTATGCTCTTAAATGGATGAATGCGCTTTAATTTAAATTACATCGTGTGGAGAGAGAGCGAATTAATGATATTAAAATTTGATCATAAAATAATTGAGGTAGAAATAGATGAGAAATCCCGAACCCAGCTCTGGTCTTTGGGCTCAAGAGGTTAGAGGTCATCCTTCAAGATACTTCTTGAGTCACGAGACTTTAACGCTAATCCTAGGCTCCTTAGGGTGAGGAGTTCACCTTCCATGATCCCTCTGGCTGGCCCAAAATGGATACAAAGCGCAGTCTTAGGCTCTCCGAGGCGAGAGAAACTTTTCCAATGTTCTATTGGGTGGCGACTCCATGAAACCTCCTTGTTGCCCAACATAGACGCACTTGCGATTTATTGCAAACTATCAACGGACCCGCAAATGCCCCGATCGCCCACGTGCGGGCGGTCCGAAAGGGCGGCGCTCGGGATCCGGCGCGCGTCACAATAGCACAAAGGGGGGTGGTCGCTCTCGAGACAGAGACGAATTGCATCATATGTTGCACTTGCGACTACCTATCATGCTTGCGACAGAGAGCTGGATGGCCTCTGTCGTTCTCGCGCATAAGGTCGCACTCGCGATAGAGAGCTGGATAGAAAATCGTATCACGGGTTCTTTGTCACGCTCGCGACAGAGATGAGCGTTATGTTCTGCCACTGTCCTGCATAGCTCTCTTCAAATAATACCTCCCCAAAACACTAAACTAACTCTTTGCCCTCATGACACACATCCAAATGCCTCAAATTATCTAGTTTGTCAAGAATTACGCAATATTTAGACAATTATTCAAAAACCATTTTATATACGAAAGATTCATTTGATTTTTGGTTCATGTCATACTTAACAAAATCATTTAATGCAATCTTAACATCACAGAACAATTTTAAACCATAATAAAAGCTACTCGAGGCTTGAATCATGAATAGCCCATTAAACTTCTAGACATTGGCACATACATGCTACCCTTATTTCTAATAAGCACCTAGGTATAATTAAGATCTCAGTTAATACATCATCTTTTATGTACACATAAGTTTCTATAATTTAGTTCGGACTTGGAATGGTATTCCAAGCTTCCTACGTATCCCAAAGGATTGGGAATCAAAGCCCTATAGTTCTAAATGTTCAATATACAAAATTGTAGTATTTTCACTTATAACTCATTAACATATCATGTTATGCCACTTCTGTATGTATTCGGAGGTGTCTGACTCATTACGCTTTTGAGTATCTCAGCCATTATTGTGATTTATAACCTTAGTCACTTGAATTTCTAAGTAATACCCATTTATTTACTCTTTTACAAACTCTAAACATGTGATGCATAAGTCTTAGAAAGTTTCAATAAAGTTCGGGTGAATTTTGGAAGGAAAAACATACCAAAATACACAAACTAGAGGAGGGTAAAGGTGGGAAATGATTCATGCCAACCATAAGGTTCAAAATAAGAAGAAAAACCCTCATCAAGCATGTACTGTCGCGTTCGCGACAAAGCCTCCATCAGGTGCCCTACGAAAACAGGGTAACAGGACTGCTTTCCACTTTAAACTTGAACCATCTAAAACAATTTCTAAAACTCATATTTAGGCAAAAGTCCTCTAAAAAATGATCCCTAGGATGTTATCTTTCATATGGCACAACTTTCAAATCGTTTGGACATCTAAAACATCAGATATGATCAAAACAACATGAACTGCTCTAATGAATTGGTCAAAATAGAGATACCTCTGTTTTGGCCAATTTTGAAGCACTTACAGCTAGAATTAGCTTATAGCTATTTCTAAGATATTTTTAGTTATGTGTTTTAGCTTTCCAAGGGCACTAGTTTAATTCAATTTGGAGTTCCGAAATGCCAGATACAATCTAAATAGCAAAGAGGGGTCAAGTGTCCCAACACAGTTTTCTCACCAAATCCTATTCACATGCACATTTTTCACAATTTAAAGCCAACACTCACTACCATCATCATATATCAGCATAAACACATTTAAGTAAACTTGTAGAACACATCAATTCATCCAAAAACTCATACATAAATAAAGGAGTTTCAAAACCTCATCTTCCTTTGCTCCTATTAGCTTAATTAACTGCACTTCCTTGCTCCCATACTCTTCCATAGTCACAATCATCCAATTTCCACATCAAAACACACATAGCATCAATTAAGATTTCTAGCTACTCAAAGAAGTATTGAAGAAATCAAAAGCTCATAACTTATCTTTCCAACTAAAACCCCTCGATCAAAACACTTGAACTTGTAAATTTCCTCATTCACATCTTATAACTTGAATTTGGAGAGAAGAAATAGCATTGGAAGAAGAAAAAGAAGGGAAACGTGAGGAAAGAGAGAGATAAGTAGAATTCCTCTTTCTCTCACGTCCCTCTCTCTTCAATTAAACCCCCTTTAATCCATCCTTATCCCTAAATACCAAGTGTCACTATCCCATTGGTCTATACTAGATTTTTATGTCAAATCCCCTTTTAATCCCTCAATTCTTAATTCTTCTTACATTTAACCCATAACTTTATTATTCCCAATATTAGCCCACATAATTAATTAACTTTCATCAATTAAATCCATGATTATTAAATGCCCAACTTGCCCTCAACTTTTCAATTAATACCAAACACATCCTCAACTACCTTTAACAATTTTAATCCATCAATTACATATTTTTAGTCACCAAAATAATTCTTTTGATGCCATTCAAGGCATAACAGCATAATTGTCCAATTTACCGAAACTTACTGAAACTTTCGAATTAATGACGGTTCTATTTTTTCTGACACTTCTGTCGCTAAATCAAACACATTTGGTTTCCACTTCACTCTAAACATGCCTTAATATGGTTAGGGTGTATTCTGGGGTGTTAAAACATTTATTCTGTCAAGTTATAATCATCCATATTGGTGCTGAGATACTCAATTCTCTCTGATATTCAGCTACTGTTCTATTCCCTTATTTAAGCCTCTAAAAGGCATCTTGCAGAGCAGCTTTATACTCTGCTCCTATATACTTTTTTTCAAATTGTTTTAAAAAGAAATCTCATGTCAATCTGCCAGCAGGAGTGTGTTTTCTTATAGAGTCCCGCCAGACAAATGCCGAGCCCTGCAACAAAGCTAATGTACCCTCCAGCATCTCCTTGGGTGGGCTATGAGTAATCTCAAACAACCTTTTAATACCAAATATCCACTCCTCAGCTTGAACGGATGACATCGGATCGCGACCAAAGAAATTCTCCTCACTGAGTCTCTTCAACTGTTCTAATATGGGCTTCTTTTTTTGTGGAGCAGGAGGTTCTCTGCATCTGGAGGCTAGGTTCACTGTGCCTGCTCGGCTCGCAACCACTGCTGTATGTAATCCACCATTAGGTTTAAGAAATCTTGTTGTGGTTGGACTAGCGAAACAACAGTTGGTAGGGCCTTTTCACTCCCAGCACTGATCGAGGCTCCGATTTCAACCTCTTCCTCAGGATGACTTTGTTCGGATACCATTATTCAATATAAAACAATAGGAGTAAGCATATGTTAATCCCACAATATTTACATTCGCTAAATGGCATATATATGCATTAAATTAAGTCACTTATTTTCCACTCCGATCTTAAAATTGCCTAAATCTAGCTCCAATACCAATAAAATGTAACACTCTTATTACTTCCTACCATACGTATGTCATGATCTATTTCTATGATTATCATGATTCTTTGAAGTGCATTAAAATCAATTCATTTTAGCTATAACAAGTTCATTGATAAATCATTAATGAATTCTTAATCATGAAATTTCAGCAATACAACGGCTATATATACAACCTACCGTCCTACAAATCAAGCAATTTCCACAGCCCACACGGGCACAACAAGCTAATTTATAATTAATGTCATCATATTATCCATATGTCCATCATAATGAAAATAAAACTGTCCACATGGCCTACTCATAGAGTATCTTAAACACCCACAATATATATTTATACAATTCAAAAGTTACATAACCAACTAGTCTGATTTACAATAACTACTATTACATATACATGCCATTTTCTATTACAAAAAAAATGTTTTCTTACTCACTTGTGTCCACTCCACTTCCAAAATCATAGGTATGCTTACTCCATAATTCCTAACCGGAAACTACGTGCAGTCAAACACAAAAACAACACGTTGAGCATAAAATGCTCGGTGGTGGATACAAATCCAAAATTTTCCAATATATAACACACACAAGCATGCATACAAAATTTTATTCAAATAACCTTATAATTAAAGTTAATCACTTAAATTCCCATTAACTCATTTCTATACAATTTCCTAGCTTAATAATAATATTAAAATTTAGTAATCACATTATTAATTTAACCCATAACTGTGGTTAATTTACATATAGATCCTTCAATAACTTCATATTTTCCAAATTATATTTTTGTCCTTAAACTTTACTTTATGCTTAAATTTTTATTTAATTGTTATTATGCTACTCTTTCTACTTAATTGTCTATTTGTTTACTTTTCTTTATATAATTGCCCCTTTTCCTCAATATTTTGTGTAATTACTATTTTACCTCTAACTTTTCAAATTCTTACATTTTCTTCCTTTTTTCATCTCCTTTCCTTCATTAGTGTCATTTTATACATATCATCACATTTTCTTTAATTTGCCCCTAGTGTTAGTTCGATAGAAATCTCCAAACTAGATACACGTGATATGAACCTCACAGGCCCACAACAGACATAAGCAAGAACAAATGAAATACATATACAGATCCAGATATATAGTCAGACAGATATAAATAGGGTGGCAGACTGTCTTTGGTGTAACACCCCAAAACTGCCTTGGTTGTCTGAGCCTGTCTGAGTCTGAATATGCATGTCTGTATCTATGTGTGTGCATACTTGTGTGCATTTTGATGTTGCATGCATATTAATTTATTTAAGTGTATGTGTTTATGTAAATGTTATATGTGGAGAGGGGTTTCTTAGCGTGTGTGCAAAGGATAGGGAAGTAGGATGTGAATAAGTGATGTTATTTGTGTGTGAGTGAGAGTATGGGAGTAGGGTATGCTAGTGGGATAATTTCCTATGAGAAATTGACACATGGCAAGTTGATAAGGTTGAATTTAGTGGGTGATGAGAGAGAGGACATCTGTAAAGCATTTTGCTTTTCTTCCTCTTCCCGTTCTCCTCTTCCTCCTCACGCCATTCATCTTCTTCTTTCTCTTCTTCTTCTTTTCTTTTTCGTCTTTACCTGTTTTTGCTCTTTATTCTTAGCCTTGAGTGATTGAATTGCTGGGTTTGTGTCTCATAAGTTCAAAGGGTGAGTTTAAGTTAGTAATATCTTAGATTCTTTTCTTCCTCCTCTTTAGGTTTGATTTTCATTTATGTGTTAATTGTTAGAATTAAACCTGGTTGTGTTTGATCTATGGTTCAGAGGAGCTTCCTAGAACATCTACGGGGAAAGAGAAAGCGAGTGGAAGCGGTGTAACAACCCAAATAGGGCCTGGTCGGAATTTGTGCGATAAGTCGGATAAGTGAGGGTATTTTCGTAATTTGAGTAAGAGGAATTTTGGTTAATAGGGAAGTATGTGTTAAAGGAATTAAATAATCAAGTGTTAAGTGAAGTAAGGGAATCATTAGTGTGTGCTTGTGGTGTATGGTTGTAGGGTGTTAGTGCTCTAAGGGCTTTAATTGTGTGGGTTGTGGTGCATGGTGCCTAGGATGATAGTGGAATAATAAGAAATATTATGGTGTGAGTGTAGTATGGTGCATAGAAGATATATGTGTAAGAAAAGCTTGTGTGTGTTTAGTGTATGGTGCCAAGAGTGGATGAGTTAAGATTGATGGCTTGATTCTCTAAGATTGTGACAAGTGGCAAGGGTTGGTGAGTAATTAATGTAAAGTAGGAGAGAGGAAGGGAGGGGCAGCTTTTGGTGAGGCTTCCCGGGGAAGCCATCTCCATTTCCCCTTTCTTTCTCACTTTCCCGTCCCCTCTCTCTCTCCTTCTTCCATTTTTCTGCTCTCACCTCTTTTCCCTTGTGTTTCTTTGTGTTTTGAGTGGTAATCTTGAAGGTTTGAGCTGGAAGTGTTGAAGGTAAGTGGTTGAGTTCGGTTTGGGGTCTCGTATTTGTTTCTTATTCTTGGATTTCTGATTTTGATTGTGTTTGGGTCTGATTTGAGTGTATGTGGCTGGGTTTTTGTGCAAGAATCGGAAGAGAGAAGGAAGAGCAAGGGCAAGGATAAAGTGGATTCGTGAGGAGTTCCGTTGAAGCTGCGATTTCCAGGTTTGGGAGTTTAATTGATGATGTATGGGAGTCTGATTTGTAGTGCTTGAGTTGGGTTTAAGTGCATGTAAGTGTTGTGAGCTGTGTTGTGGATTGTGGTTTTTCCCTAATTTACTCCTTGGATCAACTCTAAGTGGTGATTGCATGTCATTGGTAGTCTTGAGTATGTTATGAATGCATGTTTAAATTGTGTAGTGACTTATAGTGAAGTGTAAGTGATATAGTGGCGATGTTATGCGTTTTCAGAATTTAGCATGCCCTGTTAGTGTATTTGAGTTTGATTGTGAGTGATTTCTTGTGGAAATTATAGTTGATTATAGTGTAATTGTGTTTATGTGGTTTGTGAATGATGCGGTGATGTGCTGGAGGCGAGAGGTAAGTGTTTTGAATATGTTGTGTGTATGTATGAAAAGTTGTGTGTGAAAGAGTAGGAAAAAAGTGCAGAATTGGGCAAATCTGGGTTCTGTCGCGATCGCGACAGAAGGCGGTCTTGGCCCCTTGTTCTTGAAGAGCCCTCTGTCGCGATCGCGATGCTTGTCGCGAGCGCGATAGAGAGCTCGGTCGCGGAAACCTCCGCGCGGGCGTGCTGCCGAGCGAGCGCGCGAGGAGGAAGGAACTGGTCACTGTCGCAATCGCGACACTAGTCGCGAGCGCGACAGAGCTCGGTTTCGATAAATTCTGCCGCGAGTGCTTCGTCGCGAGGAGGCCCTTTGGCGCGACCTCGCGAGGAAGTACCCCGTGCTCTGTCGCGAGCGCGACACTTGTCGCGATCGCGACAGAGGCCCTTTCTGCTTGCCTTGTTTTCTGAATGTGTTTCGTTTGTTCCGCTTTGCACGGTTTCTCACTATTGCATGGTATATGTGTGTGCTTTTGACTCGTGATACTATTGTACTAGTGTCCTTTATATGGATTTATATTATAAGAGTCTTAATTTGAATATTGTTTTTGTTATGTATTGTCTTGTGAGTTGTTGTGTTGTCGAGCCTGAAGTGTCAAGGTATAGAAAAATTAAGCATGCTTAAGAAGGGT
The DNA here is from genome assembly GCA_947683425.1 of Excoecaria cochinchinensis. Classification (NCBI taxonomy): domain Eukaryota; kingdom Viridiplantae; phylum Streptophyta; class Magnoliopsida; order Malpighiales; family Euphorbiaceae; genus Excoecaria; species Excoecaria cochinchinensis. Next base: position 31,651,031 of record CANTUQ010000146.1, on the reverse strand, counting down.
TAGTGTTCAGCTGTTCTGTCCGCCCCGTTTGGGCGAAGCGGTCGACCTCCGAGATGGTCATCAATCGTGTAGTGATAAAATGTTTTGAGACTCCGGTCTCCCGCGCTACCTTCGGGTATTAAAGTGTTTTTGAGGCTTCGGTCTCCCGTGCCGTGTTCCCGTATCCTCAACCATTGATTTCAGGCTAATGTGTGAATTGTCTTGCATTGATAAAGTGAGTGTTCTGATTGTAGTGTGATTTTCCGAATAGTGTAATAGTTTAGTGCATTGCGTTATATTATCCTGATTATATAGTTATATTTCTGTACTCTAATGCATAATGATTTATGTATGTTAGTGCATGTTTCCTTGTATAGTGTTCTGTTGTGTTTGTTTCTCCCCACTAAGCGTTATCGCTTAGCACGGGCTTTTATCCCGTGCAGGTAGCGTGAAGGATTTTGGGAATGCTCGAGTCGTGCATCTGCAGGCAGGCCACATAGGAGTCGAGTTTATTATTTCTTTTGTTTCCTCCTGTAATTCTTTTTGTATATGTATTATTATTTTTGTAAAGGATTTTAAAATTGTAATCTTTTTGGAATATTGTATTTATAACTCTATATCTTAATTATGTTGAAGTATATTTCTCTTATATGGTTATTGAATGCTTCCGCTTAGCGCATGTATGTTTCCGCTGTATGCTTTGTCGCGTCGTGAGTGAGTGTCGTGCTGTGGCGCGCCCGCCGGTGCCCTTCCAACGGGGGCGGCGGTGGGGGTGTTACAGGTTGTGGTATCAGAGCGCCGGTTTAGGCGGTTCTGGTTGCCTCTGTTTGTTATGTGTTGAGTCTTGGCATGCGAGTTGGTTTTGTGTCGTGGCCTAATGCAGATGTGTCTTGTCTTGTGTAGTGTTTAGATGGAGTCTGATCCAAGTGAGCATGTGGGTGAGACGGTTGGTAGTGCAAGTGTAGTGAGAGGTGTGCAGCCTGCTCCGCAGCGTCAGCGAGAGGAGATTCCTGGTGTGGGTTTTGGTCAAGAGAATCCGGTTTTATTGCAAGGTTTGCTTCAGTTGGTAGAGAGGTTGACTGCTCCTAAGGCTCCGACTGAGTTGTTAAGAAAGAGAGGAGCCGAGGATTTTCATGGTACTGCTTTGGATCAGTCTGATGTGGCCGAGTTTTGGCTTAAGAGAGTAGGTCGGATTTTGCAAGAGATAAGATGTCCTGCAGAACAGAGGGTGCTTTGTGCAGTGTCGTTGCTTCAAGGGCCAGCGTACGATTGGTGGGAATTAGTGATGCGAAATCCTCAGCGACCAGCCGAGTTGACTTGGGATTTCTTCAAGCAAGATTTTGAGCAGAAGTATGTGACGAAGGCGTATCAGGAGGCTAAGTGGAGAGAGTTTATCAGTTTGAGGCAGCGAGGTATGACCGTGAGCGAGTATGATAAGAAATTCAGCCGGTTGAGTAAGTACGTGCCTGAGACTTTATTGACGGATGAGTTTAGAAGTCGGCATTTCCTAGAGGGACTTCGGGAGGTGTTTAGACGTCCGTTGTCAGCATTGTCAGTTTTGCAACCCGTGGGGTATTATCGGCTTGTGGCAGCGGCGATGAAGTTAGAAGAGTCTGAGGTGATCAAGCAGAGGATCGAGAGTAAGAGGAAAGCACCGAGTGATGGGTTTGGAAGTGGCAGGAAGTCGAGAGGAGTTCCGAGTGGCCAAAGTGGGAAGAGTTCGATTTCGGTTCATTCGGAAGTCGAGAGTGTAGCGCCACCCTCTAGCAAGGGAAGTGTTATTCCGGAGTGTGAGCACTGTTATAAGCGCCACTGGGGCGAGTGCAGAAGGATCTCTGGAGCGTGCTTCAGATGTGGCAGCCAAGAGCACATGGTGGCGAATTGTCCGGATCGAAGAGAGCTTCAGGATAGACCAGAGAGTAGAGCCAGTGGTCAGAGGGTGAGAGGGAATCAGAGTGGAAGAGGTAGTGGACGTCCTTCGCAAGCGCCATCAGAGACAGTGCATAAGTCGCCAACCAAGGAAGTGCCTTCACATCCAAGAGTTTCTGCGATGCAAGTAGGGGATATAGCAGATCGAGCTGGACCTTCTGGTAAGTTATGTTACTAGTTTTCAGTTAAGTTTCTGTTTGTGTTTGGGTTGTTTGGATTTAAGTGATTAGCGGGGAAATTTCGAGGATGAAATTTCTTAAGGGGGAGTGATTGTAACAACCCAAATAGGGCCTGGTCGGAATTTGTGCGATAAGTCGGATAAGTGAGGGTATTTTCGTAATATGAGTAAGAGGAATTTTGGTTAATAGGGAAGTATGTGTTAAAGGAATTAAATAATCAAGTGTTAAGTGAAGTAAGGGAATCATTATTGTGTGCTTGTGGTGTATGGTTGTAGGGTGTTAGTGCTCTAAGGGCTTTAATTGTGTGGGTTGTGGTGCATGGTGCCTAGGATGATAGTGGAATAATAAGAAATATTATGGTGTGAGTGTAGTATGGTGCATAGAAGATATATGTGTAAGAAAAGCTTGTGTGTGTTTAGTGTATGGTGCCAAGAGTGGATGAGTTAAGATTGATGGCTTGATTCTCTAAGATTGTGACAAGTGGCAAGGGTTGGTGAGTAATTAATGTAAAGTAGGAGAGAGGAAGGGAGGGGCAGCTTTTGGTGAGGCTTCCCGGGGAAGCCATCTCCATTTCCCCTTTCTTTCTCACTTTCCCGTCCCCTCTCTCTCTCCTTCTTCCATTTTTCTGCTCTCACCTCTTTTCCCTTGTGTTTCTTTGTGTTTTGAGTGGTAATCTTGAAGGTTTGAGCTGGAAGTGTTGAAGGTAAGTGGTTGAGTTCGGTTTGGGGTCTCGTATTTGTTTCTTATTCTTGGATTTCTGATTTTGATTGTGTTTGGGTCTGATTTGAGTGTTTGTGGCTGGGTTTTTGTGCAAGAATCGGAAGAGAGAAGGAAGAGCAAGGGCAAGGATAAAGTGGATTCGTGAGGAGTTCCGTTGAAGCTGCGATTTCCAGGTTTGGGAGTTTAATTGATGATGTATGGGAGTCTGATTTGTAGTGCTTGAGTTGGGTTTAAGTGCATGTAAGTGTTGTGAGCTGTGTTGTGGATTGTGGTTTTTCCCTAATTTACTCCTTGGATCAACTCTAAGTGGTGATTGCATGTCATTGGTAGTCTTGAGTATGTTATGAATGCATGTTTAAATTGTGTAGTGACTTATAGTGAAGTGTAAGTGATATAGTGACGATGTTATGCGTTTTCAGAATTGAGCATGCCCTGTTAGTGTATTTGAGTTTGATTGTGAGTGATTTCTTGTGGAAATTATAGTTGATTATAGTGTAATTGTGTTTATGTGGTTTGTGAATGATGCGGTGATGTGCTGGAGGCGAGAGGTAAGTGTTTTGAATATGTTGTGTGTATGTATGAAAAGTTGTGTGTGAAAGAGTAGGAAAAAAGTGCAGAATTGGGCAAATCTGGGTTCTGTCGCGATCGCGACAGAAGGCGGTCTTGGCCCCTTGTTCTTGAAGAGCCCTCTGTCGCGATCGCGATGCTTGTCGCGAGCGCGACAGAGAGCTCGGTCGCGAAAACCTCCGCGCGGGCGTGCTGCCGAGCGAGCGCGCGAGGAGGAACGAATGGTCACTGTCGCAATCGCGATACTAGTCGCGAGCGCGACAGAGCTCGGTTCCGAGAAATTCTGCCGCGAGTGCTTCGTCGCGAGGAGGCCCTTTGGCGCGACCTCGCGAGGAAGTACCCCGTGCTCTGTCGCGATCGCGACACTTGTCGCGATCGCGACAGAGGCCCTTTCTGCTTGCCTTGTTTTCTGAATGTGTTTCGTTTGTTCCGCTTTGCACGGTTTCTCACTATTGCATGGTATATGTGTGTGCTTTTGACTCGTGATACTATTGTACTAGTGTCCTTTATATGGATTTATATTATAAGAGTCTTAATTTGAATATTGTTTTTGTTATGTATTGTCTTGTGAGTTGTTGTGTTGTCGAGCCTGAAGTGTCAAGGTATAGGATAATTAAGCATGCTTAAGAAGGGTTAGTGTTCAGCTGTTCTGTCCGCCCCGTTTGGGCGAAGCGGTCGACCTCCGAGATGGTCATCAATCGTGTAGTGATAAAATGTTTTGAGACTCCGGTCTCCCGCGCTACCTTCGGGTATTAAAGTGTTTTTGAGGCTTCGGTCTCCCGTGCCGTGTTCCCGTATCCTCAACCATTGATTTCAGGCTAATGTGTGAATTGTCTTGCATTGATAAAGTGAGTGTTCTGATTGTAGTGTGATTTTCCGAATAGTGTAATAGTTTAGTGCATTGCGTTATATTATCTTGATTATATAGTTATATTTCTGTACTCTAATGCATAATGATTTATGTATGTTAGTGCATGTTTCCTTGTATAGTGTTCTGTTGTGTTTGTTTCTCCCCACTAAGCGTTATCGCTTAGCACGGGCTTTTATCCCGTGCAGGTAGCGTGAAGGATTTTGGGAATGCTCGAGTCGTGCATCTGCAGGCAGGCCACATAGGAGTCGAGTTTATTATTTCTTTTGTTTCCTCCTGTAATTCTTTTTGTATATGTATTATTATTTTTGTAAAGGATTTTAAAATTGTAATCTTTTTGGAATATTGTATTTATAACTCTATATCTTAATTATGTTGAAGTATATTTCTCTTATATGGTTATTGAATGCTTCCGCTTAGCGCATGTATGTTTCCGCTGTATGCTTTGTCGCGTCGTGAGTGAGTGTCGTGCTGTGGCGCGCCCGCCGGTGCCCTTCCAACGGGGGCGGCGGTGGGGGTGTTACAGGTTGTGGTATCAGAGCGCCGGTTTAGGCGGTTCTGGTTGCCTCTGTTTGTTATGTGTTGAGTCTTGGCATGCGAGTCGGTTTTGTGTCGTGGCCTAATGCAGATGTGTCTTGTCTTGTGTAGTGTTTAGATGGAGTCTGATCCAAGTGAGCATGTGGGTGAGACGGTTGGTAGTGCAAGTGTAGTGAGAGGTGAGCAGCCTGCTCCGCAGCGTCAGCGAGAGGAGATTCCTGGTGTGGGTTTTGGTCAAGAGAATCCGGTTTTATTGCAAGGTTTGCTTCAGTTGGGAGAGAGGTTGACTGCTCCTAAGGCTCCGACTGAGTTGTTAAGAAAGAGAGGAGCCGAGGATTTTCATGGTACTGCTTTGGATCAGTCTGATGTGGCCGAGTTTTGGCTTAAGAGAGTAGGTCGGATTTTGCAAGAGATAAGATGTCCTGCAGAACAGAGGGTGCTTTGTGCAGTGTCGTTGCTTCAAGGGCCAGCGTACGATTGGTGGGAATTAGTGATGCGAAATCCTCAGCGACCAGCCGAGTTGACTTGGGATTTCTTCAAGCAAGAATTTGAGCAGAAGTATCTAACGAAGGCGTATCAGGAGGCTAAGTGGAGAGAGTTTATCAGTTTGAGGCAGCGAGGTATGACCGTGAGCGAGTATGATAAGGAATTCAGCCGGTTGAGTAAGTACGTGCCTGAGACTTTGTTGACGGATGAGTTTAGAAGTCGGCATTTCCTAGAGGGACTTCGGGAGGTGTTTAGAGGTCCGTTGTCAGCATTGTCAGTTTTGCAATCCGTGGGGTATTATCAGCTTGTGGCAGCGGCGATGAAGTTAGGAGAGTCTGAGGTGATCAAGCAGAGGATCGAGAGTAAGAGGAAAGCACCGAGTGATGGGTTTGGAAGTGGCAGGAAGTCGAGAGGAGTTCCGAGTGGCCAAAGTGGGAAGAGTTCGATTCCTGTTCATTCGGAAGTCGAGAGTGTAGCGCCACCCTCTATCAAGGGAAGTGTTATTCTGGAGTGTGAGCACTGTTATAAGCGCCACTGGGGCGAGTGCAGAAGGATCTCTGGAGCGTGCTTCAGATGTGGCAGCCAAGAGCACATGGTGGCGAATTGTCCGGATCGAAGAGAGCTTCAGGATAGACCAGAGAGTAGAGCTAGTGGTCAGAGGGTGAGAGGGAATCAGAGTGGAAGAGGTAGTGGACGTCCTTCGCAAGCGCCATCAGAGACAGTGCATAAGTCGCCAACCAAGGAAGTGCCTTCACATCCAAGAGTTTCTGCGATGCAAGTAGGGGATATAGCAGATCGAGCTGGACCTTCTGGTAAGTTATGTTACTAGTTTTCAGTTAAGTTTCTGTTTGTGTTTGGGTTGTTTGGATTTAAGTGATTAGCGGGGAAATTTCGAGGACGAAATTTCTTAAGGGGGAGTGATTGTAACAACCCAAATAGGGCCTGGTCGAAATTTGTGCGATAAGTCGGATAAGTGAGGGTATTTTCGTAATTTGAGTAAGAGGAATTTTGGTTAATAGGGAAGTATGTGTTAAAGGAATTAAATAATCAAGTGTTAAGTGAAGTAAGGGAATCATTATTGTGTGCTTGTGGTGTATGGTTGTAGGGTGTTAGTGCTCTAAGGGCTTTAATTGTGTGGGTTGTGGTGCATGGTGTCTAGGATGATAGTGGAATAATAAGAAATATTATGGTGTGAGTGTAGTATGGTGCATAGAAGATATATGTGTAAGAAAAGCTTGTGTGTGTTTAGTGTATGGTGCCAAGAGTGGATGAGTTAAGATTGATGGCTTGATTCTCTAAGATTGTGACAAGTGGCAAGGGTTGGTGAGTAATTAATGTAAAGTAGGAGAGAGGAAGGGAGGGGCAGCTTTTGGTGAGGCTTCCCGGGGAAGCCATCTCCATTTCCCCTTTCTTTCTCACTTTCCCATCCCCTCTCTCTCTCCTTCTTCCATTTTTCTGCTCTCACCTCTTTTCCCTTGTGTTTCTTTGTGTTTTGAGTGGTAATCTTGAAGGTTTGAGCTGGAAGTGTTGAAGGTAAGTGGTTGAGTTCGGTTTGGGGTCTCGTATTTATTTCTTGTTCTTGGATTTCTGATTTTGATTGTGTTTGGGTCTGATTTGAGTGTTTGTGGCTGGGTTTTTGTGCAAGAATCGGAAGAGAGAAGGAAGAGCAAGGGCAAGGATAAAGTGGATTCGTGAGGAGTTCCGTTGAAGCTGCGATTTCCAGGTTTGGGAGTTTAATTGATGATGTATGGGAGTCTGATTTGTAGTGCTTGAGTTGGGTTTAAGTGCATGTAAGTGTTGTGAGCTGTGTTGTGGATTGTGGTTTTTCCCTAATTTACTCCTTGGATCAACTCTAAGTGGTGATTGCATGTCATTGGTAGTCTTGAGTATGTTATGAATGCATGTTTAAATTGTGTAGTGACTTATAGTGAAGTGTAAGTGATATAGTGACGATGTTATGCGTTTTCAGAATTGAGCATGCCCTGTTAGTGTATTTGAGTTTGATTGTGAGTGATTTCTTGTGGAAATTATAGTTGATTATAGTGTAATTGTGTTTATGTGGTTTGTGAATGATGCGGTGATGTGCTGGAGGCGAGAGGTAAGTGTTTTGAATATGTTGTGTGTATGTATGAAAAGTTGTGTGTGAAAGAGTAGGAAAAAAGTGCAGAATTGGGCAAATCTGGGTTCTGGCGCGATCGCGACAAGTGTCGTGATCGCGACAGAAGGCGGTCTTGGCCCCTTGTTCTTGAAGAGCCCTCTGTCGCGATCGCGATGCTTGTCGCGAGCGCGACAGAGAGCTCGGTCGCGGAAACCTCCGCGCGGGCGTGCTGCCGAGCGAGGAGGAAGGAACTGGTCACTGTCGCAATCGCGACACTAGTCGCGAGCGCGACAGAGCTCGGTTCCGAGAAATTCTGCCGCGAGTGCTTCGTCGCTAGGAGGCCCTTTGGCGCGACCTCGCGAGGAAGTACCCCGTGCTCTGTCGCGAGCGCGACACTTGTCGCGATCGCGACAGAGGCCCTTTCTGCTTGCCTTGTTTTCTGAATGTGTTTCGTTTGTTCCGCTTTGCACGGTTTCTCACTATTGCATGGTATATGTGTGTGCTTTTGACTCGTGATACTATTGTACTAGTGTCCTTTATATGGATTTATATTATAAGAGTCTTAATTTGAATATTGTTTTTGTTATGTATTGTCTTGTGAGTTGTTGTGTTGTCGAGCCTGAAGTGTCAAGGTATAGGATAATTAAGCATGCTTAAGAAGGGTTAGTGTTCAGCTGTTCTGTCCGCCCCGTTTGGGCGAAGCGGTCGACCTCCGAGATGGTCATCAATCGTGTAGTGATAAAATGTTTTGAGACTCCGGTCTCCCGCGCTACCTTCGGGTATTAAAGTGTTTTTGAGGCTTCGGTCTCCCGTGCCGTGTTCCCGTATCCTCAACCATTGATTTCAGGCTAATGTGTGAATTGTCTTGCTTTGATAAAGTGAGTGTTCTGATTGTAGTGTGATTTTCCGAATAGTGTAATAGTTTAGTGCATTGCGTTATATTATCCTGATTATATAGTTATATTTCTGTACTCTAATGCATAATGATTTATGTACGTTAGTGCATGTTTCCTTGTATAGTGTTCTATTGTGTTTGTTTCTCCCCACTAAGCGTTATCGCTTAGCACGGGCTTTTATCCCGTGCAGGTAGCGTGAAGGATTTTGGGACTGCTCGAGTCGTGCATCTGCAGGCAGGCCACATAGGAGTTGAGTTTATTATTTCTTTTGTTTCCTCCTGTAATTCTTTTTGTATATGTATTATTATTTTTGTAAAGGATTTTAAAATTGTAATCTTTTTGGAATATTGTATTTATAACTCTATATCTTAATTATGTTGAAGTATATTTCTATTATATGGTTATTGAATGCTTCCGCTTAGCGTATGTATGTTTCCGCTGTATGCTTTGTCGCGTCGTGAGTGAGTGTCCTGCTGTGGCGCGCCCGCCGGTCCCCTTCCAACAGGGGCGGCGGTGGGGGTGTTACAAGCGGAGCTGACGACTAGGAGCGAAGGAAATCAGGTTTGGGAACGTTTGTGTAATTTGGGATTTTTGTTTGAAAAATTTGATTGAATTTGAACTTAATGAAAATTTTAGGGTTTGTGTTCTTGAAGGACTTGGATGTGTTTATGCATGATTTTGGTGGTGTTGATTGTGGAATTAAGTTGTTTTTATGTCATTTATAATGTATGGAAGATCTATTGGAAGGTAAGATGAGATTTGAATTGTTTTGAGCCTTTTTGGAGTTAATCCTAGTGAATTTCCCATTTCCAGTGTGTGTGAGTGACGTAATCAGCCAAGAGAAGTGAAGTCTGTCACGAGTGGTGACGACCGTGACGACTCATGATAGAGGAGGATTGTCACGAGTGGTGACATCCGTGACGACTCGTGACTAGCCAAGAGAGGTCTGTCACGAGTGGCGACGACCGTGACGACTCGTGACAAAGGAGGCTTGTCACGAGTGGTGACATCCGTGATGACTCATGACTAGCCAAGAGAGGTCTGTCATGAGTGGTGACGACCATGACGACTCGTGACAGAGGAGGCTTATCACGAGTGGTGACATCCGTGACGACTCGTGACCGGCCAACCTTGTTATTCACCACCCATTTTCTGGAATTTTTGCTCAGTTTTAATGTAAATGAATTTCGTATCTCTTCTGAATGAATTTATACTATTGTATGATACATGTCATACTTTTATGTGCTTTTATATAAGTGATATCATGATCCTTTAGATTGTATGCTGCACTCTGAAATATGGATTGAATGGTTTATGCATGACCTGCTAGAGTCGAATAAGTGGATAGTTAGGCATGTCTAATAGAGTTATGTGTAGCTGCAGCCATGTGTACGATTTAGACCCTGATCAGGTCCCCCGAATGGATCTTCCTGATCTTTCTGTTGAATCTTACCTAAGATTCTATGTGAAAATACTTTGGAACGAGAATAAAAAGATTGTTTCGATACCCTCGGGTATCTATGTGTTATGAGAATATTTCTGGTACCTCCGGGTATCTATGTGTACTCGTTATCCACTATCTTGATATAGCAGGTGCAAAAATTTTATTGGATGTTATGCATAAGTTTTGAATTATTGCTTACTAAGAATTATATATTTACAGCGCTACTATGCATTAGCTTGATCTATGACATTTTATCAAGTAACTGTGACATTCGTTTGTGATTGTTTGTTAACGCCACTGTGAGTGGCGGTATTGCATTTTGTCTTTTTCCCCACTAAGCGATTTCGCTTAGCACGGGTGTTTTATCCGTGCAGGTGTGGAAGATTTTGGTATGCACGGTCAAGGTGTGCCGCATCGGGATGGCCATCATAACTAGGGATCGGAGTTTTATAGTATAGGCTTTCTTGTCTTTTGTATAAGATGTAATATTTTGTGTGCCCTTTGAAACAGTATGCTTTGGGCCTTTGTATATATGAAATCTTTTGTAATATGTACAGATTTGGTTGATGAATATATAATAGAAAGAAAAAAATTTATCCTATTCAGTACCGCTGTGCTTCTCTTTTATAAGCTTTATATTATCTCTGTATTATCTGTTTACTTGCTGTGATCGAATGTTTTGGTAAGTGTAATGTGACACTCCTGTCTATCGAGACTCTTCTCCCCCTACCGGGGTAGAAGTCTCCATGGTATAGGTTGGGGGTGTGACATTTGGTGGTATCAGAGCATTTGGTTTGGATGTTTCTGGGTCTAAGTATGTTAGTGTGTCTGTTAGAGTTGTGTTGGCCTGATGCGCAGTGCGTCTATGTTTTGTAGTTGATGGAGTCCTCGCATGAGATGCCGGAGGGTTCAGCTTGGAGTGTGAATCCTCCTGAGCGAGATCCATCAGTTGGGGGTCCGGCTCAGCCTCCTAGGAGGCAACCTGAAGTGCCTATGGTTCCGTTGGAGGCGATGCTTAAGGTTTCACAGGATATGGCCAGAATGTTTGAAAGAGTGACGGCACCGGTAGCACCTATAGAGAAACTGAGAAAGCATGGAGTGGAGGATTTCTTTGGTACAGGTTTGGATGAGTCTGATAAAGCGGAGATGTGGATTGAAAAGGTAAAAAGGGTGTTAAGGGAGATTAATTGCCCACCTGACCAAGAGGTGGAATGTGCTGAGTCCTTGTTGCAAGGCTCTGCTTATGATTGGTGGAGGTTAGTGAGTAGTCAACCTCAGATTCCTGAACCTATGACTTGGGAATTCTTTGAGAATGAGTTTTAGGATCTGTTTGTGACTAAGGCTTATAAAGACACCAAGTGGACGCAGTTTCTAAGTCTGAAGCAAAGGGCGATGTCAGTGGCTGAGTATGAAAATGAGTTCACTAAGCTTAGCAACTATGCACCGCCAAGGGTTCTTACAGATGAGTTCAGGTGTCAACACTTTGAGTTAGGGTTGAATGAATCCTTGAAAGTGATGCTAGTTTCTCTGATGTCGGCCCCGAATGTTAGGTACTATCAGTTGGTTCAAGCAGCCTTGAGGGCGAAGCGTTCAAAGAACATCTTGAGAGAGAAAGCTCAGAGAAGGAAGTCTTCTAGGGGTGGATCTTCTTATGGAAAAAGACCAAGAGAGTCGCAAGGAAATCCTATTGACGAGTCTGTCGCTAGTCCATCCTCTAAAGGGAGAAGACAGGGTTCTTCTAGGGGATCGGGCGCAGGTAGAGGTGAAGGTGCTCCCCGATGTGCCATTTGTAATAAGCTACATTGGGGCGAGTGTCGGTGGTTAACGAGAGGTTGTTTTAGATGTGGTTCCACGGACCACTTCCTTGTGAATTGTCCAAGTCGGTATGAGAGTCCTTTGGGGCAATAAGAAGTTAGTCAAGCTGGGTCCAATATACCCCAAGGTAGCCGTAATAGAGGTAGAGGAAGGGGTCGTGGTGGACGGCCTCATGAGAGAGAATCCTCTGAAACACTGGACCGTCTTGTGCCGACGACTGGTAGGGCTTATGCTATGAAGGCCCGAGAGGAATAGAATGCCCCAGAAGTGATTGCCGGTAAGTTCTTTTTGCTTGACTCTGAAGTTTATGTTTTGATTGACCCGAGTTCCACTCATTCTTATGTATGCTCTGGTAAGATATGGGATAGTTTGGGAAATGAGGAGAAGTTGGGGTATGAGATTTGTGTATCTAGCTCGTTGGGACAAAGTGTTATGGTAGATCGGGTGTGTCGAGCGTGCCCTTTAAAGATTCAGGGTATAGAGTTTGTTGTGGATTTGATCTGTTTGCCGTTCCATGTGTTTGATATCATCCTGGGTATGGATTGGTTAGATAAACACCGGGCTCTACACTACAAGAAAATTGACTTTTAACGACCAAAATTTAGCGAGCGGACAAAAATCCGGTCATAAAAAGATACAAATAACCAAGGGAATTTAATCCGGTCGTTAGTACTAAAATTTTAACGAGCGGTCTAAATCCGGTCACTAAAAATGTCTAAATCCGGTCGTTGAAGGATTAAAACAAAATGGCCCTTTACTTCCAAATATAACCTAAAGTCACAAAATCCATTTTTTCCTTCAACTCTCCGCACCTCTCTCTTGCGTCTCCCCCTCAATCGCGCTTCCCCTCCCTTGCGAGCCACCAGGCGTCAGATCCGGCATCGCCCTCCACCCCGCCGCCTCTAGCTCCGTCGCCGTCGTCCACCTCCACCCCGCCGTCGCAGATCCGATCTCGCCGCTGCTGCTGCCTCTAGAGCCGTCTCCCTCGCGTGCTGTTAGATCGCCGTCGTCGCCCGTCGCACCTCACCTCTCGTTGCCGTCGCCACTCACCTCTCGCCCTCCTCGTCACTCTTTCCTCGTCTCTTGCTCGCCGGCGACTCTGCCCTGTTCTTCACGTTCCTTTCTTTCAATATTTTTCATTTTGGTTTTCAATATTAATCGACGGTCACCTGTCACCAATACTGAACCGATGTATCTGAGCCAACTTCGGTCACCAGCAACCACTTTTAAGGTTAGTTCTATTCCCTAATTGCTTCGAAATTATACGGCTTATTGTGAATTTCAATCTTGTGTATATGGTTAATTGATTGTGATTTTAGTTATCTGATTCCTTTTTCACTTCATATCTGTCTAATTGTGGACATGTATTTGAAGTATATATATGTATTTTTCTCTAAGTATTTTGCTCTAACCATTCACTGGTGGAACTATGGAGCTATCTATTTTGTTTAGTCGATTGCTATTGCTTCAGCACTCATTAGTGAATAAACATGGAATTTTGTTGAATGCCATCGACTTTTTCTTGATTCGCATTGTGCATAAATGTGGAAGCTTGTAATTTGGTTGCAATAATGGTCGCTGTTAATTAGTCTCACCTGTCCCTTTTTTTTTGGTTTGGAATTCTAGATTTTAATTGTATATGAGGCTAAGTCAATGGATGAACAAATTCATGTCTGGTGAGTTGAAGTGTAACGGCAAAATATAATGAGATAAGGAATGGAATGAAGCCTGATATTGCAGGACTATAATCTTTTTGATGTTTCCGAAGTGTAATGCCAAAAATGGTCCTTTTGATATCTCTGGAGTTTAAATAGAATTGACAATGTGCAATCATAATCCTATCTTGATATGTTGTTATATGTTCCAGTTCTAATGTGAGCTTCATAGTTGTTATTTTCTTCTTTCCTTATAATCCTGCTTTACTGATGGTTTTTATCTTTTATTTGATTGCTGTTAATTTATTTGATTTGAATTCTCGACTAGTTTCAGCTTGCTAATGATTTTCATGTTAATTGGTCTTCTTGTATCTTAACTTTGATAATTGTATGAATCTTTATGATTTGCTTATCAGAGACTCCCAATTGAGCTTTCATTGTTCTAGCTTATGTTGTTTTTAAGTTGCTTTATCGAGATTTTTCTTAACAGTAAATGTATGCAATTGTTTTTGGGTAAGGTATCACTTAAACCAGCCTGTCAAAAGAACCTTTCAATTAAATTGTGGTATTTTATTATTATAATCCAAAAATTAAACTAAATTAAGCCTAGGCCAATCTTAACTTTGATAATTGTATGAATCTTTATGATTTGCTTATCAGAGACTCCCAATTGAGCTTTCATTGTTCTAGCTTATGTTGTTTTTAAGTTGCTTTATCAAGAATTTTCTTAACAGTAAATGTATGCAATTGTTTTTGGGTAAGGTATCACTTAAACCAGCCTGTCAAAAGAACCTTTCAATTAAATTGTGGTATTTTATTATTATAATCCAAAAATTAGACTAAATTAAGCCTAGGCCAATCTTAACTTTGATAATTGTATGAATCTTTATGATTTGCTTATCAGAGACTCCCAATTGAGCTTTCATTGTTCTAGCTTATGTTGTTTTTAAGTTGCTTTATCAAGAATTTTCTTAACAGTAAATGTATGCAATTGTTTTTGGGTAAGGTATCACTTAAACCAGCCTGTCAAAAGAACCTTTCAATTAAATTGTGGTATTTTATTATTATAATCCAAAAATTAGACTAAATTAAGCCTAGGCCAATCTAAAAGAACTTCAACTACACAAAGAAAGGAATAAAGAGTATAGTCATGGACAGGTGGCCTATCAAGCATATGCTGACACTAAATTGTTATTACTAGAAAAAAATTTATATTTTAAATGAAATATGAAATAATATAATTGATTGGCTTTAATTTTGATGGATCTGGCAGAAGGTAAAAAGAACCTGAATTGAAATGTAATGTTGATACTAACAAGAGATTAAAGAAGATATTAATGTAATGTTGATACTAACAAGAGATTAAAGAAGATATTAATGTAATGTTGATACTAATAAGAGATTAAAATTAAAATATATATAATAAATAACGTCTTAATTTTATAAAATACTAACATTTTAAATGAAATAAATTTTTTCTAACAAATCTTAATTTATCAAAGACAGATAGAGTATTATATTTAATTTTATTTCAGATTAATTTGCAAGATTGTGTCCTTGTGTGGCAAAAAGCAGAATAAAAATGACAATTAAACATAGATGGGATGACAATTAAACATAGATAGAATATCAAAACAAACCATTCATCTCTTACATGTTGGACAACAACAAGACTTCCAACTTACAATCTTCCGCCTCCTTCCTTTGCGTACTGATTTGAGTGTGGTGCTTGATGATTGTTTTTGGTTAAAGTCCTCTTTTTTGGCTAAAAAGGCATTGCCTGCCTTGCTTAATGAACATGAATTTTGGAATTCAGGTATTTCACCAATGTCAGTTTTTCTTGGCTTTCTGTGCTTCTTTTTTTACTTGAACTTCTGTAACTGATACATTTTACTGTAGATATACATAGAGTCATCATTCAGGATTCTAAAGGCAGCAACCATTCGTTAAAATACTGTAGACTGTATTTCTCGGAAAATATTGAAAAGATCCACTTCTTACACTTACTGTTGGCTCCATAAGTGAAGTTAACACCTAGTTTTAAGAATGTAGGAAGCATGGCCACGAAAGCTTACACTTGCTGCTTACACTTACTAACTTGCTGCTTACTAATTTGCTGCTTACACTTGCTGCCACGAAAGCTAATTTGGATTTTGTTATTATGTCTTGTTTTTTTTAATCGTTTGTTGTTGTTTCGTCTCATGGAGTATCTGATACTTATAGGTGGAAAACTGAAGCTCTGTTTTTTTTTTATTTATTTTTTAAATATGTCGGTGATTAATTTCGATAATATGGTGAAAATTTATATGAATACTTCTCTCATGGCTTTGTAAAATTTATTACTTTTTTTATTGCCTTGTAAAATTTGTTCCACAATGTTCAGGTGCTTTGGCCAGAGTGTGGATGGCCATCTGTTTCATTGACTAATTTTATTACTGCTGCTGTAATTCGGGTGGCTATAAAGTGAGGCTTCTTCGGCATATGGCACTTGAAAGCTAGAATTCCTTCTCCATGTAGAGTATTATTTGTACCCCATTTACATTAGATAGGGGGATTTTTTTTATTTTTCGCATCAATTCTTTTATATAATTATATTATGTATAATGTGAAAACAAATTTGTATATGGCAAATAGAATGTTAAAACAATTTCGATAAATTTTGTAACTAGTATTTTGCAATTTATGAAAAGACAATTTATTATACTTTTGGATATATATGTGTGTGAATGATGTGTACGGTTTATATTCACATAAGATATTTTATTTATTTTGAAAATTTAATATTAATGACCAAATTTTCTTTCAACGAAAGAAATTTTATCGTTAAAATAAATCTTTAACAATCGGAATTTTTTTTAAAAAATGAAATCCATATATCGAATGAAAAATCCGATCGCTAAAAAGTATTTTAAACGATTGAAAATCCGTTTGTTGAAAATAAATATAATTAGCGTTGGGAAAATTCGGTCGCTAAAAGGTATTTTTAACGACCGGAAATCCATTTGTTAAAAGTGAGTACAATTAGCGAAGGGAAAATCCGATCGTTAAAAATTAATATTCAACGACCGGAAATATTCCGGTCATTGAAAACATTAACGACCGGATTCAATATCCGGTCGTCTATACCTTTAACGAAGGGGCTTTTACCAACCGGATTTTCCGGTCGTTATAGGTTTTTAACGACCGGATTTTAATTTTTAACGACCGGAT
Source organism: Excoecaria cochinchinensis (assembly GCA_947683425.1). Taxonomy (NCBI): domain Eukaryota; kingdom Viridiplantae; phylum Streptophyta; class Magnoliopsida; order Malpighiales; family Euphorbiaceae; genus Excoecaria; species Excoecaria cochinchinensis. The sequence continues at coordinate 31,634,648 of CANTUQ010000146.1, read as the reverse complement.
TTCCCTTCGTTAAAGGTCAATTTTCTTGTAGTGGTAGTGGATTGCCATAGAAAGGTGATGGTACTGAATAGTAGGGATCAGTTGCCGGTGATTGTGAAGGGTATTGGGAGCAGCTCTTTACATAATGTGATTTCGGCAATGAAAGCGAGAAGGTTCATTAGAAAGGGGTGTGAAGCGTTTTTGGCATTGGTGTTGGATTCTCGGAGAGGACAAGTGAAAATTCAGGACATTCCTATGGTCAGAGATTTTGTGGATGTTTTTCCGGAAGAATTACCTGGATTACCTCCTGAAAGAGAGGTTGAACTATCAGTAGAGATTGTGCCAGGGACAGCCCCAGTTTCTAAGGCTCCTTACCAGATGGCTCCGGTGGAATTAAAAGAGTTGAAAAGTCAGTTGCAGGAATTGTTAGATAAAGGGTTTATTCGGCCTAGTGTATCACCATGGGTTGCTCCAGTGTTGTTTGTCAAGAAAAAAGATGGAACGTTACGAATGTGTATTGATTATAGACAGATTAATAAGGTGACTGTAAAGAATAAGTATCCCCTACCAAGAATTGAGGACCTCTTTGATCAATTGCGAGGAGCTGGTGTGTTCTCCAAGATAGACCTGAGATCGGGTTATTATCAGTTGAGGGTAAAAGAGGCAGATGTAGCAAAGATGGCTTTCCAGATGCGTTATGGTCATTATGAATTTCTAGTGATGCCTTTTGGATTGACCAATGTGCCTGCAGCCTTTATGGATTTGATGAACAAAGTTTTTCGACCGTATTTGGACAAGTTTGTTGTGGTGTTCATCGATGATATTCTAGTATACTCAAGAGATACAAAGGAACATGAGGAGCATCTTCGGTTAGTATTGTAGATGCTAAGAGATCATCAGCTTTATACGAAACTCAGTAAGTGTGAGTTTTGGTTAAAGGAAGTGGCTTTTCTTGGACACGTAGTTTCAGAAGATGGTATTCGAGTGGATTCGAGTAAGATTGAAGCAATTGTTAATTGGATGCCTCTGAAGAATGTGCCTGAGGTTAGAAGTTTTCTTGGTTTGGCAGGTTATTATCGACGCTTTGTTAAGGGATTTTCAGTGTTAGCCTCTCCTTTGACTAGGCTACTTCGGAAGGAAGTTAAGTTTGTGTGGTCTGAAAAGTGTCAAGCCAGTTTTGATCAGTTGAAAGAGATGTTAGTTAAAGCTCTTGTGCTTACGCAGCCGGTTTCGGGTAAGGAATATATCATGTACAATGATGCTTCCGGGATTGGTTTGGGTTGTGTTTTGATGCAAGACGGTAGAGTTGTGGCACATGCATTGAGACAGTTGAAGCCTCATGAGATGAACTACCCGACTCATGATTTGGAATTAGCAGCAGTAGTGTTTGCGCTTAAGGTGTGGCGGCATTATTTGTATGGAGAAACATGCCGGATTTTTACCGACCACAAGAGTCTCAAGTATTTATTGGCACAAAAAGAACTGAATTTGAGACAACGAAGATGGTTAGAGTTGTTTAAAGACTATGATTGCATCATCGACTACCATCCGGGCAAGGCTAATGTGGTGGCAGATGCCCTCAGTAGGAAATCTATGTCTGCAATGCTCCTTAGTCGAGGTAGATGGAGGTTTGATTCTGAAGGTGCTTTAGTTGCTCGCCTTAAAGCTAAGCCAAGTCTGAGGCAGGAGATTGTGAAAGCACAGTTAGATGATCATGTGCTACAGCGGGTATGTCAAGCAGTGAAAGATGGTAAGCAGTCCGAGTACCGGATTGATAGTGATGGAGTGCTTAGGCATGGAGACCGTTTGTGTGTACCCGATGTGGGCGAGTTAAGGAAAAAGCTATTGCAAGAGGCTCACTCATCGGTCTTCACCATGCATCCGGGAGGTGACAAAATGTATCAGGATCTGAAACAGTTTTATTGGTTGCCAGGCATGAAAAGAAGTATAACGGAGTTTGTTTCAAAGTGTCTTACATGTCAGCAAGTGAAAACGGAGCATCAAGTACCATCGGGATTACTTTATCCTTTACCCATTCCTCAGTGGAAGTGGGATGATATCACGATGGATTTTGTGTCTGGTTTGCCAATGACACAGCGTAAGCATGATTCTGTGCGGGTTATAGTGGATTGGTTATCCAAGTCAGCGCACTTTTTGCCATTTCAATTGGACTACTCTATGGACAAGTTGGCAGAGCTTTATGTGAATGAAATAGTTAGAATTCATGGGATTCCGCTATCCATTGTATCTGATCGAGATCCCCATTTTACATCCAAGTTTTGGAAGGAACTCCAGGCAGCTTTAGGGACTCGGTTAAATTTTAGTACTGCATTCCACCCATAGACCGATGGGCAGTCAGAAATAGTTATCCAGGTGTTAGAAGATATGCTACGAGGTTGTGTTTTAGAGTTCTCGGGAAGCTGGGATCGATATGTATCTTTGATGGAGTTTGCTTATAATAATAGTTACCAGGTGAGTATTGGTATGGCTCCTTACGAGGTATTGTATGGGCGGAAGTGCAAGACACCAGTTTGCTAGATTGAATTGTCAGAGAAGGCTTTGATAGGTCCGGATATAGTAAGAGATACTGAAGAGAAGGTAAGGATTGTTCGGCAGAATCTAAAAGCAGCTAAAGATAGACAGTGCTCTTATGCCAATCTGAAGCGCAGAGATATCTAGTATGAAGTGGGGGATAAGGTTTTCTTGAAAGTGTCACCGTGGCGAAAAGTTCTTCGTTTTGGAAAGAAAGGCAAGCTAAGCCCGCGCTTTATTGGGCCATATGAGATTTTAGGAAAAGTGGGTCCAGTAGCATATCGGTTAGCTTTACGCATGGAGTTAGCCAGACTACATAATGTCTTTCATGTGTCAATGCTTCGTCGATATCGATCAGACCCTTCTCATGTATTATCAGTGCAAGATATCCGGGTTCAGTCAGATCTTTCGTATGATGAAGAGCCAAAAAGGATCGTGGATAGAGAAATTAGACAGCTTCGGAATAAGCAGATACCGTTGGTTAAGGTCCTATGGTAGTATCACGGTGTTGAGGAAGCTACGTGGGAACCGGAAGAAGCTATGAGATTACAGTATCCTCAGTTATTTGGAGCAGGTGAGAATTTTGAGGACGAAATTCTGTTAAGTAGGGGAGTATTGTAACACCTCAAAACCGCCTTGGTTGTCTGAGCCTGTCTGAGTCTGAATATGCCTGTCTGTATCTATTTGTGTGCGTACTTGTGTGCATTTTGATGTTGCATGCATATTAATTTATTTAAGTGTATGTGTTTATGTAAATGTTATGTGTGGAGAGGGGTTTGTTAGCGTGTGTGCAAAGGATAGGGAAGTAGGATGTGAATAAGTGATGTTATTTGTGTGTGAGTGAGAGTATGGGAGTAGGGTATGCCAGTGGGATCATTTCCTATGAGAAATTGACACATGACAAGTTGATAGGGTTGAATTTAGTGGGTGATGAGAGAGAGGACAGTTGTAAACCATTTTGCTTCTCTTCCTCTTCCCGTTCTCCTCTTCCTCCTCATGGCATTCATCTTCTTCTTTCTCTTCTTCTTCTTTTCTTTTTCTTCTTTACCCGTTTTTGCTCTTTATTCTTAGCCTTGAGTGATTGACTTGCTGGGTTTGTGTCTCATAAGTTCAAAGGGTGAGTTTAAGTTAGTAATATCTTAGATTCTTTTCTTCCTCCTCTCTAGGTTTGATTTTCATTTATGTGTTAATTGTTAGAATTAAACCTGGTTGTGTTTGATCTATGGTTCAGAGGAGCTTCCTAGAACATCTAAGGGGAAAGAGAAAGCGAGTGGAAGCGGAGCTCACGACTAGGAGCGAAGGAAATCAGGTTTGGGAACGTTTGTGTAATTTGGGATTTTTGCTTGAGAAATTTGATTGAATTTGAACTTAATGAAAATTTTAGGGTTTGTGTTCTTGAGGGACTTGGATGTGTTTATGCATGATTTTGGTGGTGTTGATTGTGGAATTAAGTTGTTTTTATGTCATTTATGATGTATGGAAGATCTATTGGAAGGTAAGATGAGATTTGAATTGTTTTGAGCCTTTTTAGAGTTTTAATCCTGGTGAATTTCCCGTTCCCAGTGTGTGTGAGTGACGTAATCAGCCAAAAGAAGTGAAGTCTGTCACGAGTGGTGACGACCGTGACGACTCGTGATAGAGGAGGCTTGTCAAGAGTGGTGACATCCGTGACGACTCGTGACTAGCCAAGAGAGGTCTGTCACGAGTGGTGACGACCGTGACGACTCGTGACAGAGGAGGCTTGTCACGAGTGGTGACATCCGTGACGACTCGTGACTAGCCAAGAGAGGTCTGTCACGAGTGGTGACGACCGTGATGACTCGTAACAGAGGAGGCTTGTCACGAGTGGTAACATCCATGACGACTCGTGATCGGCCAGCCTTGTTAGTCACCACCCATTTTCTGGAATTTTTGCTCAGTTTTAACGTAAATGAATTTCGTATCTCTTCTGAATGAGCTTATACTATTGTATGATACATGTCATACTTTTATGTGCTTTTATATAAGTGATATCATGATCCTTTAGATCGTATGTTGTACTCTTAAATATGGATTGAATGGTTTATGCATGACCTGCTAGAGTCGAATAAGTGGATAGTTAGGCATGCCTAATAGAGTTATGTGTAGCTGCAGCCATGTGTACGATTTGAACCCTGATCAGGTCCCCCGAATGGATCTTTGTGATCTTTCTATTGAATCTTACCTAAGATTCTATGTGAAAATACTTTGGAACGAGAATAAAAAGATTGTTTCGATACCCTCGGGTATCTATGTGTTATGAGAATATTTCTGGTACCTCCGGGTATCTATGTGTACTCGTTATCCACTATCTTGATATAGCAGGTGCAAAAGTGTTATTGGATGTTATGCATAAGTTCTGAATTATTGCTTACTAAGAATAATATAATTACAGTGCTACTATGCATTAGCCTGATCTATGACATTTTATCAAGTAACTGTGCCATTCGTTTGTGATTGTTTTTTAATGCCACTGTGAGTGGCGATATTGCATTTTGTGTTTTTCCCCACTAAGAGATTTCGCTTAGCACGGGTGTTTTATCCGTGCAGGTGTGGAAGATTTCGGTATGCACGGTCAAGGCATGTCGCATTGGGATGGCCATCACAACTAGGGATCGGAGTTTTGTAGTATAGGCTTTCTTGTCCTTTGTATAAGATGTAATATTTTGTGTGCCCTTTGAAACAGTATGCTTTGGGCCTTTGTATATATGAAATCTTTTGTAATATGTACAGACTTGGTTGATGAATATATAATAGAAAGAAAAAAATTTATCCTGTTCAGTACCGCTGTGCTTCTCTTTTATAAGCTTTATATTATCTTTGTATTATCTGTTTACTTGCTGCGATCGAATGTTTTGCTATGTGTAATGTGACACTCCTATCTATCTGGACTCTTCTCCCTCTACCGTTGTAGAAATCTCCATGGTATAGGTTGGGGTGTGACATTTGGCCTACCAGAGCAGGTCGTCATTGACCCATACCACGGTGAGGTGTCCTTATGGCTAGCCAATTATATCCCGAACTAGATTTTGCTACTAGACAACTAAGGGCATTACTAATTTCTTTATATAACCCCTCCGGCCATTAATGTTCCAACTCCCTTCTAACTCTTTCCTACCCTTTTTCAATTTATAATCTACTTATTCTTTTATTTTAAGAGTAATTATGTCATTACCCCACTATAACATATTATATCCTATTACAAACTTGTCATATATAATGCCTTGTCAAATACATTATAATCAATAATAACTTAATATTGTTCCAATGAGTTAATAAATATTACAAATTATTCTTCTTTCCATAATATAGTCTTTATTTCGCTAAATTATTAAAGTTTCATTTTATCTCCCAATATAACCCATTCGGCCACTTTGTCAACTTTTACTATAATTCACTTTTTATTTTCATTTATTATTCAATTAACCTTAATTCATGCATTATACAATAAATTTCCCTTAATGTCCAAATTATACCCTATTTATTCTTCATTATATATTTGGCCCACACTACAAGTCCTACCATCTTTTTTTTTCCACTTTACTTATTTGATTCTCCATTTTTAACACCCAATTGCACATACATCACATAAGGTTCAATTAAGCACACATACATCATACAAACATACACATACATAAGCATAAAATCAATTTAAATTCTTGGAAAATAATGGATTTCATATCCACTAACCTCAATTATCAATTCTTCACTCCACAAACTTCTTTTTCTTTTCCCTTTGCCTTGGACTCACTTTGGTCACCTTGTACACCTACCATGGCCGAAACTTCAAGGTAAGCAATCTTTATTCTCTTTGCTCTTAAATACAAAATAACATCATATTCTTACTCTATGGCCTAAAATTAGTCTATAGGAACCTTTAAATTAATTTTTACAACTGAAATTCTCTTACCTAAAATTGACACCCTAAGCTTGTCTTCTTAATTTCTCTCACTTCTTCCACCCAAATATGAGATTAGAGATTGCTAGGAGGTTGAAGAGGAGCTAAACTTAATGTAGAAGGCTTGAATTAGTGGGGAATTTGAAGTGGAATAGAAGAAATTGGGGTGAGGAGACAAATAGGAGAATAATGTTTGGAGAAGGGAGAAGAGAGTTGTAGATTTCTCAAGTCTAATCTAGACAGTTTTTATATTTCCAGCTTTTATATGGCTGCTGCTATGGGCTGGGGTGGTCTAATTAAGATGGTCCAACCTAATTCAACCCAATTATACAATTAAGTCCATTTATGTGCACTAAAATTAATTCTCTCTCTTCCTAAGCTCCATTTTACTCAAAATCAATTTCATAATTCTTGAAATAGTAATTTAAGCCTCCATGAAAAATTTTAGCTCAATCGGAGTCCGTTTTCAATCCGATTCACCAAAATAAGTCCGATTTGACAATTTTCGGTATTACCGTAAAATTAAATTTTCACAACCCAAAATATACTAAACATCATTTAATGTAGATTTGAAACTTTTGATGATTTTTAGAGACCATTTGCTATTTTTAATGTCTCTATGAAACAAGGGTCAAACCGTTTACTATTTGAACCAAAACAATAAAATTTTCTTATTTTCGACTTTTGGAAACCCATTTGACATCGTTTTGACTCCAAGTTTTAACCTCAGACTCATCATAACTAATTTTTTCTGATTATTAAATAAAATATTTTTTTATTTCAAAGTATATTTTCTACCCCTAGTGTATCGAAAAGTACTATTCGCAACTGTCCAAATTTTCAGGCCATTGCAGTTACAGGTTAAGTGATTTCCATGATTATTTAAAGTATATCTAATATTATCTTTTTGACAAAATGGAAAATTTTAAAATCTTTGCTTACTTGCTTCTTAACGTACTTTCTTAGTTTTAACTTACATTGCTTTACCAGTTAACTAACTTTAATTACCTAATAATTTTTTACATTACGTTGCCAATTGACTTAGAACTGTCATAATTTACTATTCATTTGGTAAAAAAATTGGCAACATAACTGCTGCATACTAAATCTACTCTCTTGCAAATTAAACAAACTACAACCCATCATAGGCACAATAGTCCATTTAATGTATAATATAATCAATATCACCATACTCTCACCTATTCCTAAAATCAGAACTTACTCCAAATGTGCCATTTAGTTCTACCAAAATTTCGGCTGAGTTTCCTCTATAATATTGCCTACTCCCCTGTAAACAAAAGTTCTTTTCACTTCTAAAAATCATACATTCATTCACCCAACTTCAATTCAAACTCCAACACAAGTTTTCCCGTCCTTCATTTTAGATCCAACCACACACATCATATAACATAATTTACATATATCTTAAACTCTTGATACTTATTTCAAATATACAAAATACAAAGAAATAATATTAATAAGTCATAAACTATCAACCTTAAAACAATTATCTAACACAAAGTCTTCATTACAATAGTATTTTAACTATCTATGTAGTGTACACGCCATCAAAAAATGGAATTTAAGTTATCCATCCCGAAAAATTTGATCTTTATTGTCTTCTTATCATGATTCCCATCCAACATTAATCTTTCAGAACACTTATGTTTATCGATTGATTTCTATCTTTTGACCTGCATGAGGTTAAACCACATGCTAAGCTTTATGCTTAGTGATGACTACCAAATTTTGTAACATTCCAAAAAGTGGCCGAGTAGAATTGCAAGAGTAATTAAGTAATTAATGGGTATTTTGTATTATATTGTAAGTTTTCTCAAAATATTATTTCTATCTTAATTGTTGTGATTTATTGCTTCCGCTATTACATGATTACGTATGTATGATTTGTCCCTGCGTGCGTGACACGTCGGTATCCTTCCAAAGGGGGTATCGGGGTGTTACAAATTTACTTATCGAAAACATACATTACAAAATATACTTCAAATTAAACATACATTTAAGTGCTTAAAAATCTTAAAATAAAACCATCAATTATCACCTTGTAGTATTCATACTCATATATTAAATTTTACATTCATCTATCACTTTACTTCTCTTTTAGTTTGCATGAGCCATTTATATTACACTCACTTCATTTTATTATAAATAATTTAATTTTTAAGTATTATTTTTAGTTAATATGCCATTTATTATTTAGCTATTGTATATCTGCATCTATTTCATATTATACCTGCTTCATGGAGCCAAGCAATATTTCATACAATAATTTAACAAACACAGGCAAACAATTAACACTTACAAAATATTTATAATCAAGTGCCTATGTCAGTAATTAAGCTTCATTACTTAAAGACTATGCATACAAGATACTTATCCAACATAACTAAAGGGAGAAATAAAAGAAGAGATTAATCGAGGTAACAATAAAAGATTGATACCTACTTGTTGTAGCGCAGAAATCTCGTTGCAGAAGCGATAAGAGGATCTCCTTTTATTTGGTCACCGGTCTGCCTTTTACCCTCTCGGGATAAGAACAACTAGATCACAATCTAAGAGCCCCTATAAGATTAACACAATAAATCGTGAGTGGGAACGAGCAGCTTTGCGGCGTATACGTTTTCTCGTTACCAAATAATGAGGATCTCACCTCTATTTATAGAGATCCTAAACGCTAGAGACTTATCCCTAGTCTAACTCAGAATCCTTCCCGAGATAGGATTTGGTAAACTTTATCAGATTAAATTACTCAATTTAATCTAGATTGGAACTCAATCCATTAAAGAGTCATGGACCCATCCCAACTCTATTAATAACATTATTAATTCTATGAAATTTTTAATAAGTTTAATGTAGGCAAAATATAACTTTTAACTTCTATATTTCATACCAAATACCGTTTCATCATATTTCTTATGCCATAATTCATTTATCGGTCTATATACATATATGTTATGCATGTTGGTGAACATTTCGTTCCTATGTATACTTAAAGTCATTTTCATTTCATTTTTAGTTAGGAAGTTCGTTCACTAATATCATGTATTAAACTAAAATCTTCATCATTAAATTTCTTATTTCATTGCTTCGTCTAAAGTTCCCTTTTATAGTTTTTGTTTGTCATTTAGGTGTTCCATTTTATTCTTAATTTACATACTCACTACAGCTTTAATAGCCTAGTACTTATAATTTACTTATTTCTTTTAGTTATTAGTTTATTGCATAGTTAAATTAATATTTCATCTTCTAAATTATACATTTAATTTATAATTATCATTTTGTCACTTAAGTTTATTATTTCGTGTTCAATATTTATTATTTTGCCCCTAGTAATATCCAGTAGAAATCTCAAAACCGAATACACAGGATGTGGAACCCATAGGTCCAAAATATTTTAGATACATTTCATTGTACACTTTATAACTTTAACACTTTTACACTTTAGTAGACCGTCATTGGCCTACTGATGCGAGTCGCCATGACTCGCTACCACGGTATAATGTCCCTTTGGCTAGCTAACTATATCCTGAACTAGATTTAACTACCAGACTACTAAGGGCAATGTAGTTTTGATCAATGTCACTTTCACTTATTTACTTCCTGTCACATTCATAATATCCCTTATATTAAATAATTTTTCCAATATTAGCTATTTATTTTACACTGTACATTTTGCATTTACACATTTCACTTCATATCCTTATGTTCACATCCATATTCATTTCAAACCAACACAATTTTATGTATATAACTTTCGTTCTTTACTTCCATGTTGCATAATACACATATATCATATTTTTTTAATAGTATTTGTCGCACAATTTAGTTGTATTACATTTATATCAATTAGGCTACATCATTCGGCCATAAACAACATTATTACTTCAGTTCCACTTTGGTGCAGTTATTTAATTCCAACGCCACTAGAATTCCTTTCTTTGTGCTTATACTTCTTTGTCATCTAATGTGGATCTTATAGCTACTTATTACCCAAATCATTTCCTACTCTATTTAGTAATATAATAACTTAAGTTCACCATAATACAATTACTTCCATTTAATCCATGTTATCCACAACCACATATATGTATATACAAGTACTGATATTATGAGAAAAGCCCCGTTCATGCATACATATCTTGGAATGCAAACACATATAAGCATAAATTTTATTTAAACATAATATACATATCCAAAATTCACATAATTAACTCATGTTCTTTGATTCTTTTTTATGCTAATATTATTATGACATTAAATTAATTAAAACCTTTAAGTACTAATTACATATATTAGATTGGAATACTCTTTCTACTCCTAAAGTTTTATTTCTAATTGCCTCATCAATTATTCCTTATGTACTGCATAATTAATTAAGTTCTGCTTTAACTTTTTAGCTTCATAAATAGTATACCACTCTTTATTACCATTTATTTTTCTATCACATTTATTCCTTTTACTTAAGCTTGTTCTATTTATTTATATATTTTTAGTTTCATTACTTCAACCTCATTTTATTAAAAAAACATAAATTCAATTTATATTTTACACACTTATATATTATAAGTTCTCAACTAACCATCTAGATATTTGCCTGACATTCCATACATGTTATCCATCTTAAACTTTCAACTTTCAAACTTAATTTCAATTACCCTTAACTTCTAATACTCATACATACACATATATAAATCTTTTCTATGCTTATATAACTTAACCAGAATAACTAACTTAAAACTTTCGAACGACACTTACTTATTAAATCCAAATATACACACAAATGCACTCTATTAAATTTCTTATATCGCTGAAAATATTTTAGCCATATCAATTTGTCAACTAAGTAAATTCATAAAAATTAGATGAAAAGCATTTATGTTTCTAAAACTCTAATTAGCCATTGTCTAATCACCTAATTCAACTAATAAACCCTTTAACTTAAAACTTAATTTAACCAAATCCTAATATACAATAGCTTATACCCTTAACCCAATATAAATGAGATATCATTCATTCAAACCTTAAGTTAGAATAATTGAATTTCCCATTTAACATTCAATGGTTCACCAATTCATCATACGTTAACAATTATAATATTATTCTCTATATATATATTGTATAATACCAATTCATACATTAAGATTTAACCATCATTAAAATATTTATTAATTTATTACTAATCTAGAAATTAATACATATGTCTTCAATTTTTGTAATTTCAATATCTAACTTCTCAGACATAAGGCAAATTATAGTTTCTCCTATATTTTTCATTCACTTAGAAGTTTGCATTAGTTACTTTAGTGTCAGTTTAGCCAAACTATACCATCCACCAGCATAACAAACAAATCAAGCAACTAACCACATATTTTCACATACTATAATTTTATTAAGATAGTCTCTAGCAAGTTTAATCTATATAAAATCATACCAAACCAATTGATTAACTAACACAACACATATGACAAGCAATTAACCACCAATTTTTACATACTGAAATTTTGTAAAAATCATGCCTAATAGATTTAATTAATGTGTAAATCATTTGGAAAAGAAAATTTAGTAGTCACTTACAGTTTTTCTAGCTAAATTCTATCATTTTGGTCCCCTCTACCGATATCGGAGACTCATCGGAGCTCTACTGCAGATACACCACTATCAGAATAAATCTCACCTGTTTTCGTAGGTGGCTGAAATGGGAGGAAGAGGATTTAGCCTTTTCTCTCAAAATCGGGTCTGTCTTCATAAATAGGGGAACCGATAGGTTGGGCTAGCCAGTGCTACGGAGAACGGCGGTCCTGATTTCTTTGTTCTCTTTTTTCCCCCATTTTTTGTGTTCTTTTTTTTTTTCCTGATTTCTTTTCCCACTTATTCTTTCTCTCTATCTTTCTTCTTTTTTCTTTATTTCTCTAGATAAATCTAAACTAATGGAATATAATAATAATAATAATAATAATTATTATTATTATTATTTACTTATCTATTAATTTATATATGCATACATTTATTTATTATTATTTATTTGACTACAATTTATCCTATCTATCCACCTTTAAAGTACGGATAATGGGAATTACTGTATGTACCCGTAGGTACAAAATGTATAAATACCTAAAGGTATATTGTACTAGAGGTACACGAAGGTACAAGAACTATGGGAGACATATAGTCTCAATGTGGACACCTAAGGTGTCAAATGATAGGAACCTACAACTATAACCCTACAGTCATGCCTATCTATCCATGATCAAGACAATGGCACAGGCTACTGTACTTTCTCATCTATCTTTCAATCTTTGCTACATTAATATGTATTCTCAAACGATATCATATATTCAAAACATATGCTTGCCTGTGTACACCTACTCTTTCTTAAACTCTTACTATTCTTTTTAATTCCATCATGTGTACATTTATCACATGAATTATCAAAATGCATTTTTAAGTCATATACATATTTTCAAGTCAAAGCTTCTGCACATATTTATCATTAATCATAATAAATTATAAGTAACTCGAACTATTAAAATAGCATTTAAGTTACAAACTTACACGTATTCACATAAACTTTATAATATGCTTGAATAAGAAAATGTACCTTAAATAAGCTATGGGTTTACACCCAATAATGTTGCCCAAACCAGATGCTTGAGCATAACTTATCTTTATAAGATGAAACATGTGCATAATATGGAAATTAATTAATATACATAACCATATTTCTTTTATTCTCTTATTTACCCTTTTTATGTTTTTAACATGTTTATATATGCCAATAGACAAATAACAATTTTATATGTAAATTTTATCATATACAAGCTCTATTCATATCAATATTTTTATTTTGTTTCTCGTACAGACACTAAGATAGATTGGGATTAAGAGTCAAGTCTGATCAGACTTGACTTCTCAATTTTAAACTTATTAACTCATTCATCAGTAGTAAGTGGCCCTAAGCTAGAATAGATTTAAGCTATGTCCGATCGAACATGACTTAAAACCAAAGGTTCTTAGTGTTTAAGTCCAAATAAGCTTGAGCTAAAGAACTACTCCGATTGGACTTCTAAGTTAAGCCAAATTGGAAATGTAACATATCTAATTCCTAAGTTCAATCTAGAATCATTTTACACGAAGGGCAAGATTCATCACTTGAAGGTCAGGAATTCCTAACAGTCATATGGGTTATACAAAATGCAAATTCTTCAATCTAGAATCGATTTACACGGTGGTGGGACATAAGTTACACGGCAGTTAGGAGTTCCTGTCAGTCGTGTAACCCTGTTATATTAAATATAAAAACTGGGCAGAATTTGAGTCCTTTTCATCTGTAATTTTTTATGTAAAAAATTAGCTTTAGTCTCTTCTTAATAATTGTTCTCCTAGAATTTAATCTTTTGATGGTTCAAAAATTATGCATATTAGTTCAGTAAATCAAGATATATACCCAAAACAATATAGACTGGTCCCAAAATGGGGGCAACATTATGTCTGTAACTTCAAGCCACATTTCTTAAAGGCAAAATTAAATCATGGCGTCTCATTAAAATTGTAGGTCTATAAGTCAAGTCTCATCTTCAAATAGGATTACCCAATTTAGAGGTATGTAGGCTGATATATGGCCATAATAAGAAAATTTATCCAAGTAATCCTATGATAGAATTTCACCTGATTAATCCCTTAAGGATTATTCAACTATTTTCAAGTAAAACATCATTCATAATAACAATTCCTCATCTATTAAAGCATATTTATCACATCAATTCAAGACAAGCACAAATAATAAAATTAAGATGTTCCCATACCTTAAAAACAGCCAACTTCTTCCTCTAACGTTCTTCCTTTCTTTATCCTTTGCTTTTGTGAGATTTTCCTTAAAACATATATCAAACTTTAAACTTTATTACAACCTATAATTCGAGCTCTTCATGTATGGAGCAAAAGAGAGATGAAAAGAAAGCAGAGATCTTACCTTTTTTGCTTAGAATTTCTCTCGATTGCTCCTCTCTCTTAAATTTTTATTCTACATGAAATTCTATGTATGTTCTTTTAGAGAAACATATCTTAAAAATTCTGTAATTCCTTCCTCAATGGCTAGCTATAATGCTTTAATATGTAAGAACTTATTCTTATACATTCTAGACTTATAGGTGTCAAATTTCCATTAATCCACCTTTTAAATTTTTATGTGTTTACACATTGCCCCCAATCTTCTCTTCATTTCTCAATTTGGCATATAACTTAGGATTTTTTATATATTTACACATATTGTAAATTTTTTCGTACATGCATGTACTATATAAATAAATTATCGAATTGCCCCTCAACTTTTAAGTTAATACCTCTTATGTCAATTATATACTTTAATACAATTAACTCTTATAGTTTACTTTGTAATTTACCTCAAACAAGGCATATTACTACTACGATATATTTTGGGGCATTAAATTATTCTTATCTGGTTGAACAATTGTAAAAGAGGTTAAGCTCTTCAAAGGCTATTCCAACAAATGCTTTATAAATATGTGTTATTCCTATTGTTATTTATGATTGTATTTCTAAGCTGTGTCACAGTTTCTTTTACAATGACTCTAAAGCTGAATATAAAATCCATCTTATGAGTTAGGACATTATTCATCCCCTTAAAGATCTTGGTTGCCTTGATCTTAAGGACTTTTGTTAAGTTAATAGAGCTTTTATTACAAAGCTGGGTGGCACAAAAAAAATGAGTCTCATTCTTTATAGATTCTTTTCTTAGTTGGAAAATTTATAATTTGGATTTGAATGATCCTCTTTTTATTTTAGAGGAAAGTTAAGATGCTCCATTTGGGAAGGCCATTTGTTGAATGTGGGGGTTTGTCTCCCACAACACGACATGTTCTTTAGGTAATGGGAGAGCTTGTTCTTTCTAGTACAATTAGTGGCTTGGCAATAACAATTTGGCTTCTTTTGTTAATTATGATATTCCTAGTGCAATTAGAAATTTAAAGGTTAGTTATGTCTTGGTGGAAAATGGGCAATGGAACTTTTCTTTGCTTTCTTTTATTTGGACCATAAGGTAATTGATTTAATTTTTACTTGTTGCCCTCCTTGCTAGAGTTGGGTGATGATGTTTTATACTATAATCGATTGGCTTCAGGCAGCTTTTTGGTGTCTTCTACTTATATTTCTTTATTGGATTATGATTTTTCTTAGCTTGATTCTCTTTTGAAATTAGCTTGGAGTTGGGATGGCCCTAATGATCCGTACTTTTTTTTTATTGTTATTCAAAAGTGGCTCTTAACAAATTAAGAGCGGTGTCATTGGTGTCTTTTTTCTTCTGAGATTTATCTAATTTATGGCCTTGCTCTGAAATTATTTCTCACATTCTAAGATATTTTTCCATTATTTGCTCGCTATGGTATCTGTGACATGCGCTAAACCCCTTTAGGTATCTGGGGTTTTCTCAAAAATCCACTTTTAAGACCTAAGGCCAAATGAAGGTTCATTTAACTCGTGAAAGCTGGTCATTTCAAAATGGACAGGGATTCACCCCTTTTCCATTATTAGCGATCAACCTACGAGGGCGTCTGTTGGACACCACAAGGTAGGTATCATGGAGTCGCCAACCAATAAAATATTTGAAAATGAATTCTAACTTTATGAGGCCAAAATCGAAGATAAGTTTGGGACCTCACTCTTATTTATATCCTTGGTTAATGTTTATATAATTGAGTGATGAGATTAATTATTTTATCTCTCTTCTCACACAAATTATCATGCTAAAAAAAAGTAAAAGCGCTCAAGCATGTTAGAAAGCTATAAAATAAATTATAGAGAAAGAGATATAACATGGTATAGAAAGCGATAAAAGCAAGAAATGTAAATAAACTAAAAATTGTACACAAATCGGGAGACTTATTGTGTATTATTTTTGAGGGAAACATTGGTTCCTGCATGCAATTATTATAAAAAATAATTATGTTTATTTTGAGAGAAAATTGGGATGAATGGCCCCATTTATTATGAAAAATATAAGTCAATTTAAATACAAAAATCATTTTCAATTTAAGAAAAAAATTATAGCTTGTGTGAATTTTTGTGGTACAAAAATAGGACATTAGTCCTGATTTTTTGGAAAAATCCCAATTAATTAATAGAAATAGTTTTGGTGTGGTTTTTAATTTGAGGGTTAAAAATCCTTTATTATTACAGATAGTTGCAAAAAAAATAAAAGAACAAATACAAATTATTTACAAATAAAGAATAATAAACTGCAGCACATTTGCCACAGCCTTCTGCCTCTAACTCGTGAATATGTGCGACAATGGAAAATGAAGAATAAATGATTAGTGATGAATATATATATATATTTGGGAAATTATAAATATATAGTAATAGTTTAATGCATATAATATAGTATATAATATATAAGTAGTATATATAATGTAAATAAATAATTGTAGATAAATAAAAGAAAAAAAGAATGTATTTATTTAGTATAAAATAAGTGGTAATAAAAATATAGATGAAACAAGTGAACAAAAATGAATGATACAGTATGAAATTCTTGCAGCAGCTAATTGCTCGCGTATGCTAAAGCATTTAAATAAATTATGAATTAAATAATAATAATAATAATAATAATAATAATAATAATAATAATAATAATAATAATAATAATAATAATAATAATATAAAATAATAACAACATCAGTAATATAATAATAATAATAATAATAATAATAATAATAATAATAATAATAATAATAATAATAATAATAATAATAATAGTAATAATAACTGATAATAATTATTCAATTAAATAAACTTAACAAATGAACAAATAAGTAAAAGAAAAAATGAGTAAATAAATGGATATATATGTACAAAGGAATAATAGATGGCTACAACATGCAAAATCATGCAAGATAAAGCAAAAAGGGAAAAGTACTGAAGAGGAAAAAAAGTTGCCAAAATCATGCATGGGTGTCTTGCAAATCACGTAAAAAATAAAAATAAGAAAGTAAAGAGGGGTAGGAAATGAACACCTGTTCCTACAGCTAGAACGGCGCCATGGCCACTTCCCTCTTTGGCCCTCAAGCCCCACAATCCCTTATTTTATGCATGTTTCATGTCACATATTGTTGAGAATAAGCCAATTGAAAATCAATAAAGATTAGGTCAAAGATTGAAGGAGGAGAATTAGGATTTTTTTATGTTTAATTTTAATTTTGATTTTATTGTTTTATATTCACATTTTTAGGAATCATTTTGAT
Organism: Excoecaria cochinchinensis; assembly: GCA_947683425.1. NCBI lineage: Eukaryota > Viridiplantae > Streptophyta > Magnoliopsida > Malpighiales > Euphorbiaceae > Excoecaria > Excoecaria cochinchinensis. The sequence goes on along the minus strand of CANTUQ010000146.1, from coordinate 31,616,948 downwards.
TATGTTTGCTAGGAATTTTACTATAAATATGTAAGGTCTATGAATAATTGAAATGCCAAGTTTTTGAGTTATAAATTTCTCTATTTCTACATTTCTTTCTCTCCTAAATAAATAAAAATATCCTACATTTGGTATCAGAGCCTTTCTTCCTTGAGGATCAAAAAATACACACAAAAATCTACACATGGAAGGGGAAACAAATTTTACACAAATTCAACAACCAAAATTTGATGGAAAAAACTTTCAAACTTGGTCAGTACAAATGACAGTCCATCTTGAAGCTTTGGATCTCTAGGATGCTATAGAAGAAGATTTTGAAGTTCCTCCACTAGGAGCCAATCTAACAGTAGCTCAAATCAAAATGTACAAAGAAGAAAAAAAGCAAAGAAAACTAGAGCCAAAGCATGCTTATACTCAGCCATTTCACCTTCAATCCTTCCCAAAATTATACAAATCGAGTCCACTACAAAAATTTGGAAGAATCTTGAATAAGAATATTAAGGCAATGAGAGGGTAAAACACATGCGAGTTATAAATTTATTACACAAGTTTGAAATGTAGAAAATGAAAGAGTTCGAGACAATCAAAGAGTACGTTGACAAGATTCTTAGCATAGTCGACAAGATGAGAATACTTGGTAAGGTATTTTCTGAAAAAATGAGAGTTGAAAAATTATTTGTCACATTGCCTAAAAAATATGAAATTACAATTTCTACTTTGGAAAATACTAAAGGTCTGTTAAGTATTACTTTGGCAGAACTTTTAAATGCATTGTAGGCATTTGAACAAAGAAAATCTATGAGAGAAGGTGTTATGGAAGGAGCTCTCCTAACGATGTCAATGAATAAAAGAAATAATGAGGGCAACAATTTACCTTGTCCTCATAGCAAGAAGACAAATCATCCACAATACAAGTGTTGGTGGAGACTAGATATCAGATGCAACAAATGTGGTCAAATGGGTCATATAGAGAAAATATGCAAAAATAAACAAAAAAATGAAGCAAAATTTGTAGTGAATGAAGAATTGGAGCATGATTATTTATTTTAAAACAAAAATATGCAATGCCTATGCCCTACAACAACAAAAATATGCCATGCCCATCTATGCCCTACAACAACAAAAATATGCCATGCCCATCTATGCCTTACAACAACAAAAATATGCTATTCCTATGCCATACAATAACAAAAATATGCCATGCCCATGTCTCCACAACTATGAACCATAAGAAATCATATGCCATGTTTATGCTCCATGACCATGATCAATGAAAATGAAAACCCATATCCATTTCAAGTTAAGCATTTACAGCAATTGACTCAAGGAGGAGTGTTGAGAATGAGTCAATTGAAAATCAATAAAGATTAGGTCAAAGATTGAAGGAGGAGAATTAGGATTTTTTATGTTTAAATTTAATTTTGATTTTATTGTTCTATATTCATATTTTTAGGAATTATTTTGATTATATTTGTTAGGAATTTTACTATAAATATGTAAGGTCTATGAATAATTGAAATGCCAAGTTCTTGAGTTATAAATTTCTCTATTTCTACATTTCTTTCTCTCCTAAATATATAAAAATATACTACATCACTAAAAATACATGTTTATTCAAAGTAAAACTGATTTAGAAATAAAAGATAGAAAATTACCAAAATAGGTTTTTAGAGAGAAAAATATGGGAGGAAGAAGATAATGAACAGTGATTTTTAATTTGTTATTTTTAGCTCTTTTAACTAGTATAAATTATCGTAGATATGAAATAAACCAAAGTAAAGATGAAATAAACAATTATTGCACAATATTATGCACAAAAACTCAAAATCAAAGAAATCAAAATTAAGCTAAAAACATGGAAATTTACATATTTAAACTAGATTTTCTGCACTGCCTTAGAGGCTCAAACTTTTTATATTACCTTTATTGTTTTGTGAGCTCAAGATCAAGAGAATCTTGCACCTAATCCTCTATCTATGTTGGATTTTGTTTGTTCTTGCTCTCGGTTTCTTGCTCTCTCTATATGTCTTTCTTTCTCTTACTATTTCTTTTCTTTTTTCTCAGTCCAGAGAGCCTCCACCTCTCTTTCCAGGTGAGTCCCCTTTTATAAAAGCCTCACGAGAAATTAATGCTCAAGAGATAAGAGTTTTAAAAATATCTTAAAAGTAAGAAAAATATCAAAACCATTTTTATCCCCTATTTTTTAGTGTAGAAAAATCAGGAAATGGGGAAATAAAACCCAATCACTCCTGTAACTTAGTGAGCTATAGGAGAGGTTGGAAAAAAGGAAAAGAAATGGGCATTTCCATTTTTGGGCAACTTTAAGTGATTCATAGTCTTGACCGTGTCTCACCCCCTTTTATTTATTTATATATTTTTTTTAATAAAACCTACAAGGGACTTTTTAATTCCAAAAATTTTGAAATAATTTGCATAAAACGTTTTTGAAAAATCCAAACCAAAGAGATCCATAGTGCTTTTGTTATCTTGTCTATTTTTTAGCAAACGTTATCCTTATTGGGTAATCCTGACAAAAGCCGCCTTAGGACCTAGTGTCTACAGTATCATTTTCTTAGTCCTAACTGTTGGTCTCGGTGTTTTGGGCTGGCTTTCAAGGAGTTGATTTATTCTAATTTCAAGAATGAGTTTGAGAGTGGTCTACAAGTTCCTTAGAAACTTTTTGCTTCATTTGCTAGTATATTTGGATATGGAGGAATTCAGTTGCTTTTTAAAATTTGAAGCTTCCTGCTTATGCAAAAATATCATATGTTACTAGTATGAATGCTTTTTCGTTCTTAGTGTTGTCAATGAGGTTGATCCTCTTAGACATGATATGTTAGTAGGTTGGAACCCTTCTTCTACTGTTATTATTAATATAGATGGGGCTTTTAAAAATAACCTTAATATGGCTACTGCAGGTGGGGTGAAACGCCCATTATCGACTTCACGTGTAGCTTTGCTACAACAGCTGAAGATGGTCTTTACACACAACATCACATGCATCACATTGCATAAATGCATACAATTGCATCTTATACAAAATCCTAAACTAAGAAATTTTATTCATTCGCAGCGAAAATCAATACAAAACTTATACTGTCATCTTATAATACATATCATATTCAGCTGTTACAATATAACTCTTTACATGCCAAAACTATTAATTTATAGTATACATAATAAAAAAAAACCTACATGTAGACATTGGGTCCCAAGGCGGTTCAAGATCAGGATTACCCGATGATGAAAATAATACTTGCCACTAGTAAATGTGTCGACAATGATATTTCCCTTGTCGAGATCCTTTTTTTAAAAAAAAAATAAAAAATAGACAAATAAATATTTATTATTATAAAAAAATTAAATTAAAAAATTATGAACTGTTATTTTTTATATATCAAAATTTTGATTAAAAAATATTTATATTTAAAAAGGGAATTAAAAGTAATTAAGTAAAGATTTAATTTAAAAAAAAATGTGAAAAGTTGAAAGTGAGAACAAAGAGGTGGAATGCGGGGGCTTTCCACATGCGGCCACATGTGGGATGGCCATATGTGGGGGCTTTCCACATGCCGCCTCCTTTTTCATGTGCGGCCAGCTCTTCCCCGTGTGCTGTTATTTTTCATCTGCAAAAAATTAATTTCGGGAAAATAAAAAAATCAGGTTTTTTTCACACGTTAGGCTTATTTTGAAAAAATAAAAATTAAAAAGTTAGTTTTGTTTTTTCCATTCTCGATTAAGTGCTTAATTTTACATATTTTTACTTGGCTTTCACCTATTTTTCTGCGTTAATTTCTAGCCAATTTGATACTTTTTACTTGTTTTGTAATTTTTATCGTTTCAGGCCCAAATTGGTATGAAAAGAGGATTTTGTGGATAATTGGACTGATTTGGAATACTTGAAGAAGTTGGGGTAAATTTTGGTGCAAATAAGGAAAAAGATGCAGATCTGACCCTTAGCCTTGCCTAAGGCTAAGGGAAAAACGGGACAGCAGGATAATTCATCAGATTTGTGCGCGCGAATTCACCCTAGTCGCCAGCTTTGCTTCATCTAAATTTTAGAGATAATTAGGCTTTAATTTAGGCGATAATAGACAGTATTTTTTGAAGGATTAAATTACATTTATTATTTTTATTTTATTTTTTAAGTTTGTATAAGAATCAAAGACTTACCTAAATTTTCTAGGTTTTCTTTTAAAAGGGATAGAGAGAAATGTGAAACTAACTTTGGCAGCCGCCGCCGCCTCTGTTCTTTCATCTCTGTGTTAGGAATTTGTTTAATTTTATTTTGTTTTTATTCTTGGCCATGATTGGCTAAACTTTCTTCTAGTTAAAGGTTTAATTCAAAGCCAGGATTCTTCTTTACTGTGAGATTGTTCTTGCTTTAATTTTCTCTTTAATTTATGTGATGTTCATGTTATTTACTGTGATTTAGGGAAACTATATCTCGATTGTTATTTATTTTTTTGCACAATAAGGGCCTGTTGTTCATTTAATTAAATAGCATATAACTAATTGAGATTGTCAAATTCGTAATTGTTTGATAAAATCAATAACAAGTGGCAATCAGTGTAGCTTCCTCACAAGGGCTATTACATTGAGTAAATGCATGATTTGGTCTAAATCGGTCTCGCGTAAGGTCGGTTGGCTTAGGTCAGGTCTTTCTATTCCTTAATACTATTAATAAATTAAATTCTTGCGCATGTTAGGGATTATTTGTTGGCTAGGAATTAATTACAGTCTTACTTAATCGATTCATTAATAAGAAAAAGATTAGGTTGGGAGCACGAAGCTGACGACTCTAACTGACCCATTGCATGATTTTAGAGTATCTTTTCGTCCATGATCAGTAAATTGAATCACGTGCTGCGAATACCTTTAACTGGAGGTTTTCATCTTTTATTTTATTTTTCTTCATTTTCTGCATTTTATTTGTTATTATTTTAATTCTGTTAGTTTTAATTTTTTTTAACAACTGAATAAATTTATTCTCTTGACTTTATTATTCAGACTTTGGCTGCAAGAATCAAGCAATAGGATGGGGCTTATTACCATGAGAATTATTATGAACCTGAAGGATTTTCAGGTCCCCTACAATGGAGTTATGATCCATATGCGCCAACTGAAAATCTATGGTGGATGGGCTAATCAAACTTTAGTTATGGAGTGAGGCAGCAAAATTTACAGCAACAATTTCAACCAAGACAACCATAACAGCCCTATCAACTGGCTCCTAAACAAGGTATGAGTCTTGAAGACATTGTTCATTCTTTAGCTAATAATGTGCAAGATATTCAACAGCATGCAAAGAAATCAGATTCAAGGATTCCGAATTTAGAGACACAAATGAGCTAAATAGTACAATCCTTGAGTAGAATAGAGTCCTAAGGACGTTTGCCCTCACAAACTATAGAGAATCCGAAGCAAAATGCGAGCACAATTGTTCTAAGGAGTGGAAAAGAGCTGGAACAACCCCTGCCCAAGGGAGAAAATCAGCAAAAAGCCAAGGGAAGTAGAAAGAGAGGCGAAAATTGAGCAAAAGGTGCAGCATATAGGGAAAAATTCGGAACAGCTCCCCAATTTTATCATTTAGGCCCCTTTTCCATAAAGTTTTGTAAAATCTAAGAAGAAAAAGGAAGAGAATGATATTTTTAAAATTTTTCGTAAGATTGAGGTAAATATTCCTTTGCTTGATGCAACTAATCGAATGTCTCAATATGCTAAATTTCTTAAGAATTTGTGCGCTAATGAGAAAAAACTAGTTGGTAATGAAAGAGTGAGTATGGGAGAAAATGTCTCTGCTATAATTCAAAGGAAATTACATTCAAAATGTAAAGACCAAGGTATGTTTGCCATTCCTTGTACTATAGGCAATGTTTTGATAAAAAGAGTTATGTGTGATTCAGAATCTTTAATAAATATTATGCCATTGTCTATTTGTTCTTCTTTGTATGTTGGTACATTAAAAGATATAAATGTAGTGCTTCAACTTGCTAATAAATCTTTTGTTTACCCTGAAGGAATATTGGAGAATATTTTTGTAAATATTGATGGTTTAATTTTTCCTGCTGAATTTTATGTGCTTGACATGGAGGATGATAAATCCTCAAATTCTTCAGATATCTTGTTAGTGAAACCATTTCTTAGTATAGCCAAAGCAAAAATTGATGTGCATGAGGATACACTCACTATGGAGTTTGATGGAAAAATAGTTAAATTTCACGTTTGTGATACTAAGAAAAATTCCAGCGAAGTGTTTAGTATTTTTAAAGCGGATGTTGTTGAATACTCAGTTAATGGATCTTTTAAATTGGATGATAATTCTAACAATTAAAATTTTTCAATTTGCAGGGATTTCATTTTTAGAAATACTAACAATTTTGAGAAAAATTTGGTAATTAATACCAATTTGCAGGGAGTGATGAATGGAAGGATATTAAAATGGGATTTAAAACCAGATTGAAGAGGCCTAAAATCTGAAAACGTCTAGCCAAAGACGTTAAACAAACATTACAAGGAAAAAATGATTTCCCGACGAAAAATAAGCAATTTTCGTCGAGAAACTAATTTGCCGACGGAAAAAATTTTCTTCGTGATGGAAATCGTAGGAAAATTCTCCCGACAAAATTATTTCCATCGAGAAATTTCACGACGAAAATAGACTTTTCATCGGTAAATTTCCCGACGGAATTAATATTCCTAACGGAAATAGAATTTCCATTAGGAAATTTACCGACAGAAAGTCTATTTCCGTTGGGAAATTTCTCGATGAAAATTCTATTTCCGTCGAGAAATTTAATAAAAATTTTAAATTTAGTTTTTTAATTATTTATTTCATGCTATAGATTTAACCTGTAATATTAATTGTAAAATAATGAAAAAATGAAGATAATATCTAAATTTTAATATCCAATAATAATTGAATATAATGATTGTACTAATCATAAAGTTAATAATTATTTAGAAAGATCATAATAGTTATATATGTCTGTTACAAAATCGTAACTAAGATGGTGGCGGCGGCGGCGGCGGCGGTTAACGAGTACGATCAGACTGCTGCGATGATGAGGCGACCATACCTTTCAAAGTAGCCATCTCATTGCGTAACTCAATATGAAGTCGAGAGATTGTCGCCACCGAGCTTTTGAGTCTTGCCACCGAGCTTGTGATTATTGCAATTCAGATCTCAGCTCACTAACAGTATTCTGAAGTTCATGTACTTCCTTAGAGGCAGACTGTCTATTAGATGCGGTTGTACTTGAGCTTGAGGAATACGAGTAACAGGACTTGGCCAAAGAACTTAAGCCAAATACCCGTCTTCGCTAGTCTCTACCACCAGCCACTTCATAATAAATATGATTCGCATCAACATTATCGAAATTCTGTGAACGTTGCTGAATTGTCTCTTGAACTTGTTCCTGTCGTAAAATAAATGTTTTATAATAAGTAATGATTAATAATAACTAATATTAAATATTTGTAAATTAAAATACTTTTGACATACATGTAAAAGCCTTGACCGAGAATTGACGAACATTTGACCATCATGATTTTTGGTGTGGGTGTGTAAAAAGACTTCACCATAGGTAGGCGATCTACCCATTGATGCTTCCTGCAAACATAAAAAGAATTATAGGTGAACTATAATTTATTGAGTATTCGTACAAGTTTTTACTAAAATTTCACTTTAAATTTATTGTTATGCTTGCATCCAACATCCAACAACAATGCAAACTCCTCACACAATTAACATTCCCATCCTCCTCTATGTTAATGAGATAAATCTTAAAAAGTAATAACATTGATTACAGTAATAACAGTAAATTATAGTAATATCCATCGATCCTTCCTACAAACATAAAAAGAGTTATAGGTGAACTATAATCTATTGAGTATTCGTACAAGTTTTTACTAAAATTTCGGCAGACTTTTTCCTATATTTTAACCATACCTCCTGTAAAAAAAGACAGAAAAACACTTCAAATTTATTGTTATGCTTGCATCCAACATCGAACAACAATGCAAACTCCTCACACAATTAACATTCCCATCATCCTCTATGTTAATGAGATAAATCTTAAACATTAATAACATTAATTATAGTAATAACAGTAAAATTTTGTAATACTTACAAGTTTATCTGCATGTTCCCGATGGGCCATTGATCCTCCAGTATGCAAGCATGAACTGACTATAACAACCCAAAAAGGGCCTAGTCGGAATTTGAATGCTAAGTCGAAAAACTAAGGGTATTTCAGTAATTTGTGCATGAGAAAATTTGGATGATAAGGACTTAATTGCAAAATTAATTAAAATGTTAAGTGAAGCAATTATCTAGTGAAGTGTGTGTATTGTACCAAGGATGTATAGTGCCTATTGAAGAGATTATTTAGTGTGTGGCATGTGTGGTGCCTAGGAAGTGAATGGTTAAGATTGTGACATTTGGGATGATTGGAGAGTGACACATGGCTTGTTAGGTGGTGGCAATTAATGAAAAAGGAAGAGAGAGGGAAGGGAGGGCAGAAATTAAGGAAACTTCCCAAGGAAGCTGTCCCTTTTTCCCCTCTTACCTCACTTTCTAGTTCTCTCTCCTCTCCCTTTCTTCATTTTTCTGCTTCCCACTTCTTCCCTTGTGTGCTTCCTTGAGCTTTGAGGTTGGATTTCTGATTTTGAGCAGGATTTTGAAGAGGTAAGTTCTTGGTTTTTTTTGGGTTTGCATTGGATTCTTCATCTTCTTCTTTATTTCTGGTGTGTATGAGTAAGAGAATGGCTTGATTAAGTGTGTATTGGCTGGGTTTTTGTGCAAGAGTTTGGTGTTAAGAAGAAGATCAAAGGCTAGGAAGTGGGTTCTTGAAGATTAAGGATTTGAGCACCATTTCCAGGTTTGGGAGTTGATTCTTCTATTATGTTCTGTTGGAAGTCTATTGCCCTATTTCTCATTTTGGATTTAATGTGTATGTGTTTTGTGTCTTGTAAATTCTAGAAATTTTAAGTGATTTGCAAATTCTGTTCAGTTTTCATTTGACCTCCGTGTATTATTTTTGTCATAAGTAGAGTTGTAGACCTTTAAATCATGTGATTCTCTAGCCATTAGAACCTGGACTTCTAGACCTATAAAAGTCTCAAATGACCTTGGGAAAATTCTTGCTCTATGATCCTAAAAATTTTCCAAAACTGTAGTGTCTCTGTTTGGGTCAGGTTACTTGAATAGTATAGGTTGTTTAGCTCATATCTGAATTTATAGATGTCCAATTGACCTGAAATTTGTTTAATTTGATTCTTACATCCTAAGGATCAATTGTTAAGAAGGAATTTTTTCCTAAAAATGAGTTTTAGGGGTTGGTTTAGTAGATGCAAAGTCACAGGGGGAAACTATCCTGATAGTCTGATTTTCGTAGAGCATGTGAGGGAGGCTTCTGTCGCAAGCGCGACCCATGTTACGAGCGTGATAGAACCTAGTTGTTCAAGGTGTTTTCTCTTATTCTGAACCCCATGGTTGGCATGAACCCTTGCCCTTCCTTTACCTCCTTTAGGTTGAGTATTTTGGTACATTTTACTTCCGAAATGCATCCGAACTTCATCGTAACTGTCTAAAACTTATTCTTTACTTGTTTAGAGTTTTGAGATGAATAAATAAATGTTTAACAATTGAAAGTTATGGGTAAGTGATGCTTTGCCATAAGAGTTTGATAATGGAATTAAGTGTGCACATGCTTGTAGTTATTGAATGTAACATGTTATGTGATATTAGTTATTTGTGATTGATTCATGATGAAATGCTTGGGTAATTGCAATGTGTATGATATAGTGTACAGAGTATATAGAGTATAGAGTCTTTATGTTAAGCCTGACTGGTCATAATATTGGATAGATAAGCATGCTTATAAAGAGATATATGAGTGCAGCTGCCTATGTCGTCCCCGTTTGGGCCAAGAGGCCGACCTCCGAGATGGTCATTTTTCGTACGGTGATAAAATATTTTGAGACTTTGGTCTCCCCCTTGCCTTCGGGCCCAAAAGTGTTTTGAGACTTCGGTCTCCCGTGCAGTGTGTGATCGAGGCTTTGGTCTCTAACATTTGATACTGTTCACAGTATCCCGAGCCGTGTAGTGCTCCCGTATTCACGTCTAGTGAGTTTCAGGCTAATGTTTGAGATGTATAAGTGTATATTCAGTGTAGTGGTATATTGTTCAGTGCAGTGTTATATGTATTGAGTGGCTTGTTATAGTGATTATATTCTAATATGATTTTTAGTATGTTGTACATGTGATATCTCGCGTGTTGCCATGGTAAGCATTTCGGTAGGTGTACGTATTTGTATATGCATGGCTTATTGTATTCCTGTATAGTGTATTTGTTTCCGTCCGTTTTTGTCCCTCCCCACTAAGCATTATTGCTTAGCATGGGCTATTTTCCCGTGTAGGTGGCAGGTTCAGTTCTGGTACGCGTCACGCATCTGCAGGGTTGGCCACTTAGAAGTTAGAGTTTTATTTTGTTTACAGCTTTTATAATTTTGCGTATATAAGTTCTGTATATTGTTCTGTAATTTGTATATTATTATTGTGAATGTTATGAAGGATCCTTATGTAATTTTATAAGTAATGTATATTTTATTATGTTATCATTTGCTTCCGCTGAGATGTATGCATATGTGTCTGTGTTATCGGGTAGCTCTCTGGTATCCTTCCAACGGGGGTACCGGGGTGTTACACTGACTCCCTCAGGTCCTTCCCGTCTATTATTAGAATTCCGCTCTGAAATGGAAAGGGCCTCGGGCATCGTCCAATACTGTTCCCAGTGTGCCCATATATCTTCGGTTATGTAACGAGGTCGTACAACACTAGTGTGTAGCAAGTACACTAAGTCCTTGTAATGTGCTCGAGCACGACTCTCATATGCAGAACACATGATGTCGTCAAACCCCGAGTCCCAGTAAAATTGTTTCTTATGAGAATGAACAAAAAACAAATTATAAGTAAGTGTAAACTACAATTTGAGCTGTAATAAATGTTATTGTAATTTATTACCTTGAATTCTTCAAAATAAAAATTCTTTGTTTCTTGTGACACCTTCTTCCAGACATAGCCATCATAATCTATTCTGTTCTTGAATGTGGTTGTTATGTTGCGTGAGCACTTTCCAGAAGGATTCAAACTAATATACAACAATCCTAATAAAGTTAATAAAATTAACAACTATCATTAAAATCAATACAAAGTTAAATATTAATCACTTACTCCCCAGCTGTAATGGTGATATAGATTCTTCCATCAACTCCAACTGAGCTAGGCATAGGTTGTTCCGTTACATCTGTTCCTGATACCTGAGTTGGCATAGATTCGATGTGTGCCATAGGAGTCCATTCAGTAGAGGGAGTGGTAGATGGTGCAACAGTAGGGATGGTCGATGATGGGTCAGCCTGAGTGCTAGCATTGAAACCAGGCGATGGGGATGCTCCATCACCAATACTGTCACCTCTATTATGTACCCTGAGACATGGAGGAATCATTTTACTCTTCTTTTGCTTAAATATTTTTTGAACCTGACATTATGAAAAAATTGTATATTATCGGATAATAGAAAATAATCACATTATAAAAAACATATTAAATAAAAAAATAAAACAGTGCAATATTAATTGTTCTCACATGATATAAAATTAGGTAACCAAATTATTCGCTATCATCACTAAGCTGTAAATCATAATCACAATCATCCTCATTTTCCAATGAAGAAGAATCAAATTTAAGCTCGTCATATTATTATCTAACCAAAAAAATAATAACAACAATACAAATTAACATAAAGTGAAATTCCGACTAGGGTTTTTATTATTTTCCTATGGCCCTACTCAATTTCATTTTGTTCCCTTTTTTACATAAAATTAAGCAAAGTTTATCATGTTAGTATTCTATGTTTTATAATTGAATCTTATTTAAATTAAATCGATCATCATGTGTGAATTTATTAATAAATTATTATTACAATTTATTGTTTCTTATTGCATTTAATATATATATATATATATATATATATATATATATATATATATATCTTAATAAAATATTCACAAGCAATAGCTCTTTAGTCTTTACTGGAAATTTACATTAGTGACCAATTAATTAAAATATTGGAACGCAATTATTAGATAATTTGCCTTAATTTAACAATTATATCAAACATTTTATTTCACATCCGAAAAACATAAATTAGTGTGTTATTTACATAGTTTAAATGCTGTTATTCATTCATAAAAAATCAATATTCACTATTAAAGTAATAAGTTATTTGTCAATAAAATTTATATTTACATTCCATATATATCAAAGGTATAACCACATATGACATGGTCATATGAATGCTCCAATTTATTTGACTTTGCAAACAATTAAAATCACTATCATTTATAATACTTAATTGGCAATTTAATAAAATATCAGATCATATATCAAATTATGATTATATTTTAATATTTGTTATAATCAATTAAAGTTAAATTTTCAAAATAATGTTTATTTAACATAAATAGATAACAATTATTCTAACAACAATAACAATCCACATTAACAATAATAATATTAATCAACCGCTTGATTTTCCATATATTCGCAATTTATTATTACTCAACAATATTAACGCTACTAATATCCTCAAATAAATTATTAAGTTTATTACTTTCTAATAATACTAACACTAATAAATATTCCGTTTAATTGTTTAACAATAATCTAACTTATACTAATAAAAATATATTCTTCAAAATTATTTTCATATTATTATTTGACAATAATGAAATGTTTAATTAATATAAATAAAAAATATAAATTCTAACAACAATAACACTAATAAGTAATTCAGAACTTTATTTAATAATATTAACCTTTTAAATAATAATAATAATATTATTAATTAATTAAAAAAAAAAAACAGCTTCCTTACTTGATGCTGCCGGAGGAGGAGCGAAGGCAAGGGAAGCCGGAGCTGACTGGACGTCCGCTATGCCGGAGCAGCAACCGTCGACGCCGGAAGAAACACGGCCACGCGTGGAGGAGGAGAGGTGGAGCAGGAAAGGAAGGGGAGAGGGAGGGGAGGGAGGGGAGGGAGAGGAGGCGGCCGGAGGTGGGTGTTCCGAGTCGGATAGGGGCCGGATGTCGGTGGGAAGGCCGGATCTGCCGGTGGAGGCACACCGGAGGAGGGCGACGGTGGGCAGAGGCGCAGAGGAGGGGCGATAGGGAGGGAGGGGAGAGGGAGGAGAAAGGGGAAGGAGAGAGAAAAGTTAGATTTTATAGCAAAATTTTAGCGACGGAAAGTGAAATCCATCGCTAAAATTAGCGACAGAATTTTAGATTCCGTCGCTAATAAATATAAATTATTTTTTTAATAATTTTAGCAACGAAAATTGAAATTCCGTCACTAATTTTAGCAACGGATTTTAATTTCTGTCGCTAATAATATAAATTATTTTTTTAATAATTTTAGCGACGAAAATTAAAATTTCATCGCTAATTTCAGCGACGGATTTTAATTTCCATCGCTAATAATATAAATTATTTTTTAATAATCTTAGTGGCAAAAGTTGAAATTTCGTCGTTAATTTTAGCGACAGATTTTAATTTCCGTCGTTAATAATATAAATTATTTTTTTTAATAATTTTAGCGATGGAAATTGAAATTCCATCGCTAATTTAAGCGACAGATTTCACTTTCCATCGCTAATAATATAAATTACTTTTTTTAATAATTTTAGGACGGAAATTAAAATTTCGTCGCTAAATTTAGCGTCAGATTTTAATTTCATTCGTAATTTCGGTAGTTAAAACTGGAGGGAAATTATTCCCGCCATTTTTAGCGACGAAATGTTTTTACTGTCCCTAATTAGCGACGAACTTGTTTTTTCGTCGCTAATTAGCGACGGAATGTCCTTTCCGTCGCAAATTAGAGACGAAAATTATTCGATCGCTAAATTTCCGTCGCGAAAACTACAATTTCTTATAGTGAAAGGTGCTTTTGGGAGGCAACCCAATAAGCCTTACTCAAGGCTAAAGTGTTCCTATTTAGATTTAAATTTTAGTAATTTGATTTGTTTTAATTTACTGCCTTCTTTGTCTCTCTCTTTTATGGCTGACTTAATTTTCTTGAATGTGCAGGTGACTTTAGAAAAAAAAAAAGATTTAAAATTTTGAGGGTGGTAAGATTGAATAATATTAATGTTTGTAATAATGGGTTTAACAATTAAATTTGTTTAGTTTAAGAAGTTAGTAATTTTTTTTATGTGGATTGAGCAAGCAGATGTGGGGTTTAATGGAGACTTACCCAATTACTGGATAAGTTTTATATGTTATCAAGCTATTTTCGTTGAAATTGAAGTTTCACGTGTTTAATGAGTTTTTATTCTTATTTGTGTGCCTTCATTTTTTATAAAATGGATTTCTTTTTATTTATCTTATTTTATTTTTAACCCACTTTCTTCTTTTAACTTACCCTAATAATTTTTTACTTAAGTTTTATTTTACTCACAGTGACCCATCAAGCTGTTGTCCACCATCTCCCTCAGCGCACCGGAGCAGCATGCCTCGCCTGAAGAGAATAGCCCCGATATTACCACGGAGAGGAGGATCGGCGATGCTAGAAGCTGATCCACTCGCAGATCAAGCCGTCGCGAGCCCAGCAACCTCTGTCGTGCGCAGAAGCAGCGCCTCCAGGCCAGCGTTCGTCTCTCACAGACCCATCCCCAGCAGATCGCGCTTCGCCAGCCTCCACCACGTGCCCAGTCAGTCGCCCCTTGAAGCCTCGCGCGCATAAGCTCCCACCGCATTAGCCCAACATCAGCACCACGTCGCACAGGCAGCCGTCGCTAGCCTTTATCTGCATCACGCTTCACACCCCAGTGCCCATATCTAGAGCCCAATCCACCTCATGCAAATCCATTGATTTCCCCTGCTCCAGTCGCAATAAACCAGCGAAACAGAGAACCTCTGCTCAGAACAGGGCAGTTTTCTAAATTTAATTTTTTTTAATTTATTTATTTCATTTTATTTATTTGTGTTACTGTTCGCCCCGCGATTGTTGTTGTTCCGCATTGGGGACAATACGAGTAGAAAGTGTGGGGGAGTGGTTGGATATAAGTGCTGATCTTGTGGTTATTTCTGTTGATTTTGTTAATTTTGTGATCACTTTTACTAAATTGTTATGTGAAAATGATTGGTCTTTGCATTGACATTTGCTGCTGGTTTTTGAAGATTTTTCTTGTGAAAAGTTATTGGTTTTGCTAAATTTTCTGCTGGAATTTAATTAATTTTGGTGGATTGCTGAGTTATTATGATTCTTTTGATCTTAAGGTCCATTTTTAGCTTGGTTAGGCTGCTGTAATTTGATTTTTTCTGATGCATTGGCACGTTTTGTGGATAATTATTGTGAATATAAGCATATACTTTATGTGCAGAATTTTTGTGGCTTGATATTCACCTATTTTATTATATTTAGGTGCTATTTTGAGTGCTAGTAGTATGATATTTATCCCATTATTTTTTTGAAAATACTTTTTGAATTTCTCTTGTCCATTAACATTTATTAAATTTCATTTCCAATCTTAGAGAAAAGCATTTGTCTGAACATAATTTCTTAACCATTTAGTTTTTAACTTATTGATTTATTAGGCATATTTGGGTAGTGTTCATAATTATTTACCATTTTTCATACAATTTAGAGTAGTCTTAATTACCTTTTTAATTAGAAATATCAAGGTTTAATTTTTAAAGTGAAATATAAATTTTTGCATGTTCTTAAATTGGATTCTTTGCATTTTAGATACTTGTTAAAATCATATTGTAAACTTATTTGGTGTTATGTGCTTTTAGATTGAGGAATTTAGTTACCAGGAATTTTTAAAAAAAAAAAAGAGAGAGAAATTGCAATAAATTTTACTCCGCTGTCCGCTTAAAAGGTGGTTAAGAGTAGAGCTAGTAGCCGCTTGAAACTGTGTGATCTGAGTAACTGGATGTATGCGGATGCGGGTCAGAACCGGATACCCTCGCATAAAAAAGATCTATACATTTCTTGTAAGCATTTTAACTTTTTCTTAGACTAGAAAAATCGAGTGGATGCGGGTCAAAACCAGGTGCCCTCGTGTCCACTATAGTCTAAGAAAATAAAGAAAAAACATGAAATAAATTTCCTGGTTTTCCTTGTTCCTTTATCTATTGAAAGATGTGAAATTAAAGTGTCTAATTTGGTTTTATAAGTTTTCTTTTATGTGTTAATTTAATCTTGAATTGAGATATAAATTTTTGTGTGCTTAATATTTGAAATCTTGATGTTTTTGGTTTGAAAAAGTAGTTAAGAAACCCATATCTTGATATGACTTTGTGGAAAATTATTTTGGACTTCTATCTCTTTTTTGACTTACATTTTGATTTAGTTTAAACTTAGGGAATTAGAATTTGTTTTTGGATAAATGAACTTTTGAGAAGATTGTATTTGTGACTTAATTCATGCTTGAGGACAAGCATGGGATAAGTGTGGGGAAATTTATTAAGTGCTTAATTTTACATATTTTTACTTGGCTTTCTCCTATTTTTTTGCATTAATTTCTAGCCAATTTGATACTTTTTACTTGTTTTGTAATTTTTATCGTTTAAGGACCAAATTGGCATAAAAAGAGCTTTTTGTGGATAATTGGACTGATTTGGAATAGTTGAAAAAGTTGGGGTCAATTTTGGTGCAAATAAGGGAAAAGATGCAGATATGATCCTTAGCCTTGGGCAAGGCTAAAGGAAAAACAAGACAGTAAGATAATTCATCATATTTATGCGTGCGAATTAACCCTAGCCGCCAGCTATATTTCATCTGAATTTTAGAGATAATTAGGCTTTAATTTAGGAGATAATAGGTAGTATTTTTAAAAGGATTAAATTACATTTAATATTTTTGTTTTATTTTCTAAGTTTGGATAAGAATTAAAGACTTACCTAAATTTTCTAGGTTTTTTTTTTAAAAGGGATAGAGAGAAACATGAATAGTAACTTTGGCAGCTGCTGCCGCCTCTATTCTTTCATCTCTGTGTTAGGAATTTGTTTAATTTTATTTTGTTTTTGTTCTTGGCCATGATCGGCTAAACTTTCTTCTAGTTAAATGTTTAATTCAAAGCCAGGATTCTTCTTTACTGTGAGATTGTTCTTGCTTTAATTTTCTCTTTAATTTATGTGATGTTCATGTTATTTACTTTGATTTAGGGAAACTATATCTCGATTGTTATTTATTATTTGCACAATAAGGGCTTGTTGTTCATTTAATTAAATAGCATATAGCTAATTGAGATTGTCAAATCTATAATTGTTTGATAAAATCAATAATAAGTGGCAATCAGTGTAGCTTCCTTACAAGGGCTATTACATTGAGTAAATGCATGATTTGGTATAAATCGGTCTCACGTGAGGTTGGTTGGCTTAGGTCAGGTCTTTCTATTCCTTAATGCTGTCAATAAATTAAATTCTTGCGCGTGTTAAGGGTTATTTATTGGTTAGGAATTAATTACAGTCTTACTTGATTGATTATTTAATAGGAAAGATTAGGTCGGGAGCGCGAAGCTGTCGACTATAATTGATCCATTGCATGATTTTAGAGTATCTTTTCGTCCATGATCAGTAAATTGAATCCTGTGCTGCGAATACCTTTAACTGGAGTTTTTCATCTTTTATTTTATTTTTATTCATTTTTTGCATTTTATTTGCAATTATTTTAATTCTTTATTTTTCATTCTTTATTTACAATATCCCCCCTTTTATTTTTATTGTTTGTTTTTGGTTATTTAAAGAATTAAAACTCGACCAATTTCTATGGATTCGACCCTGCTCATCGCTACTTACAAGTTAAATCTAGTTAAAAGTAAGAATTTTATTTTTATTGGTTTCGACACCCATCAGGGAAGTGAAGAAATTAAAGGGATTGTCTTCATTTTCATTGGAGGAGAGCTGGATTTTTCGAAAAAGCAGAAAACAATTCTCTCAAGCCAAGAGCAGACGAGAGCCTCTTCAAAAAAAACTTTAAAGATTGTTTCAAGTTTCAATTTTTTCTTCTCTAAAGAATATTTCATCCTTGGTTTGATTTGAGCAAGAAAAATTAAGTTTCTTTGCTTAATCATCCCGCCAAAAATATTTTGTTTGTCAAAACTAGGATTTTTTCAAATATTTTCGTGTTTATTACCATAAATTTCGACAAGGAGGACGAATCGAGACACCGTTTCTCCGACCTATAATCTCTGAGGGTAAACATTTGTGGACCCGTTGTTATTTATTTTGTTTATCACTCATTTTGTTAATATTGTCATCTTTTGTTACTATTTTCATATTTACCATCTATCCCTAGCATTTTTGATGTTGTTTGCTACTGTTGTTATATTATAAATGTTTTTTTATTATTTGATTTCTCTATGGGTTTCATTATTATTACACATTTGCCATTTGCCATTATGATCCCCGTATCATCATTATCATCTCATTATCTTGCAATTGTTATTTGATTGTTAGTACCCGGTTGCCATCTCCATTGTTATTGTTGTTGTTGTTATTATTATTATTATTATTATTATTATTATTATTATTATTATTATTACTCCCTTGTCACCATTACTACTACTACTACTATTATTATTATTATTATTATTGCTCCCCTACTACGACTATTATTATTATTATTATTATTATTATTATTAATATTAATATTATTATTATTATTATTATTATTATTATTATTATTATTATTATTATTATTATTATTATTATTATAACTAATATTATCATGGTTATTGTCATTATATTGTTGTATTATTATTGTCATTATTGTTATTTTATTTACTTATTATTAGTATTATTATTTCATGTTTATTTTATTCTATTTTTATTATTATTATTATTATTATTATTATTATTATTATTATTATTATTATTTTGTTTGTGTTATTGTTATCGTGATTATTATTATTTTTATTATTATATTTATTATTATTATTTTGTTGTGCTGTAATGTTATTATTATTATTATTATTATTATTATTATTATTTTAGGGTGTTATTATTATTAGCATCATTATTTTATTTTATACTAGCAATTCTTATTATTATGATTTTTGTTATTGTGATTATTATTATTATCTTTGATATTAGGCCTCCATTTTTATTATTTTGTTACCATTATTATTGTCATTGTTATTCCTTTTACATTTTTTGTTATTATTATTAGGTTTTTTGCATGACCCCTTTTTATTTACTTTGCATGTAAATCATTTGTATATTAATGAACATGTCCTATATTTATTTTGTCTTTATTTGATTAATTTTTAGAATTATTACTAATATCTTTTAATGTTATTTTTTTTGTTTGGGGATTTAAATGTGAATTTCCTTATTTGAGCGTTCTCGTGACGACACGGAGGGGTCACTACCCGTAGGAGATCAGGTCGTTTGGGTGAGATCTTTCCTACCATACCTGTTGTGTTTGTGTTTGTTTGCAAATAAAATATTTTCATTTTGTGCACATGTGTGGTAAAAAATCACAAAAATGTTTTATAACTAAATCGAAATTTTTATTAATAAAATTGGGACCAATGTCCCTCATTTTAGCCAAGAAATGTAAAACGTCACAATAAAATGAAGAGTTGAATTTTCTCCGAAATAGGATCACTCATCCCGGTTTTTCAAACTAGCAATCGAACAACTCTTCGATCCCCTTTTAAATGAGCGTAAAGGAACCGATGTTCCTAAACCAAATGAATATCCCGATTTATGTATGTTTTTCTTATGTTTGATTTTATTTGTTTGTTTAAATTTATGTTCATACATTCGGGCCCTTTTAATTAATTTTGGGGTAATATTATTTAGTTTTCATCTGGGATTGTATTCCGTCCCAATTTACATTTTTAATCTTCTTTTATTTGGGGTTGTAGTCCGCCGCAATTTCTCTTGTAATTGTATACTTGACGTGTTTATTGCTTTTCTTTATCGCTTTCTTTACAGCTTTTATTTATCGCTTTTTGCTTGCAATGCGCTTTTAATTAAATGCATTAATCGTGTGAGAAGAGAGATAGAATTTTACAAATTTAAAAACTCGTTTATAATTAAGCAAAACATAAATAAGAATGAAGTTCCGGACAACATATCTAGTTTTAGACCAATAGAGGTTAGAGGTCTTTCCCAATTTCTCGTAAATTGGGTGGTGACTCCAAAATGCATTAAAGGTGCCTAAAGGCGCCGTGAGGCTAGATGATCCTTTCCAATGTTCTATTGGGAAGGAGGCATCCAAAATGTCTCATGGCACCCAAGATCAAAAAGACGAGAACCAATCCCTCGAGCCATAAAAGCGGTTCCAATGAGGGCATTTCCTAGGTTCGACGCGCATCACAGTGGCGACTCTGCTGGTGACTTCGTGACTTTGCTTTGAAAGTGTTTTGGTTAAAATGTATAATTGAGTATTTTTAAAACTTAAAATTCTATCTCTTTTCAAAAATTGCATCACATCATTTTAGAGCCTTAGAATTACGCTAGTTTGGTCCCTTATTCTACCTCGGTGTTTTCTCGAAGCATGACCCTACTTTCACTCCTTGTAAGTAATTGTTTAGGATAATCACCAGCCCAAGCCTAGTACATTTTGGTATATCAAATAGAGACCCGATCGGTCGTTATGCTCGTGATGAGCTACACCCATTGGCAGGGACCATGCTTGGGTAGCCCTAAAGTATCACCACCTTGACCAAAGCTCATCTAATGGCAAATAGAATCTTCTATTAGATGACATGCTCCTTAATACGATGCTTCTATTAGATGACTTACTCGTATGGGGTTACGAAATGTTACACAACTCACGATCATGCAATGTACCTGTCATCCATGCATCATTCTAACAATCTGAATCTTTCAGCCACCATAGATTCATCAAGACTAGAGGTTCTGATGCTCGACTAGTGAGTCCAAACTCACCCTTTGGATTGCTAGAATTAGTGCCTGTTTGGGATTCCGAGTCATTCTCAATAACTAGTGAATCATCTTCAATTGCAGAAGAGATCGGAGTTCTAACCACTCAAGACCTCGCCAGGCGACTAGAGGACTTTGAGCAGAAGATGTTAGAAATGGTGGGTGCCATGGCCGAAAGGATTGCTCATCCTCTTGCCCCACAAGCACCTGTCGCTCAACAACCACCAGTAATCCCTCCTCGGGGGCAAGTTGAGCTTCCTGTCGGCGAAGAGGCCCCAATTATAGGTAATGCTGCTCAGCAACCTGTCAATGAGCCTAAAGTAACTGCACCCGTTGAGCCAAGAAGGGTAAGGATCCCTAATCCTGATGAGGATTTTGTGATTGAAGATGAGGTTGAGGAGATAGCAGCCCATCAAGCCGTGAGGTGTAGAGCACCCAAGGTAGAAGATGAGGCCATGAGAGGAATGAGGCAGCAAATTGAGGCGATCACTCTCTTATTGATGGTTGGGAAGGGAATCAACCTAGAGGATAAAGATTTGGGGGATGAGGAGCTGCTGCCCCAAAGGTTTAAGATGCCTAAGCTGCCAAAGTTCGATTGTACTTCTGACCCATCCGCATGTATCAAGCAATACACCCTAGTGATGAAGGGCACAGGACTGACCAAGAAGCAAAAGGTGGAATATTTCTGCCCCAATTTGGTGGATCCGGCAGTGGACTGGTATCACGGGTTAGGTAGGAGATGCAAGGAGGATTAGGACCTTTTGACTGATGAATTCATAAAGCAGTACGACTGCAGCACTAGAATGGAGGTCCCCCTGAAAGACCTCGAGCTTCTACAGCAAAAGAGTGATGAGTCGTTGCATGAATACCTCACTAGGTGGAGAAACAGGGTCATATAGATGAAGCGAAAACCTGACACTGCTGATCAGATCAGGCTATTCATCAGGAACTCCTGCCCCTACTTGAGGGACTTGAGCTTTAAGGGGCTCAGAGATTGGGAGTCGCTCAAAGACATTGCTGTAGAGGCTGAGGTGGCTTACCTAGAGAAGAAAGCAAGCTAAAATGTCTTTCATGGGAAAGGCTTTGGGAACCAATCAGGTACAGATCAGGCGGAACTGGAAGCAATAATGGTAGAAATGGTAAAACAGCTGAGGTTTTAGCCACCGGAGTTCGACAAGGCCATTATTACTTTTTTAATTTGGGTCAGCCTCTGTCCTGGGTGTTGGAGAGACTAATGAAGGAGGGCAAGCTACAACCTTTGCCGCCCAGGCCGACCTTGAGTCAGGGACAGCTGGGGCATAAAAATGATCAATACTGCGCCTACCATCAACACACTGGGTATCTAACAGATCATTGCCGAATTTTGAGGAGCAAGATCCAGGATCTCATTGACTCCAAAGAGATCAGCGACCCTGAGAAAAGAGAGAAGAAGAAGAAGGCAAGTTATAATGTTGTTCCCCCGCCATATGTTTGATCGGTTCTGGGAAGATGAGTACGTCGCTATTACCTATCAGTAGGTGGTTAAAGAAGGGATCCCTGTGGCCGAGGTAGATTGTAAATCCATTGTTGAGAGTGGAGAAGAAGACAATATTATGTTTTTAGATACTTTGTTTCTTTTTATTTCAAGAACTATTTATGACAGTGTTGGTTATTTTGATATGATGAATAATTTTACTTATTTGTGTGGTATTTCTAACGATTTCATTTCCTATGATCATGATGCATTCATTCATTTTTGACATTAACCCAATTAATACGGCTTCATCTAATCTAGAAACTTTGGGGAATCTAAACAAAATCTTTATAGTATCTGATATAACTCCTGAAGAGAGGATCATTCTGAGAGATAATGTTAAAAGAAAAAAAAAGGAGCCTTTGCCTATACCTAGGATGACATACTGAAAATTGACAAGGACATTCTTGACACCATGCTACTTCCACGTGCCAACATGATGACAAACTGAATTTTGAAAGCCATTCCTTTGCATCCACAACATCTGGGTTGCATATGGTGCTGTTAAATAAAATCAAACTCCGAGAGCTACATCAGAAGTTGGACGAATAAAACTCAGGACCTCCATGAGAAACATATAACTCATTAGAACCAAACCGTAGGACCCCTTTTCTCCCAGCCATTTGAAATGTGTACCCCAAAACAAATTAAGATTGACCTTTAACCATCTCGGACCCTTATGGCAAAACTTAGAATGACAGCTCTTTACCTTTCAATTAAAAAAAAACATACACGCAAAAAAAATGAAAAAGCAAAAAATAAAAAGAAAAAGCACAAAAAACAGCCAAAAAAAAAAACCAAACTCACAATTTTGCCCTAAACCCTTTGAGCCTAACCTGTAACCCAATTTCAACCACCAAAGCCTAACTTATGTCAGCCAATCTCAACCCAATCTCAACCACTATAGGATACTTTAGAAATTGAGCCACCAAAGCCAACAAAAGGAATATGTAGACTTTCACCGTCAAGATTCAAGCAAAGAAACTCACTACCTCAGCCAGTTTGCACGAGGGCGAAGAACAAGACTTTGATGCTAAAATGGACCACTTTCAGAAGGAGCAGCCTCCTTGGCTAACGAAGATGAAAGCAAATTCAATCAACACCGATGGACTAAAGGAGGGTTCATAGCAAAGGCTAAAATAAAAGGGAGGCTGAGAGAAAATATTCAATCATGAAAACCCGAGAGGCCTGATTGATAACAGGAGTTTGATACTTTCAAGATCTATTCTAAGATTAGATGAGGTCTCATATTTTTCGAGTTAATGCCAAATAGTGATCATGTGTTATGAAATCAAGTTGAAATATATGCATTTATGCAATGAGATATTGATGTGACCAGAGCAGTTCATCTTGCATACTCAAAGTTGTCTGGTTCCGGCGTAGAATCAATGCATTGGCACTATCTACCCTCCAGTGCTCTGCCCACTCATGCACTTCAATCGACTCATCCTGCTATCAACTATGAGGCCAATTCTACAGCACCTTTGTGATAGGAATCAAGCTTATGCAATCATGATCTGAGACATAAGTACATGCCGATCATACCTGAAAGATCTTTCACAACAACTTCAGCTTTTCTTTAAAAAAATAAAAAAAAGGCCGTTAGAGATGAAAACCGTATTTGGCGCTCTAAGCAAAAGTTAGGCCAAAGGGCATGGTGAAAACCTGAAAATAGGTAGTCTGTCCTACAAAAAATGAAATGAATAAAAGCTGCTGGATTGGGTTGGGTCCCTTCCAAGCAAAAAAATAAGGCACAGGGTTATGTGAAAATCCAAAAAGTACGCATTTCCCGGTAAGAAAAGCTAGTGTGAAAATCCACAAGGGGCGCACTACCTTAAAAGAATGACTACAGGTATTAGAGGAGAACCTCCCAAAGGCATAAAATTCACAAGCAATTCCAAGGCATACCAATCCTACTGCAAATTACGACCAAACTGGTTGTCGCCTCTGAATCCACTTAGACAAATTCTTGTCCTGCATTGCTGCATACACATGCATCTCATGTGCATGCTCACTATTTTTCCTGCATATTTGGCTTTCTAAGTCTTTCAGAAAGAGAGAATCGATGTGAACGCCGACAAAAGGCGAGTGATAACATCGATCAAAACACAATTCCAACCATCCAAAGACCTCTCTGGGGGCGATCAATTGAAGACCTCTCAGGGGCCAACCATCCGAAGACCTCTCAGGGGGCGGTGAACCAAATACCTCTCAGGGGGCGATCAACCATCCAAAGACCTCTCAGGGGGTGATCAACCGAAGACCTCTCAGGGGGCGATCAACCGAAGACCTCTCACCGAAGACCTCTCAGGGAGCGATCAATTGAAGACCTCTCAGGGGGTGATCAACCGAAGACCTCTCAGGGGGCAACCATCCGAAGACCTCTCGGGGGGCGGTAAACCGAAGACCTCTCAGGGGGCAATTAACTGAAGACCTCTCAGGGGCCAGCCGATCAACCGAGGACCTCTTAGGGGGCACCAACCAGCCAAAGACCTCTTAGGGGGCAGCCAGCTAGCCAAAGGCCTCTAAGGGGGCACCATCTCAAAAGGGTTAGCACGATAACGGCACTACCACTCCACAGAGGGTTAGCATAATCACGGCACTACCACTTCAAAACTCAAAAGGGTTAGCATGATAGCGGCACTACCATTCTATGGAAGGTTAGCACGACCACGATATTACCGCTTCAGAAGGGTTAGCACAATGACAGCACTACCACTCCACATAAGGTTAGCACGATCACGGCACTACCACTTCAAAACTTAAAATGGTTAGCACGATGGCAGCACTGCCACTCTACGGAAGGTTAGCATGACCATGGCACTACCACTTCAAAAGAGTTAGCACGACGGCTGCACTACCATTCTATAGAAGGTTAGCACGACCACGACACTATCACTTCAGAACGGTTAGCACGATGACGGCACTACCACTCCACAGAGGGTTAGCACGATCACCTCACTACCGCTTCAACAAAAGACAATACGCCGACAACTTGGCGACAACTACTCCAACAATATCATCCAGTCTGGGAAAGTGACCGCCTCAGGTACGTGTCTCTTCCCTTCTCTTCTGAATTTTGGCTCACCTAGGCACCTAAGTTCTAGGTTTCCAAAATTGGGGACAACTGTATACACCGGGTCCCGAGGCGGTCCAAGATCAGGATTGCCCGATGATGAAAATAATACTTGCCACAAGTAAAGGTTTCAAAAATATTGTTTCCCTTGTCAAGACCTTTTTAAAAAATAAAAAATAAAAACTAGACAAATAAATATTTATTATTATAAAAAAAATAAATTAAAAAATTAGGAAGTGTTATTTTTTATATATCAAAATTTTGATTAAAAAATATTTATATTTAAAAAGGGAATTAAAAGTAATTGATTAAAGATTTAATTTAAAAAAAATGTGAAAAGTTGAAAGTGAGAACAAGGAGGTGGAACGGCCTTTAGTGGCCGCATGTGGGGACTTTCCACATGTGGCCACATGTGGGATTTCCACATGAGGCTGCATGTGGGAGCTTTCCACATGCGGCCGCATGTGGAGGCTTTCCACATGCAGCCTCCTTTTTCACATGTGGCCAGCTCTTCCCTGTGTGCTGTCATTTTTTATCTGCAAAAAATTAATTTTGGGATTGTAAAAAAATTAGATTTTTTCACATTTTAGGCTTATTTTGAAAAAAAAAATTAGAAAGTTAGTTTTGTTTTTTCCATTCTCGGGGAAGTGAAGAAATTAAAGGGATTGTCTTCATTTTCATTAGAGGAGAGCTGGATTTTTTCGAAAAAGCAAAAAACAATTCTCTCAAGCCAAGGGCAGATGAGAGCCTCTTCAAAAAAAAATCTTTAAACATTTTTTCAAGTTTCAATTTTTTCTTCTCTAAAGAATATTTCATCCTTGGTTTGATTTGAGCAAAAAAAATCATCCCACCAAAAATATTTTCTTGAATTTTGTTTGTCAAAACTAGGATTTTTTCAAATATTTAAATGTTTATTACCACAAATTTCGACAAGGTGGATGAATTGAGGTACCATTTCTCCGACCTATAATCTCTGAGGGTAAACATTTGTGAACCCGTTGTTATTTAATTTGTTTATCACTCACTTTGTTAATATTGTCATCTTTTGTTACTATTTTCATATTTTCCATCTATTCCTAGCATTTTTGTTGTTGTTTGCTACTGTTCTTATATTATAAATGTTTTTTTATTATTTGATTTCTCTGTGGGTTTCATTATTATTACACATTTGCCATTTGCCATTATTATCCCTGTATCATCATTATCATCTCATTATCTTGGCATTGTTATTTGATTGTTAGTACCCTGTTGTCATCTCCATTGTTGTTGTTATTATTATTATTATTACTCCCCTGTCACCATTATTATTATTATTATTATTATTATTATTATTATTATTATTATTATTATTATTATTACTCCCCTGTCACCATTATTATTATTATTATTATTATTATTATTATTATTATTATTATTATTATTATTATTATTATTATTATTATTATTATTATTATTATTATTATAACTAATATTATCATGGTTATTGTCATTATATTGTTGTATTATTATTATTATTATCACTATGATATATTATTGTCATTATTGTTATTTTATTTACTTATTATTAGTATTATTATTTCATATTTATTTTATTCTATTTTTATTTTTATTATTATGATTTTTTTGTGTTATTGTTATGGTGATTATTATTATTTTTATTATTATATTTATTATTATTATTTTGTTGTGTTGTAATGTTATTATTATTATTTTAGGGTGTTATTATTATTAGCATAATTATTTTATTTTATACTATCATTGCTTATTTTTATGATTTTTGTTATTGTGATTATTATTATTATCTTTGATATTAGGCCACTGTTGTTATTATTTTGTTACCATTATTATTGTCAATGTTATTCCTTTTACATTTTTTGTTATTATTATTAGGTTTTTTGCATGACCCCTTTTTATTTACTTTGCATGTAAATCATTTGTATATTAAATTAACATGTCCTATATTTATTTTGTCTTTATTTAATTAATATTTAGAATTATTACTAATATCTTTTAATGTTATTTTTTTTGTTTGGGGATTTAAATGTGAATTTCCTTATGTGAGTGTTCTCGTGACCACACGGAGGGGTCACTACACGAGGAGACCACGTCGTTTGGGTGAGATCTTTCCTACACTACCTTTTGTGTTTATGCTTGTTTGCAAATAAAATGTTTTCATTTTGTGGACATGTGCGGTAAAAAAGCACAAAAATGTTTTATAACTAAATCGGGATTTTTATTAAAAAAGTTGGGACCAATGTCCCTCATTTTAGCCAAGGAGTGTAAAACGTCACAATAAAACGAAGAGTTTAATTTTCTAAAAAATGGGATCACTCATCCCGGTTTTTCAAACTAACAATCGAACAACTCTTCGATCCCCTTTAAATGAGCGTAAAGGAACGAATGTTCCTAAACCAAATGAATGTCCCGATTTATGTATGTCTTTCTTATGTTTGATTTTGTTTGTTTGTTTAAATTTATGTTCATACATTTCGGGCCCTTGTAATTAAATCCTCTTTTAAATGAGCGTAAAGGAAGCAATGTTCCTAAACCAAATGAATGTCTCGATTTATGTATGTTTTTCTTATGTTTGATTTTGTTTGTTTGTTTAAATTTATGTTCATACATTTCGGGCCCTTATAATTAATTTTGGGGCAATATTATTTAGTTTTTATCTGGGATTGTATTCCGTCCATATTTACATTTTTAATCTTCTTTTATTTGGGGTTGTATTCCGCCCCAATTTCTCTTATAATTGTATGCTTGATGTGTTTATTACTTTTCTTTATCGCTTTATTTACCGCTTTCTTTACAGTTTTTATTTATCGCTTTTTGTTTGCAATGCACTTTTAATTAAATGCATTAATCGTGTGAGAGGAGAGATAGAATTTTATGAATTTAAAAACTCATTTATAATTAACCAAAACATAAATAAGAGTGAAGTTCGGGACACCATCTCTGGTTTTAGACCAATAGAGGTTAGAGAACTTTCCCAATTTCTCGTAAATTTGGTGGTGACTCCAAAATGCCTCAAAGGTGTCTAAAGGCGCCATGAGGCTAGATGATCCTTTCCAATTTTCTATTGGGAAGGAGGCATCGAAAATGTCTCTTAGCACCTAAGATCAAGAAGATGCGAACCAATCCCTAGAGCCATAAAAGCGGGTTCAATGAAGGCCTCTCGCAAGTTCGGCGCGCGTCACACTACACTAAGTAGTGAACCCTAATATTGACCAAAATTAATGCAGGGTCGTCCTTCACTTGTGCTTTACTTCGGAACCTATACGCAATAACACCCATGCTAAGAGATAACGCTTAGTGGGAAAATAATATACAACATACAAATATTCATAACATTCATTATATAACATAAGATATGTTCTATATTCATTTTTTTTTCATAAATATGCTTTAATAATCATAACATTGAGCATATCACAGTGCACATGTAGCATGCTTAGAAAATCATATTCAAACATCACATTATCACATGATAATCTTATAACACATCACGTTCACATTATTATATCACACATTATTCACATTGCTCATTATTATTTATTTATTCATTATTTGGCTTGCCCGCAATTCATAGACGCGGGTAATGGGTATCGCATTTGTACTCATAAGTACCACATTTCACATTTGTATCAAAAAATATACACTTTTGCATTAGTACCCGTAGGTACCAAAATAATCAATAAGATATAAATAATTGTGTGAACCCAATAAGAATTATATACGCATTGGGGATTCCAAAAGGAATCTAATGCTTCAGCTGCAGCACTTCGACCCTATAGGCCTGCCTATCTATCCATTACTCGACTTGCAAGCTAAATTATTAATCCAATTATTTGTAGATTAGAACATTCATATATTCCCATGAAGTAAAATCTTAACATATACATATATAACTTATTAAACACATTCCCACTTTACTGAACAAATTACATGAATCATCACATTTATAATCTCAATTGCATCATTATTCATAGGCCAATAACATAATTCACACAAAATAGGAGATTTAATAAATGTCCCAAACTTGAGGCTCTGTCGCACTCTTAACAGACCTTGACAATCCCTTCTAACGTGCTCGTGGCATAAGTTGCGCACGCGATAGAACCAACCAATGACTTTTGTCGCACACGTGAGACTGCCTATGCTCACGACAGAACACACAACTAGCACTTCAGCCCGTCGGAGCACTCTATCGTGCCTGCGACCCCTATTGCGCTGGCAATGGAGCTAGAACTTCACGTTCAAAGCTCCACTCCACATACCTCTTTTACATGCACTTTGCACTACCCACACAAATGACTTCCAAAACCCATTCTAACATCATTTTCTGCCATTATGGCCTTCTAACCATATGTTCCCTTCTATCTTAATACTACAATGACACAAACCTCATAATAATTGGACTCAAAATTAATTATTTACTGCCAATGGAACACCATTTGCTCTAAGAGCCCTCCTACAGAATTTAACTACATTTATTAGGCATTTTTGAAGACTTTAGAGTCCTCAAATCAGCATGACCATTTCTACAACAATTATAGGCACATATCTTAGGAACCTAATGCCATTAACCTCATTCAAATTTAGAGTCATACAACTCAAGGTATAACACATACAATTCCAGTAGGTCAATTTACCCTACAAGACTAGTTTTACTCTAACAAGCTAATCCAGCTTGAAGTCTACTGAATTGGATCAACCAATTCTCCAAACTCACACAATACTACTCTGTTATGCACATAGAAACCTCGGCAATCTCAATTCCACATTAAGCATTAAATTATTCCGAATTTACATGGCAATATCTCAAATCTCCTAAAAATAAGGTTACATGTTTAGGTCAACAAACGCATTGCAAACAATTCAACTCATCAAGCTCATTATTTCAATTCATTTCATCACATAACGTAAATATATATTCTCAGCCCAATAAAACACATAATTCAAACATGCATTCCAGAGTTTTCAACTATCAATTTAACACATAAAATCAGAGTTTCCCAAACCTCTTCGCTTATGCTCCAATGAGCGCACTTGGCACAAGGTTCTCTCACTTTCTCCTATCCCTTATCCTTTCTCAGTTCAACCACTACAAGAACAGTCCAATTTCCATAATTGGATCAAAGGGATCAATACCTTATTCAACACCAAAAAGAAGAAAAGAGAAGAAGATGAAGAACCTACTACAATCACTTACCTTAATAAATCAATGACTCAACTCAGAAATCATCTAACAGTAATCTACCATCAGAATTACCCCAGCAGAAATCAAAGAACAAGATCTAAAGATGAAGAAAAGAGAATAAGAAGAACAAGAGATAGTGTAGCCGATCCACATGCAGAAATGGGAGTGTTTCTCTCTCCTCAAAGTTTATATATTGAATGTGGAAGGCTGAGGTGGCAAAGCCTCCTCATGCCACCCGGAAATCCACTACAAAGATTAGCTTAATTTAATCTTACTTAATGTTAATTAATCCATCCTTAATTAATCATGCACATCTACCATAAAGCCTCTTAACTCATTTATTTTATACAATTAGGTCCTCAATTCCAATTACAATTAGGTCCAAAATTAACAAACTCAAATCAACTTACCCCAGTTACCCTAATTAAGCCAAATTACTACTAGGATATATTTCTGGCCATTACAACTCTCCCCTCTAAAAAGAATTCCAATTGCGAAATTCATACCTATATTAAATAGATGAGGATACTGAGATCGCATTGCTGCTTTCGGTTCTCATATCGCTTCTTCGATCCTATGATGCTACCAAAGCACTTTCATTAACGAAACTTATTTATTCTAAAGCTGCTTCACTTCCTGTGCTAATATTACTTTAGGCTTCTCATCATAGGAGAAATTCGGTTGCACTTGCATATCTTGCATAGACAGAACATGACACTCATCTGAACAATATCTTCGAAGCATAGACAGATGGAAGACATCACGAAGCTTAGCCAAAGCCGGAGGTAAGGCTAACCGATAAGCCACTATTCCAACTCTTTTTAACACCTCATACGGTCCAATAAACATCGGATTCAATTTCCCTTTCTCCCCAAACCGTAACACTTTTCTCCCCAAACCGTAACACTTTTCTCTAGGTAGACACTTTCAAAAAGACTTTATCACCCACTTCAAACTCAATATCCTTTCTCTTCAAATCCGCATAGGACTTTTGTCTGTCACTTGTAGCTTTAAACCTTTGCTGTATAATATTCGTTTCCTCTTTTGTATCTCTTCCCAAATCAGAATCGATGATCTTATGCTCATTCAATTCTGTCCAACATACAGGAGTTTGACATTTTCTACCATAAAGGACTTCATACGGTGCCATGCCGATACTCACCTGATAACTGTTATTGTACTCAAATTTCATCAATTGAATGTACTTATCCCAATTTTTAGAGAAATCCAAAGCATAGGCTCAGAGCAAATCTTCTAATACTTGAATCACTCTTTCTGATTGTCCATCAGTCTGCGGATGGAATGTTGTGCTGAAATGCAATCTTGTACAAAGTATAGATTGCAAACCTTTCTAGAACTTAGAAGTAGACCTCAAATCTCTGTCAAATACAATAGACAAAGGAATACCATGAAGTCACATAATTTCATTCACATACAGTTCAGCCAACCGATCTATTGAGTAATCAAGTCGAATTAGAATAAAATGAGCTGATTTAGAAAATCGATGTAACACCCCCATACCCCAGGTGAGGAATATCGGGGCGCTACGCGGACACTTACGTATACATGTACATGTATTAGCGGAAGCGATAGCACTATACACATTCGTATAAGAATAATAAAATAATACTACACTAGGGCCCACTTGCATTTCATTTAACTACTTATACATTTACATGTTCATATTACATCTGTTTCCATTTAGCTTTACATATACATTTACATGTAACAACTATACTCTTTTATTACATAATGATGTTACTCAAAATGTAAAACTCTAACTCTTTCTTATACAAAAAGGTGTAACAAAACTCCTAGTGGCCTTGACCCGCAGATGTCCGCTAACTGATCCGAACCTGTAGACCTACACGGAAATAAACATCCGTGCTAAGCGATAACGCTTAGTGGGGATGAAAATAATATAAAGGACTTCTTTACGAAGTCACAAATAAATCACACAATCATACATCTCATGCATATAACTCTTATACATATATATAAGATCTACTCTTGTACTTGTTCATGCACACTACAACTTGTACATATCATTTATTCAAATATACACTATCATGTGTCCATATTCATGTAAACACACTCATATAATCATGTACTTGTATACAGAACTGTAATGTACTTAAACATTACTTTCATGTACTATAGCTTTATTCAAAGCAACACTATAATCATCTCAAGTTCACTGCACAACATTTAGCAAAACAAGCCTGAATTCCTTTCATGGTGGATACGGGTAACTCTGGATACTGTTAACAGTATCGTACATATGGAGAATTAACTCAAACTCTATGGAATACACGAGATATTCCAAACTCTGGGCACAATTAAGGCCAACTCTAGCAGCTGCACTCTAGCCCTTTATAAGCATGCTTATCTATCCACTATAACGGTAATCAGGCTCAGAAACCACTCAATTACGACACACAGATACTAACTCCTCAACTTCAAAGGCATTTAATTCATACACTGTCTTTATTAATCATGTTCAACAACTAAAAGCATGTAATATTTAAATTCCATGCATGCACTCTTATATAACATCATCATATACATGTATTTAACTCATTGCATAAACATATAATTCACGCAAAGCAAGATAGAAGAAAACACTCTCTTCAAAACAAATAAAACAGGATGCGAAGAGGTTCACTGTCGCGATCGCGGCGAGAAGTCGCGCTCGCGACAGAAGCCAAGTCCATTGTCGCGATCGCGACAAGAGGTCGCGCTCGCGACAGAAGCTATATTACAAAAAGGCTCTATACTCTATACCAAATGCATTATATAACCATTCCTAAGTTCATACTTATTTATCATGTCATTTACTATACTTCCTACAACTATACATTGTTACTTTATTGGTTAAATTAACATCTTTAATTATACTCATATGTATTTTTTCCGTTAACAACTAATTCGTAATCATTTAGAAGCCCTAATCATGTATAAAACGTTAAGGGGAAAGGCAAGGGGTTTACCCATACCAACCATGGGCTCAAAATGAAGAAAAATGAGCTTAAAATAGGTTGTTCTGTCGCGAGGTCGCGACATGTGTCGCGCTCGCGACAGAGGCTCCGCTTTGGTGCCTCACAAGACTGCTTTATACCCTGATCTTGTATCGTCTAAAACGACCTCTAAACGTCATTTTTAGGCAAAGTGGTCTTCTTAACAATTGTTCTCTAGGATTTATCTTTCAAATGGGACAATTTTCAAGTCATTTGGACATCTAGAACTCTCAATATGATTCAAACAATCTATACTGTTCCAGTAAACCCGCCAGAACAGGGTCACCTACGTTCTAATTACTTTTCGGGATACTTAGGGCCAGAATTAGATTAAGCACCCTCTTAGACATTTTTACACACAGATATTATCTTTCATATGCAATTGGAATCAACCCAATTGGGATCCTATAACTCTACTTATAACAAATACTATACACTGGGGTCTAATGACAAATAAGCAGAATTTCGCAACATCAAACTCTATCATCAACACAAACACTCAAATGATCAAGTTACATACTTTAAACATATATACACTTGTCATAAGCACTGTAAGCAATCAAAATGAACATCTGGAGCTAATTAAAGCTCATCAAGAATCTCTTTATTTTCACATGTCTTTGTTCAAGCATTTTTCATGTAAACACATGCAAAATTAATGCAATTCACACTCGATCCCTACCTTAGGTGGCTTAACCGCTTCTCTCTAATCAATTTCGAGCTTCTCCTTTCCTTGTCCATAACTCTCATGCAAAACAAGACCAAAACATTTAGGTTAACCCTCTTTTCACTTTAAATCACAACCAAAGAGAAAAAGGAGGTCAGATCGGAAAACAAAACCAGCTTACCTTTTGAAGAGACTTAATCAAGCCCTTAACTCACTCTCTTTAACCCATCCAACTCACTCTCTTTAACCCATCCAAGTGGTTCTTCCCAAAGAACCAAGTAAAAGAAGAGAAGCAAATAAATGGCAAGAAGAAAGGGGACGGCAACTAAAAGCAAAAGAAACAAATAGAAGAATTAAAAGGCCAAATGAAGGAATGGAAATAGGAGTAGGAAAGTGGCCGGTCAAATTAAGAAAATACCAAATTAATTACCCACTAACCACATTAAAAGCCAACCATCTCATTTAATCCATCCCTATCCTAAGCCAAGCCAAGCCAAGCCAAGCCCAAGCCAAGCCAAGTCAAGGCAAGCCAAGCCAAGCCAAGTCCAAATGTCTCTTCCCTACCTTGACACTTGGCACACTCCTACAATGCCACTTGTCAAAC
The DNA here is from genome assembly GCA_947683425.1 of Excoecaria cochinchinensis. Taxonomy (NCBI): domain Eukaryota; kingdom Viridiplantae; phylum Streptophyta; class Magnoliopsida; order Malpighiales; family Euphorbiaceae; genus Excoecaria; species Excoecaria cochinchinensis. Next base: position 31,581,909 of record CANTUQ010000146.1, on the reverse strand, counting down.
TCTTATGCCGCCATGTGTCACTCTCTTATGCCGCCACTTGTCACTCTTCTACGATGCCACTTGTCACTCTCATATGCCGCCACTTGTTAATCTTCTACGATGCCACTTGTCACTCTTCGATGATACCATGTGTCAACTCACTACAACCCCAAGTCTCTTAGTCCCACTTATGCAAGCATCTCACGAGAGGGTTCTATCGCGCTCGCGACAGAATGCTCACATCCACTCTAACCAGCTGTAGTTGGGAAACCGCTGGAGTGTTCTGTCGCGCCCGCGACACTTGTCGCGCTCGCGACAGAACTCTCACACACAACACCTACTTTTCCGAACAAAAACTCCGTAATTCTTCTAGGGCCATTTTGGGGTGTGACAATCGATAAACTATTACCCATACAGAATCATGCTGTTTCGATGTCATTGGAAGACCCGTAATGAAATCCATGGTAATGTTGTCCCATTTCCACTGTGGAATCGGAATAGGATTCAACAAACCCAATAGAACTTGATGTTCTGCTTTCACTTGCTGACAAGTCAAACACTTAAAAACATACTCCACCATATCTCTTTTCATACTAAGCCACTAGTAAAACTGTTTCAAGTCTTGATACATCTTATTACCACAAGGATGCATGGTAAAGACTGTATTATACGCATCATGCAAAAGTTTCTTTCTCAATTCCTTATCACTTGCTGCTTATAATCGATATCGGTAATACAGTACACCCTCTTTATCCACTGAATAATTAGTCTTGTCACCATTCCTGACTGACTGTAGAATCTATTGTAACTTAGGATCATCTTTCTGCACATCCACTATTTCAGACCTCAAATTAGGTCTTACTTTCAACTAAGCCACTAAAGCTCCATCAGAAGCAAACCTCTATTTGACTCGCTACAATGTCAGAGTCGAAACTGACTTCATACTCAATGCATTAGCCACTACATTAGCTTTACCCGGATGGTAATCCATAATGCAGTCATAATCCTTGAATAACTCAAGCCATCTCCTCAGTCTCAAATTCAACTCTTTATGCATGAGTAGATACTTAAGACTATTATGATCAGTGAAAATCTTACATCTTTTACGATACACGTAGTGGCACCAAATCTTCAAAACAAACACTACCACAGCCAATTCTAGATCATGCATCGGATAATTATGCTCATGCGATCAACTATCTCGAAGCATAAGTTATCACTTTCCCATCTTGCATCAGTACACAACCCAATCCAATTCCAGTAGCATCGTTGTACATAGTATACTCCTTGCCAAAAATAGGTTGTGTTAGGATTGGTGCTTCAACTAACATCCTTTTCAACTATTCAAAGTTAGCTTGACACTTATCTGACCACAAAAATTTAACCCTTTTATAAAGCAACTTGGTAAGCGGAGAAACAATCTGTAACACCCCGAATTAGCCCTAGAAGAATGATAGAATTTTTGTTCAAGAAAGGTTAGTGTTGTGTGTGTGAGTCTTATCATGAGCGCAATAAGCGTCGCAGGCGCGACAGAACCACTCCGGTGATAGGGTATTTAAATTGGCCTTTTTAATTTGTAACTTTGTAGGAGAGCGACACATGGCAGTGTAGGTAGGTGACATGTGGCAAGAGCTTAATTAGTATTTTATTAAGTTAAAGGAGATTAGGATTAATTAAAAAGGAATAAGAAGATAAATATGCATTTAAATGTTAGATGGCATTTATTACCATAGTTAATTGTGGGATTGACTTGGACTTAGCTATTTCTTTCTTCTCCTTTCACATGAGTTTCTTTCTTTTCCATTATTCTACTCTTTCTTTCGTTCCTTCTTCTTCTTCTTTACATGTTTTGAGTGATTTATTTTGATTAGCTTTGAGAGGGGTTAGTAGAGCTTGATTAGGTCTCCTAAGAAGGTAAGCAATGCTATTTAGTTAGTATTGGTCTTCTTCTTTTATCTTATTTCTGTTTTTGATTTAAAGTAAGAGAGAAGAGTAACTTTGTTATTTTGAATGGTTTGTGTATGAAAGCTGTGGACAAGAGGCCCAATAAAGGCAAAGAGAAGGTCGGAGCCGAGTAGAGAGCGCGGTTCAACGTCCTAGAGGTTGGGATCGCGTGCGATCTTTATTGTTCATTTTTATTGCTTGTAGGGTTTTATGGTGCATGTATATGGATATGTTGTGATTATATGTGTGTTAAATGGTCTACATACAACTTTCTTGTGTAAAGTGTGTTTGTGGGTGAATCCTGTTCAAAATGTTATCAGACCTCTGTGTATTATATTTGACATAAGTAGAGTTACAAGACGTCAATTGAGTTGATTCAAATTTCATCTGAAACATAAGATCTGTTGCTAAAAATTTCTAAGAGGATGCTTGAGCTAATTCTGGCTATTAGTATCCCAAAAAGTAGTTAAAACGTAGATGACCCTGTTCTGGCGGGTTCACTGGAACAATATAGGTTATTTAGGTCATATCTTAAGTTATAGATGTCAAAATTACCTGAAAAGTGTCCCATTGGAAATATAACATCATAGGGAACAATTTGTATGGAGACCACTTTTCCTAAAGAGGTGATCTAGATGGTGGTTTTTGCGATTCAATTTTTGGGTAAAAAGTGGTGTCGTGAAGCACCAAAGGCGAGTCTTTTGTCGCGAGCGCGACACATGTCGCGACCTCGCGGCATAACAACTCATTTTAAGCTTTTTCTCCTTCATTTTGAGCTCCTAGTTGGCATGGGTCAACCCCTCGCCTTTCCCCTTAACTAAATTGTATATTTTTTTGATGTTTTACTCCCCGGGATGAACCCGTATTACCCCGGAATGTTTCCGTGATTTATACCCTACATGTTTAGGGTTATCAAATGATTATAGGATTAGTTATCTATGTAACCAATGCTACAGTATAAGAGTTAGCGTTGACCATGTTATGCCATGTGATATGAATTGTTGTATAATGCATTTGGTATAGAGTATAGAACCCATATGCAATCTGTCTTCTGTCGTGAGCGCGACCTCTTGTCGCGATCGCGACAGAGAACCCCTTCTCACCCTGTTCCACTTGTTTTGAAGAGTGTTTCCTTTTGTCTTGCTTTGCATGATGTATATGTATATGTCATAAAATTTGAATGTTATATGCTTTTAATTATTGAACATGATTAATAAAGACTGTATGTGAATTAAATGCCTCTAAAGTTGATGAGTTGTTATTAAGCCTGATTACCGTTATAGTGGATAGATAAGCATGCTTATAAAGGGCTAGAGTGCAGCTGCTAGAGTTGGCCTTAATTGTGCCCAGAGTTCGGAATACCTCGTGTATTCCATAGAGTTTGAGTTAATTCTCCATATGTAAGATACTGTAAACAGTATCAAGAGTTACCCGTATCCACCATGAAAGGAATTCAGGCTTGCCTTGTTAATGTTGTGTAGTGAACTTGAGATGATGAAAAATATTGCTCTGAATAAATGACACAGCACGTGAGAGTAATGTTTAAATACATGAATACTCTATATAGAAGTACATGATTACATGTATGTGAATACATGGTGATTGCTATATTTGATTATATGCCCTGTATAAGTGTGTGAAAGTTATATCCATGAGATATTTGATTGTGATATATGAAATGTGTGATCTATGTGTGACTTCAGAAAGAAGTCCTTTGTATTATTTTCATCCCCACTAAGCGTTATCGCTTAGCACGGATGTTTGTTTCCGTGTAGGTTACAGATTCAAATCAGAGAACGTACATCTGCAGGTCGGGCCACTAGGAAGTTTTGCTATATCTTTTTGTATAAATTAGAGGTAGAGTTGGTGATGTTTTGTGTAACACCCCCATACCCCCGGTAAGGAATATCGGGGCGCTACGCGGACACTTACGTATACATGTACATGCATTAGCGGAAGCGATAGCATAAACACATTTGTATAAAAGTAATTAAATACTACACTAGGGCCCACTTGCATTTCATATTAACTATATATACATATATATATATTCCTCTTTATGCACGTCCATACTACACTCTGGTTTCATTTAATATACATTTACATGCGATTCTTTTACTTTATTACATAATGATGTTACTCAAAATGTAAAAACTCTATCTCTAACTTATACAAAAAAAAAAGGAGATCAAAATAAAAACTACTAGTGGCCTTGACCCACAGATGTCCGCTCACTGATCCGAACCTGTAAACCTACATGGAAGCAAACATCCGTGCTAAGCGATAACGCTTAGTGGGGATGAAAATAATGCAAAGGACTTCTTTTCGAAGTCACAAATAAATCACACATTTCATGTCACAAAATCAACTAGCTCATGCATATAGTTCTTATACATATACAGATTGCATGCTCAATTATCAAAACTATGAACTCACGTATATATATAACATCTACTCTTTTACTTGTTCATGCACACTACAACTTGTACATATCATTTATTTAAATATACACTATCATGTGTCCATATTCATGTAAACACACTCATATAATTATACACTTGTATACAGAACTGTAATGTACTTAAACATTACTCTCTTGTACTATAGCATTTATTCAGAACACTACTCTTTACACATCTCAAATGCACTACATGACACTAACAAGACAAGCCTGAATTCCTTTCATGGTGGATACGGGTAACTCTGGATACTGTTTACAGTATCTTACATGTGGAGAATTAACTCAAACTCTATGGAATACACGAGGTATTCCGAACTCTGGGCACAATTAAGGCCAACTCTAGCAGCTGCACTCTAGCCCTTTATAAGCATGCTTATCTATCCACTATAACGGTAATCAGGCTCAATAACAACTCATAGACTATACATAGATACCAACTCATCAACTTCAGAGGCATTTAATTCATATACAATCTTTATTAATCATGTTCTACAACTAAAAGCATGTAATATTTAAATTCCATGCATGCACTCTTATATAACATCATCATATACATATATTTAACTCATTGCATAAACATATAAATCATGCCAAGCAAGACAGAAGAAAACACTTTCTTCAAAACAAGTAGAACATGATGAGAAGAGGTTCACTGTCGCGATCGCGATAAGAAGTCGCACTCGCGACAAAAACCAAGTCCACTGTCGCGATCGCGACAAGAGATCGCGCTCGCGACAGAAGCCAGATTGCATAAAAGCTCTCTATACTCTATACCAAATGCATCGTATGAGAATTTACATCACATGGAATATCATGGTCAACACTAACTCTTATGCCGTAGCATTGACTACACAAATAACTGAGCCTATAATCGTTTAATAACCTAAACATGCATGATATAGACCACGGAAACATTCCGGGGTCCTACGGGTTCATTCCGGGGAGTAAAACATCTAAAACTATACAATTTAGTTGAGGGGAAAGGTGGGGAATTGATTCATGTCAACCATGGGCTCTAAATCAAGAGGAAAATCACTCTTATAACCCTCTCGGTCGCGCTCGCGACCACTGTCGCGCTCGCGACAGAAGGCTCCGTCAGGAACCTCCACAAGACTGTTTCTCACCTCAAACTTGTATCATCTAAACCGACCTCTAAACGTCATTTTTAGGCAAAGTAGCCTTCTTAACAATTATTCCCTAGGATGTTAAATTGTAAATGAGATAATTCTAAGGTCATTTGTACATCTATAACAAAAGATATGATCTAAACAACCTTTACTGTTCAAATAACCCGACTCAAACAGGAACACTACATTTGTAGCCAATTTTCAGGGTCTTAGAGCAAGAATATGCTCAAGATCATTTCTGCGACTTTTATAGGTATAGAAGTCCTGATTCTATTGGAGCAAGAATCACTCTATTCAGACGTTTATAACTATACTTATGATAAAAACACTTCACAGAGGTCAGATGACAAATAAGCAGAATTTGCTAAATCAAACTTCATCATCAACACACACCTATATCATGAAAACACTGCAATCAATCAAAATGAACATCTTAAGCTAATTAAAGCTCATCAAGCATCTCTCTATTCAAACATGTCTCTACTCAATCATTTTCCATGTGAACACATGCAAAAATAATAAAATCACACTCGATCCCTACCTCTGAATAGCTTAATCTTGTGCTCTCTACTCAGCTCCAATCTTTTCTTCTCTTTATGCAATCTCTTATTCTTAGCTTCCACAAAATCATATAGAAACACTTAATTTAAACCTCTTATTACTTTAAATCATAAACAAAAAGAAAAAGGAGGTCTGCTCGAAAAACTAATCAAGCTTACCTTCTTTTACTCTTCAAACCAATCCAAGGGGCTCTCTCTCAAGAACAAATCAAATGAAGAAGAAAATAACAAAGAGAAGAGCAAGGAAGGGAGAACGACTGACCAAAGAAAAGAAAGAAAGAAGAACAAATGGCCAAAGTAAGAAACCCACGTGAAAAAGGGAAAAATTTGGGCAAGTGGTCAATGTTAGTCAATGTTAATCCCAAAATTAATTTCCCACCTTCCATATTTAATACATATACATCTCCCTTAATTTCTTATTTCCTTTTTTAATTCATATATATATCTCTCTCTTATAAATACATAAATATCTCTCTAGCCACATGTCACCCTCCTACAACACCACTTATCATGCTCTTACGATGCCACGTGTCACTCTCCTACGATGCCACTTGTCAAACTCCTATGCCGCCACGTGTCACTCTCCTACAATGCCACTTGTCACTCTCATATGCCGCCACTTCTATGATGACACTTGTCACTCTTCTATGGTGACACTTGTCACTCTCCTATGACACCATGTGTCAACTCACTACAACTCCAAGTCTCTTAGTCCCACTTATGCAAGCATCTCACGAGAGCGTTATGTCGCGCTCGCAACGCTTGTCGCGCTCGCGACAGAATGCTCACATCCACTCTAACCAGCTGAAGTTCGGAAACCGCTGGAGGGCTCTGTCGCGCCCGCGACACTATTTGCGCTCGCGACAGAACTCTCACACATAAACTTACCTTTTTCGAACAAAACTCTGTAATTCTTCTAGGGCCACTTTGGGGTGTGACAAATCTCTCCCCCTTAAGAAATTTTGTCCTCGAAATTTCCCCGCTAATCACTTACACCATACAACTATCAAATCGAACACACTTTACACTTTCCTTAATGCACTGCACTCTAATCCATATACTTCTTCTATGCATCTAGCACTGAATGTATATCCTGTCAGCTTTTCTCAATGAAACGCATGCAATGATACTTTTTCACATGCAAATGAGGGATGCGGATGGAATGGTCATGTAATGATTTATATATGCGAGATGATGCGAAAATGCAATGTAAGCTACTGTAATGCACTTTTCCCATCCCCATGTTCACTATGCTTATGTTCACATGATTCAAGGAGATAGCTGACAGGAATATAGAGTGTCACCTCAAACTCTTACCCATTCACATCTGCCACTGTCTCTTCTACGCTCTCACGCGAGTCGGACTCCATCTATACTTTACAAAACCAGCATCTGCATTAGGCCACATTCTAGACAACTCAAACATATACACTAGTACTATACTCTATCACCTTCTAGTACTGAACCAATTAACCTAGGGCTCTGATACCACTAAATGTAACACCCCCATACCCCCGGTAAGGAATATCGGGGCACTACGCGGACACTTACGTATACATGTACATGCATTAGCGGAAGCGATAGCATAAACACATTTGTATAAAAGTAATTAAATACTACTCTAGGGCCCACTTGCATTTCATATTAACTATATATAGATATATATATATATTCCTCTTTATACACGTCCATACTACACTCTGGTTTCATTTAATATACATTTACATGCGATTCTTTTACTTTATTACATAATGATGTTACTCAAAATGTAAAAACTCTATCTCTAACTTATACAAAAAAAAAAGGAGATCAAAATAAAAACTCCTAGTGGCCTTGACCCGCAGATGTCCGCTCACTGATCCGAACCTGTAAACCTACACGGAAGCAAACATCCGTGCTAAGCGATAACGCTTAGTGGGGATGAAAATAATGCAAAGGACTTCTTTACGAAGTCAAAAATAAATCACACATTTCATGTCACAAAATCAACTAGCTCATGCATATAGTTCTTATACATATACAGATTGCATGCTCAATTATCAAAACTGTGAACTCACGTATATATATAACATCTACTCTTTTACTTGTTCATGCACACTACAACTTGTACATATCATTTATTTAAATATACACTGTCATGTGTCTATATTCATGTAAACACACTCATATAATCATACACTTGTATACAAAACTGTAATGTACTTAAACATTACTCTCTTGTACTATAGCATTTATTCAGAACACTACTCTTTACACATCTCAATTGCACTACATCACACTAACAAGACAAGCCTGAATTCCTTTCATGGTGGATACGGGTAACTCTGGATACTGTTTATAGTATCTTACATATGGAGAATTAACTCAAACTCTATGGAATACACGAGGTATTCCGAACTCTGGGCACAATTAAGGCCAACTCTAGCAGCTGCACTCTAGCCCTTTATAAGCATGCTTATCTATCCACTATAACGGTAATCAGGCTCAATAACAACTCATAGACTATACATAGATACCAACTCATCAACTTCAGAGGCATTTAATTCATATACAATCTTTATTAATCATGTTCTACAACTAAAAGCATGTAATATTTAAATTCCATGCATGCACTCTTATATAACATCATCATATGCATATATTTAAATCATTGCATAAACATATAAATCATGCCAAGCAAGACAGAAGAAAACACTTTCTTCAAAACAAGTAGAACAGGATGAGAAGAGGTTCACTGTCGCGATCGCGATAAGAAGTCGCGCTCGCGACAAAAACCAAGTCCACTGTCGCGATCGCGACAAGAGGTCGTGCTCGAGACAGAAGCCAGATTGCATAAAAGCTCTCTATACTCTATACCAAATGCATCATATAACAATTTACATCACATGGCATATCACGGTCAACACTAACTCTTATGCTGTAGCATTGACTACACAAATAACTGAGCCTATAATCGTTTAATAACCTAAGCATGCATGATATAGACCACAGAAACATTCCGGGGTCCTACGGGTTCATTCCGGGGAGTAAAACATCTAAAACTATATAATTTAGTTGAGGGGAAAGGTGGGGAATTGATTCATGTCAACCATGGGCTCTAAATCAAGAGGAAAATCACTCTTATAACCCTCTCGGTCGCGCTCGCGACAGAAGGCTCCGTCAGGAACCTCCACAAGACTGTTTCTCACCTCAAACTTGTATCATCTAAACCGACCTCTAAACGTCCTTTTTAGGCAAAGTGGCCTTCTTAACACTTGTTCCCTAGGATGTTAAATTTTAAATGGGACAATTCTAAGGTCATTTGGACATCTATAACAAAATATATTATCTAAACAACCTTTACTGTTCAAATAACCCGACTCAAACAGGAACACTACATTTTTAGCCAATTTTCAGGGTCTTAGAGCAAGAATTTCTCAAGCTCATTTCTGCAACTTTTATAGGTATATAAGTCCTGATTCTATTGAAGCAAGAATCACTCTATTCAGAGGTTTATAACTATACTTATGATAAAAACACTTCACAGAGGTCAGATGACAAATAAGCAGAATTTGCCAAATCAAACTTCATCATCAACACACACCTATATCATGAAAACACTGCAAGCAATCAAAATGAACATCTTGAGCTAATTAAAGCTCATCAAGCATCTCTCTATTCAAACATGTCTCTACTCAATCATTTTCCATGTGAACACATGCAAAAATAATAAAATCACACTCGATCCCTACCTCTGAATAGCTTAATCTTGTGCTCTCTACTCAGCTCCAATCTTTTCTTCTCTTTATGCAATCTCTTGTTCTTAGCTTCCACAAAATCATATAGAAACACTTAAGTTAAACCTCTTCTTACTTTAAATCATAAATAAAAAGAAAAAGGAGGTCTGATCGGAAAACTAATCAAGCTTACCTTCTTTTACTCTTCAAACCAATCCAAGGGGCTCTCTCTCAAGAACAAATCAAATGAAGAAGAAAATAACAAAGAGAAGAGCAAGGAAGGGAGAACGACTGACCAAAGAAAAGAAAGAAAGAAGAACAAATGGCCAAAGTAAGAAACCCACATGAAAAAGGGAAAAAATTTGGGCAAGTGGTCAATGTTGGTCAATGTTAATCCCAAAATTAATTTCCCTCCTTCCATATTTAATACATATACATCTCCCTTAATTTCTTATTTCTTTTTTTAATTCATATATATATCTCTCTCTTATAAATACATAAATATCTCTCTAGCCACATGTCACCCTCCTACAACACCACTTATCATGCTCTTACGATGCCACGTGTCACTCTCCTACGATGCCACTTGTAAAACTTCTATGCCGCCACGTGTCACTCTCCTACAATGCCACTTGTCACTCTCATATGCCGCCACTTCTATGATGACACTTGTCACTCTTCTATGGTGACACTTGTCACTCTCCTATGACACCATGTGTCAACTCACTACAACTCCAAGTCTCTTAGTCCCACTTATGCAAGCATCTCACGAGAGGGTTATGTCGCGCTCGCGACAGAATGCTCACATCCACTCTAACCAGCTGAAGTTCGGAAACTGCTGGAGGGCTCTGTCGCACCCGCGACACTATTTGTGCTTGCGACAGAACTCTCGCACATAAACTTACCTTTTTCGAACAAAACTCTGTAATTCTTCTAGGGCCACTTTGGGGTGTGACATTTTGAGTAACATCATTATGTATATAGGAAGTATAATATAGTTGACATGTAAAAGTTAACTGTTATACATATGTATACCGAAAATGAATATGTAACAAGTATAAAGCTTTTGTATTATGTACTGTTTATATATATGTTATAAGAGCTCTTTTTGTTTGGGCCCAACTTATTTCTAATTATTTGTTATTACCACTTCCGCTAGCGTATGTATATGTATGTGTATACGTATGTGTCCGCGTGGCACCCCGATATCCTCCCAAGGGGTATGGGGGTGTTACATTTAGTGGTATCAGAGCTCTAGGTTACTTGGTTCAGGACTAGAAGGTGATAGAGTATAGTTATGTTTATGTGTATGAGTTTGCTTAGAGTGTGGCCTAATGCAGATGCTTGTTTTGTAGGGTCTAGATGGAGTCCGACCCGAGTGAGCATGTAGGAGAGACTACAGGCAGTGTGAATCCGGTTCGAGTGGATCCACATGTACAAGCACAAGATAGAGAGGAAAGAGCAAGAGTTGTCCAGGACAACCCGGAGTTGATGCATGGGTTGGTACAGATCCTAGATAGACTGACAGCTCCTAAAGCTCCAACAGATTTGATAAGAAAGAGAGGAGCTGAAGAGTTCCATCGAACATCCCTAGATCAATCCGAGATAGCAGAATTCTGGTTAGAGAAAATAGAAAGAATTTTACAAGAGATCAGTTGCCCTCAGAACCAGAAAGTAGTTTGCGTCGTGTCATTGCTGCAGGGTGCAGCATATGACTGGTGGAAGTTGGTGTTGCAGCATCCTCAGAGACCCATGGAGTTAACCTGGGATTTCTTTGTTCGAGAGTTCAAGGAGACATTTGTGACCAAATCGTATAAAGATGCCAAGTGGAAAGAATTTATAACTTTTAAGCAGAGGAATATCACTGTTGCAGAATATGATAAAGAGTTTACTCGTTTGAGTAAATATGTACCGAAAGGGATGTTAACGGATGACTTCAGGTGCAGACAATTCGAAGATTGATTGAGAGAGAGCATAAGAGGACCGTTAGCTGCCATGGTTGCTTTACAACCGGTGGGTTATTATCCATTGGTGTTGGCAGCAATGAAAATGGAGGAATCTGAGTTGATAAAGCAAAAGAGAGAGCAGAAAAGAAGATTTCCAAGAGAAGATGAGGGAGTTGGTAGAGGAGCTAGAGTAGTAAAAAGAGGAAAGGATGAGCAAGCATCGGTACAAGTACCAACTTTGGTTGGAAGTGTGAGACCGCCTACTAGTAGAGGGAGTATGGCCCCAGAATGTGAGCACTGTAATAGACGTCACTGGGGCGAATGTAGAAAGCTCACTGGAGCTTGCTTCAAATGCGGTAGTACAGAGCATCTCCTTGCTCAGTGCCCTAAAACAAGAGAGAATATGGCATCACAAGTAAGTAAAGAAAAAGGGAAGGCTTCTGGGAATGTTAGAAGTGGAAGAGGAAGAAGTAGAGCTGAGAGACCGCCATCGGAAACAGTTGAGAGGCCATTCCCTACTGAGGATCAGCCACGTGTATATGCCATGACGACTGAAGAGGTGGAGGCATTGATCGGAACTTCTAGTAAGTCCTCTTATTAGTTTATACAATATATAGTTTGAATTAGTTGTTCGGTAGCGGGGGAAATTTCGAGGACGAAATTTCTTAAGGGGGAGAGATTTGTAATACCCCGAATTAGCCCTAGAAGAATGACAGAATTTTTATTCAAGAAAGGTTAGTGTTGTGTGTGTGAGTCCTGTCGCGAGCGCGACAGAACCACTCCGGTGATAGGGTATTTAAATTGGCCTTTTTAATTTGTAACTTTGTAGGAGAGCGACACATGGCGGTGTAGGGAGGTGACATGTGGCAAGAGCTTAATTAGTATTTTATTAAGTTAAAGGAGATTAGGATTAATTAAAAAGGAATAAGAATATAAATATGCATTTAAATGGTAGATGGCATTTATTACCATATTTAATTGTGGGATTGACTTGGACTTAGCTATTTCTTTCTTCTCCTTTCACGTGAGTTTCTTTCTTTTCCATTATTCTGCTCTTTCTTTTGTTCCTTCTTCTTCTTCTTTACATGTTTTGAGTGATTTATTTTGATTAGCTTTGAGAGGGGTTAGTAGAGCTTGATTAGGTCTCCTAAGAAGGTAAGCAATGCTATTTAGTTAGTATTGGTCTTCTTCTTTTATCTTATTTCTGTTTTTGATTTAAAGTAAGAGAGAAGAGTAACTTTGTTATTTTGAATGGTTTGTGTATGAAAGCTGTGGACAAGAGGCCCAATAAAGGCAAAGAGAAGGTCGGAGCCGAGTAGAGAGCGCGGTTCAACGTCCTAGAGGTTGGGATCGCGTGCGATCTTTATTGTTCATTTTGATTGGTTGTAGGGTTTTATGGTGTATGTATATGGATATGTTGTGATTATATGTGTGTTAAATGGTCTACATACAACTTTCATGTGTAAAGTGTGTTTGTGGGTGAATCCTTCTCAGAATGTTATCAGACCTCTGTGTATTGTATTTGACATAAGTAGAGTTACAAGACGTCAATTGAGTTGATTCAAATTTCATCTGAAACATAAGATCTGTAGCTAAAAATGTCTAAGAGGATTTTTGAGCTAATTCTTGCTATAAGTATCCCAAAAAGTAGTTAAAACATAGATGACCCTGTTTTGGCGGGTTCACTAGAACAGTATAGGTTATTTAGGTGATATCTTAAGTTATAGATGTCCAAATGACCTGAAAAGTGTCCCATTGGAAAGATAACATCCTAGGGAACAATTGTTATGAAGAACACGTTTCATAAAGAGTTGATCTAGATGGTGGTTTTTGCGATTCAAATTTAGGGTAAAAAGTGGTGCCGTGAAGCACCAAAGGCGAGTCTTTTGTCGCGAGCGCGACACATGTCGCGACCTCGCGGCAGAACAACTCATTTTAAGCTTTTTCTCCTTCATTTTGAGCTCCTAGTTGGCATGGGTCAACCCCTCGCCTTTCCCCTTAACTAAATTGTATATTGTTTTGATGTTTTACTCCCTGGAATGAACCCGTATTACCCCGGAATGTTTCTGTGATTTATACCCTACATGTTTAGGGTTATCAAATGATTATAGGATTAGTTATCTATGTAACCAATGCTACAGTATAAGAGTTAGCATTGACCATGTTCTGCCATGTGATATGAATTGTTGTATAATGCATTTGGTATAGAGTATAGAACCCTTATGGAATCTGTCTTTTGTCGCGAGCGCGACCTCTTGTCGCGATCGCGACAGAGAACCCCTTCTCGCCCTGTTCCACTTGTTTTGAAGAGTGTTTCCTTTTGTCTTGCTTTGCATGATGTATATGTATATGTCATGAAATTTGAATGTTATATGCTTTTAATTGTTGAACGTGATTAATAAAGACTGTATGTGAATTAAATGCCTCTAAAGTTGATGAGTTGTTATTGAGCCTGATTACCGTTATAGTGGATAGATAAGCATGCTTATAAAGGGCTAGAGTGCAGCTGCTAGAGTTGGCCTTAATTGTGCCCAGAGTTCGGAATACCTCGTGTATTCCATAGAGTTTGAGTTAATTCTCCATATGTAAGATACTGTAAACAGTATCCAGAGTTACCCGTATCCACCATGAAAGGAATTCAGGCTTGCCTTGTTAATGTTGTGTAGTGAACTTGAGATGATAAAAAAATTGCTCTGAATAAATGACACAACACGTGAGAGTAATGTTTAAATACATGAATACTCTATATAGAAGTACATGATTACATGTATGTGAATACATGGTGATTGCTATATTTGATTATATGCCCTGTATAAGTGTGTGAAAGTTATATGCATGAGATATTTAATTGTGATATATGAAATGTGTGATCTATGTGTGACTTCGGAAAGAAGTCCTTTGTATTATTTTCATCCCCACTAAGCATTATCGCTTAGCACGGATGTTTGTTTTCGTGTAGGTTACAGGTTCGAATCAGAGAACGTGCATCTGCAGGTCAGGGCCACTAGGAAGTTTTGCTATATCTTTTTGTATAAATTAGAGGTAGAGTTGGTGATGTTTTGAGTAACATCATTATGTATATAGGAAGTATAGTATAGTTGACATGTAAAAGTTAACTGTTATACATATGTATACCGAAAATGAATATGTAACAAGTATAAAGCTTTTGTATTATGTGCAGTTTATATATATGTTATAAGAGCTCTTTTTGTTTGGGCCCAACTTGTTTCTAATTATTTGTTATTACCACTTCCGCTAGCGTATGTATATGTATGTGTATACGTATATGTCCGCGTGGCACCCCGATATCCTCCCAAGGGGTATGGGGGTGTTACACAATCACTGAAAATCATTTCACAAATTGCCGATAATAACCTGCTAAATCGAAGAAACTCCTAATCTCAGGCACATTTCTGGGCGGTTTCTAATTCACAACTGCTTCTATCTTAGCTGGATCAACTTTAATATCCTCAAAAGAGATAACATGACTAAGAAAAGATACTTCCTTAAGCCAAAGCTCACACTTACTGAGCTTAGCATACAGCTAATGCTCACTCAAAGTCTGAAGCACAATTCTTAAATACTGCTCATGCTCTTTCTCATTCTTCGAAACACCAATATGTCATCAATAAACACCACTACAAACTGAGCCAAATACGGCCTGAACACTCTATTCATTAAATCCATGAATGTTGTAGGTGAATTAGTCAACCATAATTGCATTACTAGAAATTCATAATGACTATATCCAGTCCTGAATGCAGTCTTAGGTATATCCTCCTTCTTCACTTGCAGCTGATAGTATCCAAATCTCAGATCGATCTTAGAGAACACACCAAATCCCTTCAATTGGTCAAACAAATCCTCTATCCTCGGTAAAGGATATCTATTCTTCACTGTTACCTTATTAAGCTGTTTATAGTTAATACACATTCTCATTGTACCATCTTTTTTCTTAACAAACCACACTGGAGCTCCCCAAGGGGATACACTCAGTCTTATAAAACTTTTATCTAACTACTCTTGCAACTGAGTCTTCAATTCTTTCAACTCGGTAAGAGCCATTCGATAAGGCATATTAGACACAGGTGTTGTACCCCGCACAATCTCTATTGATAACTCCACTTCTCTTACAGGTGGTATACTAGCCAACTCTTCTAGAAAGACATCACAAAATTCCTTCAGTACTGGTATATCCTATTTTATAACTTGTTCCCTCTTTGAGTCTAACACAAGGGCTAAGAAAGCCTCACATCTTTTCCTCAAACACCGATACACTTACATAGTAGATATTGCATATACTAAGGGATTGGAATTCACACCCTTCACAATCACCTTAGACTGTTCAGAATTCCTAAGCACAACTGTTTTCTTTCTACAGTTAACAATCCATGCCCAATATCAAACAAACTCATCAAAAGGCAACTCTATCAGATCTACAAGAAACACTTGACCCTGCACCACTAAAGGGCAATCTCTATACACCTTATTCACATTAATGCTATTCCCCAATGGACTAGTCACACATATATCATAGTCTAAATGATCAACAATAAACATCTTATCACATAACATCTCAGAACACACATATGAATGCGTAGATCCAAGGTCAATCAATGCAAACATTTCTATATCAAAGAGTAGAAATGTACCAGCTATAACCTCTGGTGCATCCTGCTCTTCACGAGCCGTTATCGCATATGCTCGTGCTGGTGCTGTAGGTGGTCGATCAACAGATTCAAACACTGCACCACCTCATGACTAGCTACCCCTACCACATCCTCTATCTCTTCCACGGTTTACTGGAGGTAAATTAAATCCACCTCTACTACCTTTCTGCTGATTCCCTGTCACTTCATAGGCTTTAGGACAGATAGCCAAGAAGTGCTCTGTGCTCCCACATCAGAACCTCGTGGCAGTCAATGTCCAATAATCACCTCTATGATGCTTACAGCAATGGGGACACTCAGGCACATCACTTTTATTACCAGACACACCCTTGCCAGTATTAGATGCATAAGAAGATCCTTGCTTTTTGCCTCTGGTAGCTGGATTACTAGCTGACTCAATTGGAGGTGCCACTTAAGAATCTCTCACTCTCTTCCCCGAATGTGCCCCACCTCTATTAGAATTCCTCCTCTGCATTCTTTCCCTCTTAATCTCTTGTGACCTCTCCACTCACATAGCTACTTGTACAATCTGATAGTAGCTCACAGTCTGGGAAGTAGTCATAGAGATCAGTAATGCCTTAATTGGCTCATTCAAACCTTTCTGAAACTGTTGGCATTGAAACTCTTCTGTAAGCACACCTTCAGGTGCATACTTACTGAGCTTATAGAACTCTTTCTCATACTCTGCTACTGATATAACTCTCTGTCTCAAGTTCAGAAATTGCTTCCAATTAGCTTCCCGATATGCCTTAGTAATGTATTTAATACGGAACTCCTGTATAAAGAATTCCCAAGTGATCGGGTTCAAAAGTAATGGATGCCTTAGAACCTACTTCCACCAGTCATATGTAGATCCTTACAACAAAGATACTACACATTTCACGTTCTTCTCAGGAGGACATCTTATCTCACTAAGCACCCTCTGAACTTTCTCAATCCAGAATTCAGCTTTATAAGACTCATCCAAACTAGTGCCATAGAATTCCTCTGCACCATGCTTTCTTAATGATTCTAATGGAGCTTTTGGTGCTATCATCCGATCCAACACCCTTGTTATGTCTTGAGACATTTTTAGCAAAGGCTTCATTAGTGCAATTGGAACATCTCGTCACACACTCGGTGGTATAGACGGACAAGGTACAGACACTTTAGGTTCTCTCGAATTGACGCTTTTTGCAGTCTCTTCTCTAGCATCGTGATAAGGATCCATTGATCTGATATATACATAAGGACAGCCACATTAGGTCAACACAACTATATGCATCTGTGACGCGCGCCGGATCCCCGCGGCCGCCCATTCTGACCGCCCGCTCGAGGGCGATCGGGCAATTGTGGGTCCGTCAACAGCTTGCGATAAATCGTTAGTGCGTCTATGTTGGGCAACAAAGAGGTTTCATGGAGTCGCCACCCAATAGAACATTGGGAAAGTTTCTCTCGCCTCGGAGAGCCTAAGACTTGCGCATTTTATCCATATTGGGCCATGAGGCCTAGGATTAATGTCTAAATCTCGTGACACAAGAGGTGTCTTGGAGGATAACCTCTAGCCTCTTGAGCCCAAAAACCAGAGCAGGGTTCGGGACTTCTCATTTATTCGTACCTTGATTAAGTTTACAATTGAGTTTTGAATTTATTAGTTCTCTCTCTCTCCACACAATGCAAGTTTGGTTAAAGCACAATTTATTCATTTAATAGCATAAAATAAAATAGCATTAAAACGTCAAATAAATTTATAATAATACTAAGGGCAGAATACAACCCTCGTTTGTAAATGTGCAATACATGCATAAAACGGGTTATTCATTAACAATGAGGACATTGGTCCTCGCATGCATTCATTATGGAAAATAATTTTTATGTGATGGTTTTATTGGGTAAAAATAGGACATTGGTCCAATTTTATATAGTAAACATTTCATTTTGGTATAAAACATTTGTGTGGTGGTTCTTTTTAAAAGCGGTCGAAAATCATTTTATTATTACAGACCACAAATACATACAATAATAATTACATATTTCTAAATAAATAAATAAATGAATACATAAATAAATAACTAAATTCTAACAATAATAATAATGATAATAATAATAATACATAAAATTAAATAAATATTAATAATAATAATAATAAATAAATAAATAATAATATTAATTAATATTAATTAATAATATATTAAAATAAATTAATATAAAATAGGCTTACCGGATTTAGGTCGCCGGAGATTGGCCGGAGCGACGGTTGACGGCACCGCCAACACCGGACGGTAGATCGCCTCGTCGGGAGTCCAAATCCGGTGTCCACGCGCCGATCGGAGGTCCACCGTCGCCGGAAAACGCGATAAAGCGGTCCGGGTCCTTCTCCCTCACGCGCCGGTTGCCGGAGTCCGATGGAGAAGCGGCGGCGACGACTGGGTGCGCCCGGACGTGGTGACTCTTCCGGTGGGGCGCGTGCCTGAATCCGGCGTCGGAGGTGGCCGGCGGAGGCGACGCCTTCTCCCTCTCTCCTTTCTCCTTTTTCTTCTCTCCGGTCCGGCGTTTGGTTCCTGGGTCTGCTCTTCCTCTCTTCTTTCCTTTCTTTTTCTTTCCTTTTTCTTTCTTTTCCTTTTTTCTTTCTTTTGCTTGGCTTTTGCTCTCTTTGATCTGCCGACCTCCTTTAATTTTCTTCATCTTCTTCTTTTTATACACCCTCAAATTAGGGTTAAGGGTACAATGGTCATTTCCTACTTAATTCCCTCCTTTTCTCCTTTTCTTAATTTTAATTAATTTAATTCTAATAACACACATACATACTAATTTAATCAAACATCATACATATTAATTAAACATTACACACATTAATTAATCTACTTAATATATAATTTATCTAATTAATTAAACATTTTACATTTTAACTAATTAATTAACTAATTAATCTTTAATTTTACATGCATTTTAATTAATACAATAATATTAACTAATTAACTAATTAATTAACAAACAACATCAACTAATTAAATTTTACACATACACATATTTATATATTATCACATATATTATTTTTTTTGGGAGGGAATTATCAAGGATCAAAAATTACCATTGCCATTAAACCCGACTCGGGACCCGGTGTCTACAGCATCATATTCTACACTATGACCAGAAATGACTAAACCTATGCTCTAATACCACAACTTATAATGCCCATCCCCAACTGCACTTGTAGCTTCGCTACGACAGCCGAAAATAGTCATTACGTATAACATCACACGCATCACATAGCATAAACGCATACAATTAAATCTCAAATTTCATTTATACGCAGCGAAAATCAATACAAAACTTATACTGTCATCTTATAATACATATCATATTCAGCTGTTACAATATAACTCTTTACATGCCAAAACTATTAATTTACAGTATACATAATACAAAGAACCAAAACCTACACTAAGTAGCGAACTCTAGTGTTGACCAAAAGTAATGCAGGGCCGTCTGTAGACACCGGGTCCCGAGTGGCCAAGATCAGGATTACCCAATGATGAAATTAAGTGTGCCGATCTACAGGCAAAAAGAATGAAGTTGGAAGTGACGATTTCCTTGTCGATTTGTTGTTTTAAAATTAAATAAAAATGTATTTCAAAAATACTTTTAAAGTATTTTAAAATTTATTTTGTGGTGAAAAAAAAGTGAGTTTTTAAATTATAATATTAAAAAAAAAAAAATTCTGCGCGAGGGACGGGCAGGCCGTCGGTCACTCATTCAGACGGGCAGGCCGTCGGTCACTCATTCAGATGGGCAGGCCGTCGGTGGCCCCTCCATGCCCCTGTTCGTCCGTTTTGCCTATTTTGGCCATTTTTGGCCATAACTTCTTCATTTTAAATGCTTTTTAACTCATTTTTTTTGCAAAATTTAATTCAAAAATCCTTCTATCTTCTAACTCAATAAATTCAGTGGTTTTTTGTAATTATGGGAATTAAATGAATTTAATTTCTTAATTAAAAAAATCTGAATTTTAAGAGGGGATAAAAAGGATTTTGGAGAGAGAATTAGGGGGATTTTCTTTAGAAAATTTTTTACTTCTTCTTTCTTCTTTTCAAGAACAAATTCTCTCAATTTCTAAAGAAATTTCCAGCAATTCTTAAGGCAAAAAATAACTATTTTTGTTCTTGAGAATTTTCTTATTTTCAACCAAACAATTTTCTACTTTGAGACAAACAAATTAATTGTTTATTCTTGAGTAAAATTCATCTTTCAATATTTTATTTTTCTAATCATATTCATCAAATCAAGATAAGGAATTGGATCATCTACCTTCATCTCTTCAAGATAAATTTGAGGGTAATTATTCTTGGCTCAATTTCTTAAATTAATTTTAATTTCATTCTTTTGTTTTTATTTAATTAGTTAATATGTAAATTCTTTTAGTTCTATCATTTTCTTCTTATTTTCTTATTATTTTACTTTTATTCAATTGATTATCATGTAAATTCTTTTAGATCTATTATTTAATTGTTCATATTTCTTATTTTTTATTTAATTGTTCATACTATTATTTTTTTTGTTCTTATTTTTTATTTAATTGTTCATACTATTATTTTTGTTCATATTATTTTTATTTAATTGTTCATCTTTAATTGGATTGTTCATCTTCTTTGATTATTATTATTATTATTATTATTATTATTATTATTATTATTATTATTATTATTATTATCATTATTCTTGTTTATTTTTATTATTACCATCATTATTTTAATTTCATGCATGCTTTATTTTTATGCATGATTGGATTTTATTATTATTATATCATATTTTATATGCATGTTAAATTGTTAATTTGTTAAATTGCATATTTTTATTATGTCATTTTAAGTGGCTTGTCATACATGATGCCTTTTTATTTACTTTATTTTTATAGTATGTTTAACCCTTTTTTATTACTAACATGGCTTTTATTTGTTTCTTTTATTTCAATACTTGTTTTTTTATGTGTGAGTCTTTTCTATACCAAGTGGGAGCCCATGAAGATTTGAAGATCCATTTGGATGTTGTTTTTTATTATTTTTATTATTTTGATTTCCTTTGGATTTATTATTATGTAATTTGTAACAATAAATTTATTTTCATGCACGTTAATTAAGAAAATCACAAAAATTTTTCTATTAAACTAAATTGGATTTTATTTAATAAAAATGGGACCAATGTCCTAGATTTTTTTTATCCAAAATAAATTATCACTTTAAAATTGTTTTCTTAAATTATGCATGAGAGGACCAACGTTCTCATTTTTAATAAATAGCCCGATTTATGTATGATTTGCATTTTATTTACAAATGGGGGTTGTATTCCGCCCCTAGTTTTATTGCAATTTATTTTGCTTTCACTTACTTTATTTATCACTTTTATTATATGATTGATATGCGTTTAATTAAATTGCATTAAAAATTGAATGAGAAATGGGATGAAATACTAAATTCAAAACTTGATTATAAACTTAGCCAAGGTATGAATAAATGGGGAGTCCCGAACTTTCTCTGGTCTTTGGGCTCAACGATTACAATCCTAGGCTCCTTAGGGCGAGAGGTTTACCTTCCAAGACCCCTTTGGCTGGCCCAAAATGGATACTAAGCGCAGTCTTAGGCTCTTCGAGGCGAGAGAAACTTTCCCAATGTTCTATTGGGTGGCGACTCCATGAAACCTCTTTGTTGCCCAAAATAGACGCAGCTTGTAAATACCTTACAAGTTTTTATGAACCTCTCCCGATCGCCCTAAGGCGGGCTTTTGGGAGGCATCGAGGTTCGGCGCGCGTCACAGTGGCGACTCCACTGGGGACTTTAGAGACTTCCCTTCAAAAATACATTGGCTAAAATTTATAATTTAGTTTTAATTTAAAATTTCTTCCCTTTTCAAAAATTGCATTTGCATATCATTAGAGCCTTAGATTTATGCTAGTTTGGTCCCTTTTCTAGCCCCGGTGCGTTCCCGAAGCACGACCCTATTTTCACTCAATTTAGGGAAGTGTTAAGGATAATCACCAGCCCAAGCCTCGTACCGTTATGGTATATTAAATGGTGACCCGATCAGTCGTTACGCTCGTGATGAGCTAGACCCGTCGGCAGGGATCATGCTTGGATAGCCCTAAAGTAACACCACCCTTTGACCAAAGCTCATGTAATGGCAATAGATACTTCCCCTATGTGGTATGAACCGTAATACCTTGCTCGCTATATGGATCATTTTGTATTGGACAAACCCAAATAATCTGATTGGTCACCTAATCAAAGGCTTTTATGCCCAGATAGGTCCATGTCAACTTATTCGGACTGCCTAAATACATGATGGTCAAAACAACCATACGTATGTACATTAGATAGGAGAGGTTATGCTGCCGATTTTCCACCGAACACCATACGCGTCTAAAGGGTTCCCTGTTAACCCTTGGATAAAGCCCACCTAGGAAAGAGACTATGCTACCTCGTGTGTGGGAGAGATAAGGTTGGAAGGATCTATCTGCTTGCATGTGTTTGTCTATGCTGCATCAGCACGACCATGCATTGCATTTCAATCATGCATTATCCTAACGAGATGTATTTGTTTCAGCCATCATAGATTCACCCGGGTGGTTTAGGGGTCCCGACGGTCGGTTGAGAAGGATTCCACTCTTGGGGTTACCAGAGCTAGTTCAGAGCTCAGATTCTCTTTCAGATAGTAGTGAGACTTTCTCTTCAGAATCATCAAGTATGTCTAATCCAACCAGTGGGTCTGATGCAACCATGGCTATGATTGCCGAGGAAGTGGGGAGAAAGATGGAAGAGTTTGAGGCTAGAATGATGGCCATGATGGGTAATCTTGCCACTACCATAGCTGGGCAACAAGTTGCTACTGCTCCTATTAGGGGGCCAGATGAACAAGGGGCTGTGAGAGCTGTAGCTGACCCACATGTGGTTGAGCAAAGAGCACCAGCACTTGTTGAGCGCAGAGAAGGCCTGAGATCTGAGGTTGACCTTTGGGAAAATGAGCAAGAAGAACAGATGGTAGCAAAGGGAAAGTCACCCAAGCTGGAGGAAGCAATGTGGAGGAAAATGGAGGAGAAATTTGAGGCTATGACCAGGATGATGATGATTGGAAGGGGAATGAATCCCGAGGATCGAGAGCTCGATGGTGATGATCTGATTCCCCAGAACTTCAAGATGCCTGATATCCCAAAATTTGATGGCACCTCTGACCCTGCCGCACACATCAAGCAATACTCGCTGGTCATGAAGGGAACGACCTTAACAAGAAAGCAAAAGATAGAGTATTTCTGCTTGAGTCTCACAGAAGCTGCTATTGATTGGTACCATGGGCTTGAGAGGAGGTCTAAGGAGGATTGGGACTTGCTAACCGAAGAGTTTCTTAAGCAGTACGATTGCAGTACCCGGATGGAGGTCACTTTGAAGGATCTAGAGCTACTACAGCAGAAGGCTGGGGAGTCTTTCCATGAGTATCTTACTCGATGGAGAAATCGGGTTATGGAAATGAAGCGCAAGCCTGATACTTCTGATCAGATCCGGCTATTCATTCGAAATGCAAGCCCTTACTTGAGAGATGGACTGACAATGAAGGGACTCAAGGATTGGGAGTCCTTGAAGGACATTGCCATAGAAGCAGAAGGAGAACATTTAGCTAAGAGGGCAAACAGCGAGTCCTATGCCAGGAAGGGATACAGCAATCAGGGGATAGCCAAGCCAGCAAGTTCAAGCAGTGGTAACAGAGGTGGGAAGACAGCTGAGGTGTCTGCAACAGGTGTAAGTCAGAGGTATTTCTCCAACTTGGGTAGGCCTTTATCATGGGTGCTGAAGAGGCTAGTAAAAGAAGGAAAACTGCGACCCCTATCACCTAGGCCGGCCAAGACCCAGGGGCAGCCAGGGCACAAGGAAAATGAATATTGTGCATTTCACCAATATACCGGGCATTTGACAGATGATTGTATAACGCTAAGGCATCAGGTCCAAGATCTAATTGACAACAAGCAGATCACTGATCCTGAAAAGAGAGAAAGTAAGAAGAAGGCTAATTTTAATGCTGTGCCACCACCTGTCTTTATGGTTGGGTCTAGCCTACCAGAATTGTATGTGATGCAGGATTTATACGGAAATGAGTATGTCGCTATCACTCGCCCTGAGGCAAGTGAAGAAGGGATTCCCGTGATGACGATAGACTGTTGGTCCACTAGTGAGAGTGGAGATGAAGAAGATGAAGAGAAAGATAGAGAATTCGCGGATCCATGGGATTCGGAAGAGGGGGAAAGAGTTGAGGCTGTAACAAGAAGTGGGAGAGTGGTCCCCGAAGTTGAGAAGCAGCAGGACACAGTGCAAGCACCTATAGAAAAGGAGCCGGAAGAAAGTGCCATAGTGAAGCAGCTGAAAAAGACCACGGCTCAGATATCAATTTGGGACCTTTTGAGACAGTCCCCCTCCCACAGACAGAAGTTGGTTGAGGCATTAAGTGAGTCCACTGTAGCCACTACAATTTCTCCATCTGAGCTGCTAGACCTTGTAAAAGGGAGATCCGGAGAGAAACTGGTGTTTTCTAACGCAGACTTACCGGTAGAGGGCCGCAATCACAATCGGCCGCTGTACATCAAGGCTCAAATTAATGACAAGCATACCGCTTGTGTTATGGTTGATGATGGCTCATCCATAAATGTTTGCCCTCTAGTTGCACTTCAGGCTTTTGGGCTAAATGAAAGCATGTTGAGCAAGTCTGATTTAACTATCACAGCCTATGACAATTCTCGAAGACAGGCATCGGGAACTTTCAGAGCTCTGGTCAGGACTGGGCCTATCGAGACAGAAACATAATTTGTGGTCTTGCCTATCCCGGCGAATTTCTCAGCTCTGCTTAGAAGGCCATGGTTCCATAAATTGGGAGGAGTGCCCTCTACCCTACACCAGATGATTAAGATACCTCATGAAGGAGAGGTGGTGACTATTAAAGTAGCTAGAGAAAACCAAGTGTCTACCTTGGGGATCTCTAATCAGCCATTCAGTGGTTTTCATATATCGATGATAGGAGAGGAGCAGGGCTTGGCAGATAGTCCTCAAGTAGTGAATATGATGAAGAAGATGCACTTTCTCCCAGGGGCTGGTCTGGTTAAAAACTCGCAAGGGCTGCAGGATGCTATCACCACACAAGGCCAGAAAGATTGGAAGGGTTTGGGCTACAAAGGAGAGCATGGTAAGAAGAAAGTATCGGAGAAGATTCCCCACATTTTAGAGAGTTTTGTTCCCTCATCTTCAGTCTGTGCTTACACGGGAGAGGAGGAGCCTCTATGGGTAGATGGAAAGATCGTTCCGGGGTTTGAAATTTTCAATGATGTCTTCGACTGGGATATTGGAGTTATCAAGTCTGCAGAGAACTTCTGGGATGAGGAGATCATGACTCAGTGCAGTGTCTGGGATAGGGATGAGCCTGAGGAGATTGTTACTGATAAGCTATTAGCCACCAGACTTAAGGGAAAGGAAAAGATGGTAGAGCTAGAGATTGAAGATTTGAAGATTTTATCGGATGTAGTTGAAAAGCCTCCACCAAGCCAAGAAGTCAAAGCCCAGTCGGCTGCAATAACATCATCGATAGGGGATGAAGACAATAGTTATTTAGATACTATTTTTATGCTAGAACTTTTTAATGACAATGTTAATGTTTCTGATTACATCAATGAGATGAACAACTTTGCTTACTTGTGTGATGTTTCTGATGATTTCATTCCTCATGATCATAAACATGATGCATTCATTTTTGACATTAACTCAACTAGCACGACTGCATTTAATCTCGGAACTTTGGAGAATCCAAAGGAAATTTTGATAGCATCAGATATAACTCCTGAGGAGAGGCTAAAATTTGAGAGAATATTAAAAAAATATAAAAAAGTCTTTGCCTGGACCTACAAGGACATGCTGGGAATCGATCGAGATGTAGCCGAACATGCCATTCCAACGTACCCAGAGAGTAAACCGGTCAAGCAAAAGCTCAGAAGACTTAGGCCAGAATGGGCTCAGAAGGTGAAAGAGGAAATCCATAAGCAGATTGAGGCTAAGTTTCTACTGGAGGTTAAATACCCGACGTGGCTGGCTAATGTGGTTCCTGTGGCTAAAAAGGATGGAAAAGTTCGAGTATGTGTGGACTATCGGGACCTGAACAAAGCCTGCCCGAAAGATGATTTTCCTCTGCCTCATATTGATGTGCTGGTAGATAGTGCCGCTGCTTGCATGATGTACAGCTTCGTAGATGGGTACGCAGGGTACAATCAAATCCTTAACAAGATAGTGGATCGGATTAAGACAGCCTTCATCACCGAATGGGGTACATTTGCTTACCGGGTTATGCCTTTCGGACTAAAGAACGCGGGAGCGACCTATCAGAGAATGGCCACCAGAGTCCTTAATGACTTGATTCACAAAGAAGTGGAGGTGTATGTTGACGACATGATGATCAAGTCAGCTACCAGAGAAGGTCACTTCGAGGCCTTGGAAAAGTTCTTTCAAAGGATTAATAAGTATGATCTACGCCTCAATCCCAAGAAGTGCATTTTTGGAGTTACCTCAGGTAAGCTGTTAGGCCATGTGGTAAGCCAGAGAGGAATTGAAGTAGATCCTGACAAGGTTAGGGCCATCAGAGAGATGCCAGTGCCTCAAAAAGAGAAAGAGGTTAGAAGTTTCTTGGGAAAGCTTCAGTATATCAGCCGGTTTATTGCCAAGCTGGCTTCAGTATGTGAGCCCATCTTCAAGCTTCTTAGGAAGAATCAGCCGGTGGTGTGGAATAATGATTGTCAATTGGCTTTTGATACTATTAAGGATTATCTCCTGAATCCTCCAGTTTTAAGACCACCACGGCATGCCAAGCCACTAATCCTGTATCTGGCTATAGAAGACAATTCAGTGGGTGCCATGATGGCCCAGGAGGATGATTTTGGGGTAGAGTTTGCTGTCTACTATCTTAGCAAGAAATTCTTGGCATATGAAGCCAAATATGTGGAAGTGGAAAAGATTTGCTTAGCAGTTGTTTGGGCTTCTAAGAAGTTGCGGCACTATTTTCATTCCTTCAGTGTACAAGCGGTTGCTAAGCATAACCCGCTTAGGTACCTTCAGGAAGCGCCCTCTTTGCTGGGAAAGATGGGAAGGTGGTTACTACTATTGCAGGAGTTCGATATCAATACATCACCAGGAAAACCATTAAAGGAAGAGCTGTAGCTGAGTTTTTGGCTGAGCATCCTATTGAGGGAGACCAATTCGAATACAATTTCCCAGATGAAGATGTCATGGCCATAGCAGTACAAGGGTGGCAATTGTTCTTTGATGGGGCAGTTAACAGTAAAGGGGCAGGAGCAGGGATCATTCTTACGACCCCAGATGGTGAAAAGCTGCCATTAGCCAAAAAGTTGAGGTACAAGGCGACCAATAATGAAGCTGAATATGAAGCTTGCATCTTCGGATTGGAAGCACTGCTGGCTCTGGGGGCAAAGACCGCAGAAGTCTTCGGAGATTCTTCATTAGTAATTCATCAGATCAGAGGGGAATGGTCAGTTAAGGAAGAGAGGTTGTTACCTTACGTTAAGCACTTGAGAATGTTGAGTAGCCAGTTTGAGACTTGCACTTTTCACTTCACCCCCAGGGATGAAAATCAATTGGCTGATGCTCTCGCAACATTGGTGTCCATGTGGGATAACCCAACAGGGATTGCTATGAAACCCGTGCTAATCTCTAGCTCGGAAAAGCCTTGTTTTGAAGCTGAGCAGGTGATGGATTTTGGGGCCACTGATGGAAACCCTTGGTACTATGACATTCAGAATTATTTAGAATGGTCAATTTTTCTAGAGGAAGCCACTGAGAAAGACCAAAGGATGATCAGGAAGTTATCCACTCAGTTCATCAGTGTAAATGGCACTTTGTATAAGAGACAAGTTGATGGCATCCAGTTAAGATGTTTGGCGGAGAAAGAAGCTGAAAAGGTAATGGAAGAGGTTCATGCCGGAGTCTGTGGAGCTCACATGAATGGTTTAGCCTTAGCGAAGAAGATCATGCGCCAAGGATTCTATTGGCTCACAATGGATACGGATTGTTCAAAATATGTGAAGCAATGCCAGTTATGCCAGCAATACGCGAATTTAAGGCATGTCCCAGTTTCAGAGCTACATAATTTGACATCTCCATGGCCATTTGCAGCTTGGGGGATAGATATCATAGGCGAGATACGTCCTACAGCTTCTAATGGGCATAGGTTCATTATAGTCGCCATTGATTATTTCACTAAGTGGGTCGAAGCTGAATCTTTCAAGAAGATTGATGCCCGAGACATGGCTAAGTTCATCGAGAGGAATTTGATATGCAGATATGGCCTCCCACACCATATTGTATCTGATAATGGGGTGCAATTCTTAACAGAAACTAAACAGATGCTTCAGAAGTATGGAATCCAGCATCACAAGTCTTCTCCTTACCGTCCTCAAGCTAACGGTGCGGTTGAAGTAGCGAACAAGAATGTTAAAAGAATATTGGCCAAGATGGTTCAGAGCTATAAAGATTGGGCGGAAAAGCTGCCTTTTGCACTCTGGGGTTATAGAACCACAGTCAGAACCTCTACGGGAGCAACACCATTCTCCCTGGTATACGGAACTGAAGCAGTTCTGCCGGTTGAAATTGAGCTGAAATCTTTAAGGGTAGTCATGGAAGCCGAGATTCCAGAGACAGAATGGGCACAACAGCGATTGTTGCAGTTGAATCTGTTGGATGAAGATAGGTTGAGAGCCTATTATCACAATCAAGTTTATCAGAAGAGACTAGCTCGGTCCTTTAGCAAGAAGGTACGAAAGCACCCGTTGAAGGAAGGGGACCTGGTTTTTAAGATGATGAGGCCGGGAGTGCCAGACATACGAGGAAAATTCAGACCAACCTGGGAAGGTCCGTTCATTGTGAAAAAGTTGCTAACAAAGGGAGCAGCAATCTTGGCAGACAGTGATGGGAATGAGTTTAAAGACCCGGTCAATATCGATAGACTAAAGAGGTTCCATGGCTAAAGACTAGAAAATAAAAAGAAGAGAATAAATGCCCGCAGGTCGAAAACCGAAAAAAGGCGGCCTTGCTAAAATTGGGCGCCCTGTCAGGGTGAAAACCGAAAAAAGGCATCCTGGGCAAAAATTAAGGGCCAAGAGAAAATGTTCAATCGAGAAAACCCACGAGGGCCGATTGATAACAGGAGTTTGATGCTTACAAGATCTATTCCGAGATTAGGTGTGGTCTTGTGTTTTTGATTTCTGTCAAATGAAGATCATGTATGATGAAATCATATAGAAATGTACTCAATTTTGCAATGAATAAAGATTACAGTTTGCATTTTCATTGGCTTTTAGTTCTGCCTTAAAAATATATTATCTATTTATCTAATGACTGTCGCCTTTTTGATTTTGTCGGGAGGTGCTTAAGCGGATATGTGCTACTCATTTTTAGCGAAGGTTTTGATAATGGCCTTCTCTTGTAAAAAAAAATAAAAAAAAATAAAAAAAAAGGCCGTTAGAGATGAAAACCGTAACTGGCTCTCTAAGCAAAAGTTAGGCCAAGGGCAGGGTGAAAACCTGGAGACAGGCAGTCTGCCCTACAAGAAAATGAAATGAATAAAAGCCGCTGGATTGGGTTGGGTTCATTCCAGGCAAAAAAAAAAAAATTAGGCAAAGGGTTATGTGAAAATCCCTAAAGGGACACATTTTCCCACGAAGAAAAGCTAGTGTGAAAATCCACAAGGGACGCACTACCTTTAAAGCAATAACGTTCGATGCTGGGAGCGATAAGGCGGCATTCTTTCAGATAATCCTATTTCAATCAGTTAACACACAACACAGAACATGAATCCCGGGTAAATGATCATTGACCAGGGGGCAAAGGATATACACCGGACGCCTCTTTCAGAAAACTTGTCGACGATCCTCAGGATTCAGGGGGCATGGTAGAGCAGACAAGCTATAACTTCAGCAAACCTTGGACCACCTAGGGCACAATCTATACATTTTTGCAAGCATTTGCATTCCATATCATACACACATGATTTCTTGTATATTCCTATGCATACAATCATACAGGAGAAATCGGCTGGGAACACCAACAAAAGCCGAATGACGACACCAGTCCAAGCATCTAAAGGAGCACAGCTCAAAAAAAAATTCACAGCGGTTAGCACAATGGTGGCACTACCCACAAGAGGTTAGCACGACCACGGCACTACCGATTCACAGCGGTTAGCACGATGGCGGCACTACCCACAAGAGGTTAGCACGACCACGGCACTACCGATTCACAGCGGTTAGCACGATGGCGGCACTACCTACAAGAGGTTAGCATGACCACAGCCCTACCAATTCACAGCAGTTAGCACGATGGCGGCATTACCCACAAGAGGTTAGCACGACCACGACGTCACCAGTTACAACCAAAAGACAGCCTGCCTATAGCACGGCAACAACAGTCATCATAACTCCATCCAGCAGGAAGATCGCCGCTTCAGGTACGTGTTTCTTTCCTTTTCCTGAATTTTGGCTCACCTAGGCACCCACACACTAGCCTCCCCAAAATTGGGGGCAACTGTAGACACCGGGTCCCGAGTGGCCAAGATCAGGATTACCCAATGATGAAATTAAGTGTGCCGATTACAGGCAAAAAGAATGAAGTTGGAAGTGACGATTTCCTTGTCGATTTGTTGTTTTAAAATTAAATAAAAATGTATTTCAAAAAAAATTCTGCGCGAG
The DNA here is from genome assembly GCA_947683425.1 of Excoecaria cochinchinensis. NCBI lineage: Eukaryota > Viridiplantae > Streptophyta > Magnoliopsida > Malpighiales > Euphorbiaceae > Excoecaria > Excoecaria cochinchinensis. Next base: position 31,550,754 of record CANTUQ010000146.1, on the reverse strand, counting down.
GGACGGGCAGGCCGTCGGTCACTCATTCAGACGGGTAGGCCTTCGGTCACTCATTCAGACGGGCAGGCCGTCGGTGGCCCCTCCGTGCCCCTGTTCGTCCGTTTTGCCTATTTTGGCCATTTTTGGCCATAACTTCTTCATTTTAAATGCTTTTTAACTCATTTTTTTTGCAAAATTTAATTCAAAAATCCTTCTATCTTCTAACTCAATAAATTCAGTGGTTTTTTGTAATTATGGGAATTAAATGAATTTAATTTCTTAATTAAAAAAATCTGAATTTTAAGGGGGGATAAAAAGGATTTTGGAGAGAGAATTAGGGGGATTTTCTTTAGAAAATTTTTTACTTCTTCTTTCTTCTTTTCAAGAACAAATTCTCTCAATTTCTAAAGAAATTTCCAGCAATTCTTAAGGCAAAAAATAACTATTTTTGTTCTTGAGAATTTTCTTATTTTCAACCAAACAATTTTCTACTTTGAGACAAACAAATTAATTGTTTATTCTTGAGTAAAATTCATCTTTCAATATTTTATTTTTCTAATCATATTCATCAAATCAAGATAAGGAATTGGATCATCTACCTTCATCTCTTCAAGATAAATTTGAGGGTAATTATTCTTGGCTCAATTTCTTAAATTAATTTTAATTTCATTCTTTTGTTTTTATTTAATTAGTTAATATGTAAATTCTTTTAGTTCTATCATTTTCTTCTTATTTTCTTATTATTTTACTTTTATTCAATTGATTATCATGTAAATTCTTTTAGATCTATTATTTAATTGTTCATATTTCTTATTTTTTTATTTAATTGTTCATACTATTATTTTTTTTGTTCTTATTTTTTATTTAATTGTTCATACTATTATTTTTGTTCATATTATTTTTATTTAATTGTTCATATTTAATTGGATTGTTCATCTTCTTTGATTATTATTATTATTATTATTATTATTATTATTATTATTATTATTATTATTATTATTATTATTATTATTATTAGTATTATTATTATCATTATTCTTTTTTATTTTTATTATTACCATCATTATTTTAATTTCATGCATGCTGAATTTTACATGCTTTATTTTTATGCATGATTGGATTTTATTATTATTATATCATATTTTATATGCATGTTAAATTGTTAATTTGTTAAATTGCATATTTTTATTATGTCATTTTAAGCGGCTTGTCATACATGATGCCTTTTTATTTACTTTATTTTTATAGTATGTTTAACCCTTTTTTATTACTAACATGGCTTTTATTTGTTTCTTTTATTTCAATACTTGTTTTTTTATGTGTGAGTCTTTTCTATACCAAGTGGGAGCCCATGAAGATTTGAAGATCCATTTGGATGTTGTTTTTTATTATTTTTATTATTTTGATTTCCTTTGGATTTATTATTATATAATTTGTAACAATAAATTTATTTTCATGCACGTTAATTAAGAAAATCACAAAAATATTTCTATTAAACTAAATTGGATTTTATTTAATAAAAATGGGACCAATGTCCTAGATTTTTTTTATCCAAAATAAATTATCACTTTAAAATTATTTTCTTAAATTATGCATGAGAGGACCAACGTTCTCATTTTTAATAAATAGCCCGATTTATGTATGATTTGCATTTTATTTACAAATGGGAGTTGTATTCCGCCCCTAGTTTTATTGTAATTTATTTGCTTTCATTTACTTTATTTATCGCTTTTATTATATGATTGATATGCGTTTAATTAAATTGCATTAAAAATTGAATGAGAAATGGGATGAAATACTAAATTCAAAACTTGATTATAAACTTAGCCAAGGTATGAATAAATGGGGAGTCCCGAACTTTCTCTGGTCTTTGGGCTCAACGATTACAATCCTAGGCTCCTTAGGGCGAGAGGTTTACCTTCCAAGACCCCTTTGGCTGGCCCAAAATGGATACTAAGCGCAGTCTTAGGCTCTCCGAGGCGAGAGAAACTTTCCCAATGTTCTATTGGGTGGCGACTCCATGAAACCTCTTTGTTGCCCAAAATAGACGCAGCTTGTAAATACCTTACAAGTTTTTATGAACCTCTCCCGATCGCCCTAAGGCGGGCTTTTGGGAGGCATCGAGGTTCGGCGCGCGTCACACCGTCCTTCACTTCGGAACCTACACGAATTAACACATGTGCTAAGCGATAACACTTAGTGGGGAAATAATATACAATATAAAAATATTCATAACATTCATTATATGACATCAGATATGTTCTATATTCATTTTTCATCATAAAGATGCTCTAATAATCATAACATTGAGCATATCACAGTGCATATGTAGCATGCTTAGAAAATCATATTCAAACATCACCTTATCACATGGCAATCTTATAATGAATCATGTTCACATTATTATATCACATATTATTCACATGGCTCATTATTATTTATTCATTCATTATTTGCCTTACCTGCAATTTATAGATGAGGATAACGGGTATCGCATTTGTACTCGTTAGTACCACATTTCGCATCTGTATCTGAAGATACACACTTTCGCATTAGTACCCATAGGTACCAAAATAATCAATAATATATAAGTAACTGTCTGAACCCAAAAAGGATTCTATACACATTGGGGATTCCGAAAGGAATCTAATGCTTCGACTGCAACACTTTGACCCTATAAGCATGGCTATCTATCCACTACTCGACTTGCAGGCTAAATTATTAATCCAATTCTTTATAGATTAAAACATTCATATATTCTCATGAAGTAAATCTTAACATACACATTGTAAGCACCGTGTCTTGGAGCGGTCCGGATCAGAGATTACCCTATGATGAAATCAGTATCCGAGCCTGTAAAAATGGTTTGGATTTGGAGGTTTTAGTCCCATGCTCCACGAGAAATAAGTCTTTTCACCTTTCATAGGCAGAGGGGGAGAAAACAGGGAGTTTTCGAGTAAAAAAGGTATATTTTCCTCCACACACGGCCAGCCCTTCTGTGAGGGCCAGCCCGTCGGTTAGGGCCACAGACGGCCTGTGGTATTTTCCGACGCCCGTTAGAAAGCACCGCCTGATTTTTCGGAGCACGCAACCTTTCCGACGCTCGTCGGTGGATGTGGCAGGGCCGTCGGATGAATCCTTGTGTCAGAAGGATTCTTGCGACGCCTGCCTCCATACACCGACGCCCGTCGGTCATGCCTGGTGTGACGCGCGCCGAACCCGAAACAACCCAGCAAGGGCCCTCCTTTGAATTCGCTTTAGGATTCGAGGTATGAAGGTTCGCGTCTTTTGATCATGGACGCCATGAGACATCATCGGTGTATCCCTCCCAATAGAACATTGGGGAGAATAACCTAGCCTATTGACGCCTAAAGGCACCTTTGAGGTATTTGGAGTCGCCACCCAATTTGCAAGAAATTGGGAAAAGGTTTCTCACCTCTATTGGTCTAAACCAGAGATATGGTGTCCGGAACTTCCCTCTTATTTATGCTTTGGTTAATTATAAATGGGTTTTTAAATTCTTAAAATTATATCTCTCATCTCATACGAGCGATGCATTAAAATAAAAGCGCATTTCAAGCACGTAAAGGAAGTAAATGAAAGCGATAAATAAAGTAAATAAAGAAAGCAATAAATGAAAGCGGTAAACACGCAAGCACGCAATTACAATAAAAATAGGGGCAGAATACAACCCCAATAAAAGGAGATCAAAGATGTAAGTGGGATGGAATACAATCTCCAAAAGATAAATAAAGTTGCCCCAAAATTAATTACAAGGGCCCAAAAAAGAAATGAACTTGAATTTAAAACACTCACTTAAGATTAAAATAAAAGAACATACATAAATCGGGACATTATTTGAGGAACGTTGGTTCCTTCGCGCTTGTTCGAAATTTAGGAACATTGGTTCCTTCGTATTAATTTGAAGAGGGTTCGAAGAGTCATTTTTGATTGCTTGAATTGAAAAACCGGGATGAGTGATCCCATTTTTGTAGAAAAGTTAACTCTTCGTTTTAATTGTGACATTTTTATTGTCGGGCTAAAACAAGGGACATTGGTCCCAATTTTTTTAGTGAAGAATCCAATTTAATTGTAAAAATATTTTTGTGACTTTTTATCACACGCGTACAAAAATAAAATAAGTACTTACAAATAAACACGTAACACATAAAGAGAAGGAATTAAGAAAGATCTCACCGAGCAAGGCGATATTCCACGTGTCGCAACCCATCCGGGGAGCCGTGAGAACGCTTACACTACCCGACCCAAATTAAACTTATACAAAGATAATGTCGAAAATAATATCAGTAAATATTTTAAGTAAATTAATCAAGCAAGTGCAAAATATAACAATAATAATAAATGATAAATAATGATAACGACAATAATATTATGATAACAAATAATAATATTATGTGGCACATAAACATTAGCATGACAGTAAGTAGGTAGTGATAATATTAATAATTATAATAACATAATATCAATAAATATAAAATGAATATATAATAATGATAATAATAAAAAACAGAATATTAACAATAGTAAATAAATGGTGATAGTAATAGTAACAAAATAAGAATGACGGCAATAATAATAATAATAATAATAATAATAATAATAATAATAACTAATTAATGCAATAACTATGAAATGCATAAATGATAGTAATAACAGTAAATACAAAAAGGACAACAAATAAATAAGTATATAATGAACACTAATAATAATGACAATATTAATAATAATGATAATAATAATAACAAACAAACATATAGAGGCATGTTAATAATGATGGTAAGGAAAGAATAACAAAACTAAGAAAAATAATAATAATAAAAACAATACTAACCTAATACATTAAACGAAACCATCAATCACAAAAGTATTCATGAAGAAAAAAGAATGGCATGCCCACAGTGACTAAATCAAAGAGAATAATAGGCAAATGACATAGTATTTAATGGCAAAAAAATGAAGAAATATTTTACAATAATAAATAATATACAAACGAGTAAATGAAATTGGCCCAAGAATGTTTACCCTCAGAATTTTTAGGTCGGAAATGCGGCGTCCCGATCCGCTCCTCTTGTCAATTTTAGTGATAAGTATTTAGGGAAGATATGAAAATCTGTGTTCTAAACGAATTAATTTGAGAAAAATGTTTTTTTTTTGTGGGATGAGAAAGCCAAGAAAATTGATTTTTCTTGCTCAAATCAACCCAAGATCAAAGGTTTTTAGTAGCAAAAACTAAAATGTGAGACTAAGGCTTGAAGATTTCTTGAAGAATTTTTAAGAAAAGGAACAGCTTCCTGGAGAGTAGCCAAGACCAAAGAAAGCCAAAGATTTTTTCTTTTCAAATATCTCCCGTCCCCCTCAAAAATGAGGGCTAATTCCTCATTTAAGGTTGTCTTAGCCAAAAATGGCAAGGGACAAAAGAGACTTACATTTTTAGTTAATAAAAAATGTCATAAAATGGTGAAACAAGAAAAAAAGTCAGACTGAAGAAAATCAGACTGAAAACAGAGGAAAAAACGGACAGGCGAAGACCAGGTCGCGCGGAGAGGGCAAGGGCGCGCGCGGCAGCAGCCTGCTGCGCGCGTGGTGCCCCCGCACCGCGCGCGGCAGGCAGCTACCTCGCGCGCAGGGGGGGCGCGCGAGGCAGCCTGCCTCGCGCGCAGGGGGGGCGCGCGGCGCCCCCTGCCTCGCGCGCAGGGGGCTGCGCACGAGGCCCCCTGCCTCGCGCGCAGGGGGGGCGCGCGTAGGGGGCTGCGCACGAGGCCCCCCGCGCGCCCCCCGCCTCGCGCGCAGGGGGTCTGCGCGCGAGGGGCCTGCCTTGCGCGCAGGCAGCCCCGCGCTGCCGCAGGCGGCCTTCGCTACTTTTTTTTTTTTAATTTTAAATTTTGACACAAAATTAATATATATTTTTTTTACTCCATCTTAATTTTAATTTCCCCAAAAATATATATTTTTAATTATTTTCCGAAAAACACACCTTTGACAAGGGAACGATCGATTCTCACATTTCTTGCCGAAAATCGGTCTTCTATTTCATCATCGGGTAATCCTGATCTTGGACCGCCTCGGGACCCGGTGTCTACACCTGGCCTATAAAAGCTTCGGATTTTCTCCTAAAAAAGGTTCCAAAAAATTTTCAAGAGGGGAAACTCTGCCAAAATTCAAGCATATTTTCTCTCTCTTCCAGCAAACACATTCATAAAGAATTTCTTTCAATTAGAGGATCAAATCATTAAAAAGAAACTAAAACTAATTAGTTTTCTTTAGATTTTGATTCCAAAGTCAACCTTTTGAGGGGTTAAGGAGGAAATAATCCATTTTCCTTTTTTTGATCCTTCATTTTGCTTCTCGTGGAACGCGCGGGGCTCGAATCAACATCAACAATATCATTAAAGAATTATCTGAGGGTAAATATTCTGGACTCAGTCTCCATATCATTTCATCTTTGCTCCTTATTTTGTTGATCTTCCAATTTTTGTCATTATTTTTCTTTATTTTGACTCTTTTTATCTCATTTTGTGATAAAACCTCTTTTTTGGCTTTAAAAAGAGTTTCTTTTACTGTTTTTTCGGAGACAGTGGTGACCGACGGGTCATCTCCATCACCGACGCCCGTCGGTCACCCAACTCACAGACGTTCTTCCTCTTGAGTGAGCGGCGGACATGTCGGTCAACTTGACTGACGCCCGTCGGTCACCTAAGAAAGGCCGTCGCTGGGTCTTGTTCTCACATTTTCAAATCTTTTCCATCTCTTTCAATGTCTTTTTGACTTTATTTATGTTGAGTTTTCATATATTGACATCTTTTAACTTTCTGTGAGTGTATATTGGTTCTCTTGGATTATCCTGAGCTTGAGAGGCTATCTACCATACTCGGAGGATTTCGTCCGGTTTAGTTTTCTAACTTTCTTGGTTATTTCCTTCATTTATTTATTCATTGACTATTTTATGTACATGGATATATCCTTTTGTATCTCGTTAAGTATAAAAATGAATTAATGTTTTATATTCAATAAAATGAGGTTTGCATAAACGCAAGGACCCAATGTCTTATTTTTATCCAATAAAAATCATCACAATAAAAAAATCCAATTTTAATAATGATGCATGCGAGGACCAAAGTCTCAAGATAAATAATACCTCGATTCGTGTATGTATCGGACATTTATAAAAGGGAGTTGTATTCCACTCCTTGTATTATTGTAATTTATTGCTTTCACTATTTACTTGCTCATTTACGGCTTTCCAAATGTGAATAAATGCGCCTTCAATTAATTGCATCGTGTGGAGAGAGCGAATTTATGATAATTAAAATTTGATCATAAAATAATCGAGGTAGAAATAGATGAGAAATCCTGAACCCAGCTCTGGTCTTTGGGCTCAAAGAGGCTAGAGGTCTACCCTCCAAGACAACTTTTTGTACCATGAGACTTTAGCGCTAATCCTAGGCTCCTTAGGGCAAGAGGTTTACCTTTCAAGACCCCTCTGGCTGGCCCAAAATGGATACCAAGCGCAGTCTTAGGCTCTCCGAGGCGAGAGAAACTTTCCCAATGTTCTATTGGGTGGCGACTCCATGAAACCTCCTTATTGCCCAATATAGACGCACTTACGATTTATTGCAAGCTGTCAACGGACCCACAAATGCCCCGATCGCCCTCAAGCGGGCGGTCCCATTGGCGGCCGCAGGGATCCGGCGCGCGTCACACACATATATAGCTTATCAAACACATTCCCACTTTACTGAATAAATTACATGAATCATCACATTTATAATCTTATATATATCATTATTTATATGCCAATAACATAATTCACACAAAATAGGACATTTAATAAATGTCCCAAACTTGAGGCTCTGTCACGCTCGTGGCACAAGTTGTGCACGCGACAAAACCAACCAATGACTTATTTCGCGTCCGAGAGAATGCCTGTGCTCGCGACAGAACACACAACTAACACTTTAGCCTATTGGAGCACTATGTCGTTCCTTCGACCCCTGTCACACTCGTGACAGAGCCTAAACCTCACGTTCAAAGCTCCACTCCACATACCTTTTTTACATGCACTTTGCACTAGCCACATAAATGACTTCCAATACCCATTCTAACATCATTTTCTTCCATCATGTCCTTTTAACCATATGTTCCCTTCCATATTATCACTACAATGACACAAATGTCATAATAATTGGACTAAAAATTAAGGAGTTATGGCCAATGGAACACCATTTACTCCAAGAGTCCTACAGAATTTAACTACTTTTATTAGGCTTTTTTGAAGACTTTGGAGTCCTCAAATCAGCATGACCATTTCTATAATTATAGGTACATATCTTAGGAACCTAATCCCATTAACCTCATTTATTTTAGAGTCATACAACTCAAGTTATAGAGTAGGTCAATTTACCCTACAAGACTAGTTTTACTCTAACAAGTTAATCCAAATTGAAGTCTACTAAATTGGATCAAGCAATTCTCCAAGCTAACACAATATTACCCTGTTATACATATATATACCACGGCATTCTCAATTGCATATTAAGCATTCAATTATTCACAATTTATATGGCAATATCTCAAATCTCCTAAAAACAAGGTTACATGTTTAGGTTAACAAACTCATTGCAAATAATTCAACTCATCAAGCTCATTATTTCAATTCATTTCATCACATAACGTAAATATATATTCTCAGCCCAATAGAACACATAATTCAAACATGCATTCCAGAGATTTCAGATATCAATTTAACACACAAAATTAGAGTTTCCTAAACCTCTTCGCCTATGCTCCAATGAGCTCACTTGGCACTAGGTTCTCCCACTTTCTCCTTTCCTTTATCCTTTCTCAATTCAACTACTATAAGCATAGTCCATTTTTTAGAATTGGATCAAAGGGATCAATACCTCATTCAATACCAAAAAGAAGAAAAGAGAAGAAGATGAAGAACCTACTACAATCACTTACCTTGAAAAATTAATAACTCAACTCAAAAATCTTTTAACAGCAATCCACCATCAGAATGACCCCAGCAAAAATCAAAGAACAAGAACTAAAGATGAAGAAAAGAGAATAAGAAGAACAAGAGAGAGTGTAGCTGATCAACATGCAGAAATGGGAGTGTTTCTCTCTCCTCAAAGACTATATATTGCATATGGAGAGCTGAGGTGGCAAAGCCTCCTCATGCCACCCAAAAATCCACTACTACCCACTCACTTAAGATTAGCTTAATTTAATCTTACTTAATGTTAATTAATCCATCCTTAATTAATCATGCACCTCTACCATAAAGCCTCTTAACTCATTTACTTTATGCAATTAGGTCCTCAATTCCAATTGCAATTGGGTCTAAAATTAACAAACTCAAATCAACTTACCCCAATTACCCTAATTAAGCCAAATTACTAGTAGGGTATATTTCGGGCCATTATATAAGGTATTTTAGAATTTGAAGGGAAACTAGTTAGGAGGTCTTTTTGTCTCTCTTAGGAGTTGTAATGCCTAAAGAAAGGAGCTTTGTGGTGTTATTTATGGCATTCAGGAAGCTTGGGTTAATGTTAGAGAAAAGTTCATTTTTAAATGGTTAATGCTGCGATTGCTCAAATGTTAACCAAGGATTAACCTTGTATGTCTGTGAATATGGATCTTGTAAAGCCCCGACTTGTACCCTAGTCATTTTGCATGCCATTAGGGGTATGATAGTGGTCTAATTGAGTGTTGAGTTAAGTGTATGTGTTGGGGGAAACATGTGGTAATAAGGGGATTGTTATAATTAAAATTGCCATTGAACCTTATGGATTAAATTGTATTAAATGGATTATCCCATATGATAATATGTGAATTAAGTTAATTAAGAGATTAATGCATGATTTATAAGAGATTAAAGGAGTAAAAGAGGGATTAGGAAAGAGAGCCAATCATTAAATGTGTGGTTTGGATTTAAAGTGGAAAAAAAGTGGATAATCATGACTTTAAAAGTCATGTAGGGCAGTGGATTACAAACCAAAAATCCGTCCCTTTTCCTCCTTCCTCCTCCTTCCATTTTTTCTTTTCCAAGCCCCTAAATCCTCCATTAATGGATGCTTGGGTTATCACTCAAATTGGCAAGTTGACACTTTGTAGTTGTGCAAGCTATATAGGTAAGTAATTGTTAGTTTCTTCTCCTCCTAATCGTGGATTTTGGTAAATTAAAATTCAAGAGCTTATTGTGTAAATGATATTTTTTGATTGATTTGTACTGAATAAGCCAAGTGGAGCTAAAGGCAAGGAGAAGGTAGAAGAAGGAAGAGTTAATTGAGCTTGAAGTAAGCTAAGAAGAAGGTTTAGGAATTTTATCAAATTTCATGTGTATTTTATTTGATTGCTTAAATTGAGGTACTTTTGATGATGTTGAGTTGATTTGTGTTGAGTATGTGTGATGGATTGTGAGAATTAAATTGATTTGGACAAGATTGTGTTTAAAAATGGAATTCTGCTTTAGGAGTAAATTGACCTTTGGGGACTATTTTGGCTATATGTCAAGTTATAGAACTCCAAATGACTCGATTCCATTTGGGTTATAACCTTTACATATGTGTCTACAAATTTCCTAAAAATAGCTATAATTTATTTTTGACTCTAAGGCCTTCAAAAGTTCACAAAATAGTAGCTATTTTCTTGAATAGGGTCTTGGGAGTAGTTTATCTTTCTAAGGTCATATCTCTTTGGTCTTAACTCCAAATGACATGAAACTTCTACCATTAGAAATTTAACATCTCAGATTTTATTTTTTATGAAGATAAATTTGGCTAAAAATAGGTCAAACCTAGTGTTTTTAGTTATTCATGTGAACCTTGCGTTCTATTTTAAAAGGATGAATTTTGGTTCCAAAGTGAGGGAATCAATTCTGCCATTGCTCAGCGTCTCCACGTGAGCGATAGGCAACTGTCATGACCGATGGCCATCCCTCAAGTGTAACCTTACAGAGGACGGGTGGGGTTGATACGTCATGGCCACCCCTCAGGCGTGGCTTAATGAGCAACGGGCATGCCTTGACCAACGACCATCACTCGAGCACAGACTACTAGGGATGGGCTACGGTGAACTGGTGGTCGTCTCTTATATGTAGGTCACTAGAGATGGGGCATGAGTGAATGATTAATGGCCATCAGTCATGAGGCATGACCATTGCTCATTTCTATTTTGACTGTTTGATTGTATTCTCTATTCTCTACATATTTAAATGTTATGAATCGTCTCATATGATTTATATATTGTTATTAAGGCTTTGTAATGGCCTGTATATTAGCCTAAAAGTATTCAATATTTTATGTAGAGTCTGTTGTCTGGTTTTTGGCATGATATGATGATTATGGTATATTAAGTTAAATGGAGTTTAAAGGTTCAGCGTGCTGGAGGCATAGCAATTCTAGGATAGGTGACCTATTGGGTAGCAGTATACTTGACTATAGTAGCTGTATTCTAAAAAAACATATTATTTCATAGAATTGATCTGTGGACTGTCAGGAGTCTAGTGATAAAATTTGGTGCAAAAAAGAGGTCAAATAGGTCCCTGAAAGTCAGTCGAAAGTTTGCCTCTAGTTTGGTTCGATGAACCGAAATTTGACTGAATTTTTAAAAAATAGTAGAGGTGGATAAAAAGGGTCACTATGGGCAGTGTAAAGGCTCAGAATGATTTTTAAAATTTTTTGATAGCATTAGAATTGTATTTTACGACAGAATCGAACTAAATGGAACCGGACTAATTTATGTGAACCGGCCCCAAATGGACTCTGATTGAGCTAAAATTTTGTATGGAAGCTATATTTGATATTCTAAGAATGATGGAATTTATTGGGAGTGAAAATGAGTTCAGGAACACTCATTTACCCTAAAACAGTAAAAAAATGACCCGAAAATCGAAAATTGACCCAAACCGGTTAGACCACTTCGGTTGGACCTAGTCTGATTCAGTTTTCCTCATATAAATACCTCATTTTTGTTGGAGAATTCTAGTTTTCTCCATCAGCCACCGCGTCCCACCTCTTCCCTCTTGGCCGAATTGGTCTTCTCCCTATTTCCTCCATTTTTCTTCCAATTTCTCTCCATCTCACCCCAAATCCAATTCAACTCCTACAGAATCCATTAGTGGTCTTACAAGTACATTTTAAGGTTTGAAAGTGGGAAAATCAAGACTTGAAAGTTAAGGTGTGATTTTGAGGTAAGTGATTTAGGTATTTTTAATTTGGTTCAAGGGTGCTTATGGGTAATTTAGGATGTGAATAAGATGTTTATGAAGTTTTTTTGTTGAAAGGAAGCTTGGTTTTGATGAAATCTTCATCTTTGTGTTTGACCATGGTTAGGTCATCAAGGTGAAGGAATTTCTAATCAAGCTAAAGGCAAAAAAAAGGAGCATTGAGAGGTGTTTTTCAAGGATTTAAGGTTTGTGATTGCGAACCCCACTTATTTCCATGGTTTAAGATGTGTTTCAGGTTATATTTATGAATTAAGTATGTGAAAAAGGCATGATTCATTGAAAATAACTTGATATTCATGCTTAGGAAGGTTAATAATGATGATATGAATGGTTTAAATGAGAAAAAAAATTGGTATGATGAATTCCCATATAGGCCGATGGTATATTATGGGTTTTCTATGTGTTTTGATGATTTTTATGGCATGTTTATGGTGTATGCATGATGTTTGGCATGTGACCTACATAATGGTATGTGTTAGGGAGAGAAAAAGTTGCATGATGTATGATGTACATGTTAGGCCGAATGGATTTCACATGTAAAGGTATGATTTTGATGTGTTTTAATGTGAAATAATGGCATGGTGATGTTGTGTGACATGTAAATCACCTAAATAAATGTTAAAGGTGATAAAAAAGAATTAATGGTGAAAAATTTGTATGTTGGCCGAATTGTATGTATGTGTATACCCATATAAACCATGATGAATTAATGGGTTTTGATGGCATGTAATGACATATGAATGAAAATTACAATTTTTAATGAACTTATAGTATGGAAAAGAATGGAATAGCATGATGAAATTCCATGAAAAATACAACTGGAAACTTAAAGATATGAAAAATGAAAATTAATGCCTTATATAGCACTCTGGTAGTCAAGTCTAGTTCTGGATGTAGTGGCTAGCCATAGGGACTCTGTAACTGTGGGTGTGAGCATGGCGTCTCACTTATTATAGGCCAATGACGGTCCTATTCTATATTATTCTATCTCGATATTATATTTATATGTATTTTTATTTTCTGTATTATAGGGGTGGTCCCACAGGGTCCCTCTATTTTGTATTGAACCTATTGGGGTTCACGTCTCGTTTATCCCAATCATAGATATCTGCCAGTTTTATATAAGGGGCAATATGGTAAAAATAAGCATGAAAAGGTTAAATTGTGATTAAAATAATATTTTTATGGAAAAGGGACATAATTGGAATTATTGAAAAAGTTTGAGGGCATAATGGTAATTTTGGCTATACGTATGTTAATAATGGCCAATAAGGATAAAAAGGTAATTAAATGGCTAAATATAAAAATTGGTCACTTTTTAGGGACTAAAATGTAATTTGGTATGAAATTGGTAATTGGAGGGTAAAATCGTAATTTGCATGTTAAATAATGGTAAAATGGTGAAATAAAATGAACTAGTGGCATTATTGTAATTTTAGTGAAGTTTAAGAACCTAATTGTAATTTTGCCAAATTTAGGGACAAAATGGTAATTATGGTCTTTTATGTGTGTTAAATGTGTAAATGCCTTAATTTTGTTATTTAATGGTAATTTATTATGTTAATGCATGCATATATGATAAATGAATTAAATATTGAATTATATTGAATATTTTATTTTATTAAAGTCATGAATATTATTTTATGCATGTGAAAATTTAGTTAGTGGAAATATTTGGAATTGCAATCAGCACTGGGCATATTTAATTCTTAGCACGTAATTTCATTTGACTGCGTGTAGGTACTCCTTAGGACTTGGAGCATAGGCACACCTCACAAATTTTGGGAGCTATGCTGAAGAATTTTATTTTGAGGAATTAAAGTACGATTAAGTATTTTGGGCATGTATATGAACTTATAATAGTATGGTTTGAGTATTGGTTTGTTTAGACTTGTATTGGTGTAGTAATATTCTATAATTATGTTTATCTGCCTAATATATCTGTGAGCGGGTTAATGGCATACTTTATAACCTATAGAAATTAGATTAATATAAATGGTTAACTGGAAATGTAAAATGTGAAGTTGCATGTTAAGGAAAAAATTGACCAAATGAATAGTAACTTGGGACAATTATGGGTCAATAGGAAAATTAGATAATAAGTTAAAATGTAGTTAGTAAATTATACAATAATTGGTTACGAATCTAGACATAGATAGCTAAAGTATGGTATAAAAGAAATGCGTACCGGTTTTTAATTAATACACTGGTTAATAATCTAGTTACTTTTGGGCTAATTGTCATAGTATGGTTAGTTAATTAATTGAACATAAGGTATAAGAGTGTTATAGGCTTAGTTACTGGATTTTTAAACATGAAAAGATAATCTTGTATGGATATTATTGACTTTGAATAAATGAATAGATAGCTTGCAATAGATGGGTCGTGGATAGATAGGCATGCCTATAGTGTTCTTTGTTATAGTCTATGTGTTTGGACCCCATTTAGGTCCCTATGCATCTTGGGTCCTAATGGATCCCTATATGTTCTTAGATCTTCCTTAGATCTTTATACATATGAATTTGGATGTGGAACTGTACCTTTAAGTACCTATGCATTATTGCCCGTTATCAACCACTTTGTAATGCAGGAAAATTTGACTTACAAAAGTAATAATGCATGTAAAGACGTTTATAAACATCTGAAATGTGTATAGTGGCAATAACTTTAATCTGATGTTCAACTATATGTTTACTACTTTACTGCTTTAATTGTTTATAATTACCCAACATATGCTTGTGTGTGCATTGATGACCACTATGAGTGGCTGTCCATTGCACATTTTTTCCCCACTAAACCGTTGCGCTTAGCACGGGTGTTTATCCATACAGGTGCAGAAGATCAATGATCGCTGAACGACAGCCCCGCATTTCTCTAGTGCCAGTATAGTAGGACAAGCTTTTCGTGTAGGTTTCATTACATTGTGATTTGTAATATATTGAGTTGTATTAAGTTACATATGTATGTATCTGAATCACAAAGGCATGTAAAATTGCAACAGATGTATAGTAAAATGTATTCATTTTTGTAGCGGTTATGCATGTAATTAGTTAATAGAAATGTATGCATAAGTTTGATAAAAGAAATTTTATAATTCCTAATCTGATGGTTGTGTATGCATGTAAGTCAATGCTTGAGTTTCTCTGTTTGCATACATGTGAGTGTGACAGTGCTCACCTCGTATGGAGGTGAGGTTCACTACGTACGGATAAGGGGTGCTACAGATCTCATAAGACTCATCGAGGGTTATATTAGCAAAGATTGGCATGTTCAAGTTAATCATATTTATCGTGAATCTAATATTATGGCTAACGGTTTGGCTAATTTGGCTGTTGATTAGAATAAACAATTTCAAGGGCATATTGTGTCTCATTCTAGGATTGTTGTTTTGCTTTAAAGCATTTTAGCAAGTTCCTTATTCATGGGTGTGTGTATATATATATATATATATATATATATATATATATATATATAATTTTAATTACTACGATTATCAGGAAGCATGGTTTAAGGCATTTTATCTCAGAAACTAGCTGTCTTAATAAGAATGAATCTTATTTAAACTATTAAAAACGATTATTTTAAGCAAATTTGTTCGGTCAGCCCTGAAGGCGTGCGTTGGTCAGCCAATAGCCCAGGAGAGGCGTAAGGTAGTCCCGCAGCTGGGTGGTCCCGTGAATACTTTCAAGTTCAATCTTTACTGTTAATTATTTCTAAGCATATTTGATTAAGATAAGCTGTTATGAATAGGTTATCTAAAATTCTCTCTGAAAACCAATCAGGTTCTAATTCTAATTCAGATAGAGATTTAGGAAATTCTTTAGATATGAATTCTCTAGAAATTAATATAGATAAAGTAGAACAAGATTTACATAATTGGACTATTCCAAAACAGAACATTAAGACGATATATTCAATAGGAACTTTTGATTTTATGTCTAGTTATTCAATTAAAACAACAGAACAAACTTTACCAATAAACCAGGAACATGCTAATATTCAATTATTTTCAGGAGAAGCTATTAATAATCATAGGAGAAATAAATATAAATATTTACATATAGGAGCAGTCCAAATAGCTATTAAACCTTTATTCAGGTTAGGATTAGATGTCCCTGTTTTAATGTGCTTAAGAGATGCCAGACATTTAGATTTTTCAAATTCTTTATTAGCTATGGCAGAAACTAATTTAGCTAATGGACCAGTCTATTTTAATTGTTACCCAGGATTTACTTTAAGTTTAAATGATAGACATTTAATGGATACCTTAACTTTGACGGTTAAAACAAAAAATTTAAATGTTAAAGAAGAAGTAAAAGCAGTAGCTGTAATTTATAGGATATATTATAAGGTTATGACAACCTCAATTAATCCTAAATCAGTAAATACTTTAACAAGAGATGAAACTATTATATTTGAAGGAAATAAGGCACACTCTAATATTCAGATACCTAAAAGGTTAAAATGGGATGAAATAACTAGATCAACCAGATGGAATCTTCAGGAAATAAGTGAACCCAGACTAATAAACATAGATGATCAGGTTTCTAGAATAATAGAACATACAGATGGATCTGTAGAAATAGACTTTACAAATACTCCTCAGTCAGGAAGACATTCAGTATACTCTAATAATAGACCTTCTACTTCAGCCAGTACTCTAAGACGTACCACTTCAGCTAGAAATTTAGACATTAGAGGAATAGATTTTAGAGGAAATATTCCTAAACCTATATATACAGAAGAAACTGAATCATCTGCAAGTCCTACTAGATCTCAAATGGAAAACTTTTAATCAAATAATTATAAAATGAATTTTGAAATTAATAAAGAATTTCTAAGAACAGATTTAAAAGCAGAATATAATAAAGAAAAAAGAGAATGGTATTTTAGTAACTTTTCTCAAAAAGAATTAGAAAATTTTAGAAAAATTTGGTACAAAGATATGGAAGAACAGAAAGTTAATATGCCTTTATTCTTATGGTTTGAAAATTATTGCTATCAGAATAATATTAATTATCCTTTCGAAAAAGAATTAAAAATGTTAAATAAAGTAGGTAAACTTTGGAATTTAGCAAATGATGAAAGAATTATATCCATCCATCCTCCATTAGAAAATATAGTATTTAGACAAAATGATCAGGATTATATAGGAATACCTTTTATAGAAATAAAAGAAGAAGACTCTAGAGATAAAAGAATTCAACATATTATGCTTCAGAATAATTATACTAATCAAACTTTAGAAACTATAGGAAACCAGTTAAATAGAATAGAAACTGTAGTACAAAAACCAGTATCAATAGAAACAATTACTCCAAAACCATTTATAGAAGAAAAACCTTTCTTTAAACCTTTTATGTTTACAGGATCACCTGTTAATCTTAACAAGGAAGAATCTATATTAAAGAAAATAGAAGAAAGACTAGGAAATATTAATATTAATCAAAAAATAATTAAAAATGATAAACAGAAGGATAAACAAGTTGCTGTATTAAATAAAGAAGAAAATTCAGACTCTGATTCAGAATCAATAGCTGAAATAGAAGTTCAATTTAGTTTACCTTTAGAAAAATCCTTAGAAATAAATAAGTTAAGAAAAGATGCCCCACTTCCTACTACTAGAAATTATTACAAAAGACCTACTCCACCAGATACTCAATTAGAAGAACATTGGTATCAGGCTAATTATGATGGTAAATCAGTCTATGAATGGAATATAGATGGCCAATCTGAATATAGAATATTAAATCTTTTAGAAGAAATGACTATGGCAGCTAGTTCATATAGAACAGTAGGAAATAGAGAACAGGCTATCACCCAAGCCTTAATCTCAGGATTTACAGGACAGTTGAAAGGTTGGTGGGATTATTATTTAACTCACCAAGAACAAGAATATATATTAAAAGCAACTAAAACAATAGTAAAAAGAGAAGGTGATATGGAAACATAAACTATTATTGAAGACAGTGTAAATACTTTAATATTTGCAATAACAAAATGTTTTATAGGAGATCCTAGTCAGTATCAGGATAGGAATTCAGAAATATTACAGAATTTAACTTGTCCAAAATTACAAGATTTTAGATGGTATAAGGATGTATTTTTAACAAAAGTAATGACCAGACCAGACTGTAGCAATTCTTATTGGAAAGAAAAATTTATAGCAGGATTACCAAAATTATTTGCAGATAAAATTAGGAATAGACTGAGAAATGAATATAATAACGTTATTCCATATAAAGAACTATCTTATGGACAACTAATTAATTATATCAATAAAGAAGGATTAGCTATATGTTCAGATATGAAATTAAAAGCAAAATTAAAAAGAGAAAATCTTAATAGTAGAAAAGAATTAGGAGATTTTTGTCAACAATATGGTTATGAAAGAATTAGTGCACCCTCTGCTAAAATAAAAAGGAAGAATAAAATTAAACGAAAATATATTCCTAGAAGAAGAACTTATAAGCCCAATATAGAATTAGAAAGGCCCAGGAAAACTTATTCTAAGAAAAAATCTTATAATAAAAAGCCTCATAAAAAGGATATAATTATTTGCTATAAATGTGGTAGACCAGGTCATTATTCAAAAAATTGTAAAATGAAAGGAAAAGTAAATAATTTAGATGCTTCAGATGAATTAAAAGAGAAAATTATGAAACTTGTAATTAACGATTCCTCAGAAGAAAGTTTATCAGAAGATTATTCTAAAAATGATTTAAATAATATAAGTGAAAATGAATCTAATAATAGTGATTCAGAATCTTGTAAATGTATAGGAACTTGCCAGTGTAATCAAATAAATATGATTAATAATGAACAAGAATTTTTATTAGACATTATAGATAAAATAAATGATCCGGAAATAAAAAGAGACTATTTAATCAAATTAAAAGAATTAATAGGACAAAGGGAGCAAAAAGATTATAAACCTTATAATTTTTCAGAAATTTGTCAAAGATTTAGACAAGATAATAAAAAATCCTCTATTCAAGACCTTCAAGAAGAGGTTAAGAATTTAAAACAAGATGTGAATACTTTAAAAGATAAGGTTCTAAACTTAGAAGAAGAAAATTTAAAAGGGAATTTAAGCCGAATATTTAGAAATAACAATCAGGCTTCTACTTCATTAATTATTAACGAATCAGAAAATAAAGATGAATATATTAATAGTATATCTAGAATAAATTATCAAAAATGGTATGTAAAACTAGATATAGTTATAAATAATGATTTCATCTTTCTACCTTAGCATTAATAGATAGTGGTGCTGATCAGAATTGTATTCAAGAAGGATTAAAGGATTAGTTCCAACTAAGTATTACGAAAAAACCTCAGAAAGACTTAGCTCAGCTAGTGGTTCAAAGTTACACATTAAATATAAATTATCTAAGGTTAAAGTTTGTAATAAAGGATATTGTTATAAAACTCAGTTAATATTAATTAAAAATTTAAATTCAGGAGTAATTTTAGGAAGCCCTTTTTTAACTATGTTATACCCTTTTCAAGTTAATAATAATGGATTATCTACCATTGTTTTAGGAAAAGAAATTCTATTTGAATTTGCCTTTCCTATGACAACGCGAGATATTAATCAATTAAAAAATAATATTCAAGAAATAAATCTAATTAAGAAAAATAAACTAAGTCACATAAAGTATTTAGTCCAAGAAATAGATGAAAAGCGAATAGAAAATCAGTTAAATGAAGATAAAATAAAAGAAAAGGTTAAAGACATAGAAAATACTTTTTTAAAGGATGTTTGTGCTCCTGTTCCTAATGCTTTTTGGAATAGGAAAAGCCACATAGTTAATTTACCTTATGAAAAAGATTTTGATGAAAAACAGATTCCCACTAAATCTAAAGCCATACACATGTCAGAAGATTTAGAAAAACTTTGTAGAAAAGAGATTCAAGAATTAAAGGATAAAGGATTAATTAGAGACTCAAAATCTCCATGGTCTTGTTCAGCTTTTTATGTTATGAACGCTGCAGAATTAGAAAGAGGAATTCCTAGATTAGTTATAAACTATAAACCATTAAATAAAGTTTTACAGTGGATCAGATATCCAATTCCTAATAAAAGAGATTTATTAAAAAGATTATATAATGCAAAAATATTTTCTAAATTTGATATGAAGTCAGGATTCTGGCAAATACAAATTTTAGAAAAAGACAGGTATAAGACAGGATTTAATACTCCTTTTGGACATTACGAATGGAATGTAATGCCCTTTGGATTAAAAAATGCTCCATCAGAATTTCAAAATATTATGAATGATATAATCAGACCTATTAATGAATTCTGTATAGTTTATATAGATGATGTCTTAATTTTCTCAGAAAATATTAATCAACATTTTAGTCATTTAAGGAAATTCTATAATATTATTCACAATAATGGATTAGTAATCTCTCCAACTAAAATAAAGTTATTTCAGATAAAAGTTAGATTTTTAGGTCATGATATTAATCAAGGAACAATTAAACCAATTAATAGAAGTTTAGAATTTACAGAAAAATTTCCAGATGAAATTAAAGATAAAAAACAGTTGCAAAGGTTTTTAGGATGTTTAAATTATGTTGATGATTTCTTTAAGGATTTAGGAAAAATTTGTCAACCTCTTTATGATAGACTTAAGAAAAACCCTACACCTTGGACAGAAGAACATACTCAAATAGTAAAAGTTATTAAATCAAAGGTTAAAAGTCTTCCTTGTCTTAGTATTCCTCACCCAGAAGCATTTTTAATAGTCGAAACAGATGCTAGTGATAAAGGATTTGGAGGAATTTTAAAACAGAAAAGAAATAATAAAGAAGAATTGGTTAGATATTACTCAGGAAACTGGAATAATACTCAAAAGAATTATTCTACGATTAAAAAGGAAATTTTAAGCATTGTCTCATGCATCATAAAGTTTGAAGATGATTTATACATGAAAAATTTTTTACTCAGAATAGATTGCCTTTCAGCCAAACATATTTTAGAAAAAGATGTTAAAAATTTAATTTCTAAACAGATTTTTGCTAGATGGCAAGCCCTTCTTAGTAATTTTGATTTTGAAATCGAATTTATTAAAGGACAAAATAATTGTTTGCCTGATTTTCTTTCTCGTGAGTTTTTACAGGGAAAATGAATAATAAGAAGATTTTGAGCAAAGAAAGTATTTCAAAACAGAATAATAATCAGCATATTTATACTAATCAGATGATTCCCGTCTCTCCAAACCGTTTCTCTCCTATTGCCCCTAGACCTAGAGCAATAACTCCTCAGTTTTTTCCACCAATTTCTTCAAACCTTATCAGAACACCACCTTTAATTCCACCTTCTACCTTTAGACCACCGACCTATTCTACTATAGTATCCACTCCTACCTTCGCATCCTCATCATCTCCCAAAAGATCTTCATCAATTTATCAGTTGAACCCTCGAAGAAAATTTATCAAAGTTTTAGAAATAGAGGAACAATCATTGATAGAAAATCAGAGTTTTTATAAATTAATTGAATTTATCTTCCCAAAAGGATTTCATTTTTTAGAAGACTGCCCAGAAAAGACCATAGAATTCTATGAAATGATTCTAGTAGAGACCGACTCAGTGGTGATTGAACATAATTATAATCAGGACTCTACTAAGATCAATTACAGCAAGGTTAAGATCTTCAAGATCATGACTTTATCAGAATGGGAAATGAAACCTCACGCCAACAAGGTTCTAACAGGATTTTCTGCCAGAAAGTATTTTAATTATTACGATTATCAGGAAGCATGGTTTAAGGCCTTTTATCTCAGAAATTATAATCATTCTTGGTTCTTTTATTTTTCAAACAAGTTCTCAGGTTTTTACCCTAATTGGTTTTTAAGATGGTTTGATTATATGGGACCCATAGACTCTATATTTCCTCAGCAAGTTCTCCAAGGATTTGGTAAATATCGGGAGCAACATCAAACCAAGCTTAACGATTCATTACTACAATTCTGCAATGAATTTAAGATACCATGGATCATTACTTGGAATTATCACGTATCAACAGAGTCAGTCATTCCTATCCTTTACAGAGAGTACCGAGTAAAGTGGTGGGATTCCTTTCAAGAAAGCAGAGCTAATCCAGAAGCAGTCAGACAAAAGTTCGATAACGACAAATTTTCTTATCAGACTTCTCATCCTCAGCATAAAGATATCCAATCAGAATCCACTCAGGAATTTACAAACAGCAAACAACATCTCATCAGCCTCTTATCTTCAGCCACGTCAGAACAAGAGGTAGCCGCTATCCTAAGTCAAGCTACTTCTGAAAAGGGAAACTCTTCTACTGAAGAAATTACCCCAGCTCCAAGACACTTTATAGATTCACAGGATCTATATGATGATGTAATATTATAAAAAAAAAAAAAAGAAAAAAAAAATTTAACGTTTTGTTTTGCAGGTACTCAATTATAATCAACAGTAAAGATTCCTACATAAAAGCTTTCCAGCTCAAAGCTTTATGGCCGACAGCATCTTACTTTCCTAATCAGCATCCTCAGTTTCCACTACATCTTTTCATGGCCGACAAAGCATCTCCAGATTTCTCTTATCCTTCCACTACTGTCAATCTTATCCTTCCACTACTGTCAATTATCAGAAGACTCCAAGTGACTCAGCTTTTCACTCAATCTCATCAGGATTCAATGGCAGACAACACTTTTATCATTCAACTCTTTCTTATCTTTGAAGACAGCTCATCAGTTCGAGAAGCATCAATTCGACTCTATTTAATCAGATCATTTCTTCAGCATCAAGCAGAGCCTTTCCTACAAAAGAAAAGATTAGAGAAAATAAAGAAAAGAAATCCTTAATAATATCCACCTCTCGTTGTAAAAAATCCTTAGATCTTCAATTAATCTTCAACAGTTGTTCATGTATTCCTACCTCATCCACTTGTAATATTTCATCAGAAAATAATATTACTTCAGGTATATTTTAAATCATGAGTTATTTTGTAAATCGTTTTATCGATTCTTTATCTTCTTTAGATTTTTCAGAAATACAGGAAAGGGCTTTGCTAAGGCAAGAATTATTAAGTTTAAGAACAGTTTTAACTCATTTACATAATGATTTGCATTTAGACGGATTTTGTGATTGCCAAGATTATATTAATAAACTTAATTTGATAAATATACTTTTAGAATTTCTACAACAAATTTCATAAAATTTTATTCATGGATTTTCAAATAGAAGATATAGATATGCAATCAGACTCATCTTCATCATCTTCTTCTTCAGTTTCTCATGCACCAGTCCATGAAAGTTATATAGACGAATTTATTGAAAAATTTTAATTAGCATTAATGACAATAGATAAAAATGATGCTAGATTATATATGAAATCAGAATTAGAAAAACATTTAGATTTTATAGAAAAGGAAACAAAAAGTTTACATGAATCAGATTTTTGTGATTGTAAAAATTTTGATATTCAAAAGGGATTTATAAAACATATAATTGAATTCTTATATATTAATTCAGCATAATGAACTCTTTAGGTTCTACTATTCCTAATTCAAGAATTGATAATTTTATCACTAATTTATATTTAATAGATTTTGCCTCAGCCGATCAGAGAAACTATTTAAAAACAGAATTAAGAAATTTATTAGGTTGGTTAGAAGATAATAATCATAATTGTCATAGACTAGGGTTTTGTTCTATTCTACTATACTAAAGTTAAAAGAAGGTTTATATTACAAATGATTTTCTTTCTTGAGCTATATAGTTAATTCCTCTATTTCTCTTCTTATATCTAAATCTTATCTAAAAAATGTGTGGTCCCGTGAATACTTTCAGGTTCAATCTTTACTGTTAATTATTTCTAAGCATATTTGATTAAGATAAGCTGTTATGAATAGGTTATCTAAAATTCTCTCTGAAAACCAATCAGGTTCTAATTCTAATTCAGATAGAGATTTAGGAAATTCTTTAGATATGAATTCTCTAGAAATTAATATAGATAAAGTAGAACAAGATTTACATAATTGGACTATTCCAAAACAGAACATTAAGACGATATATTCAATAGGAACTTTTGATTTTATGTCTAGTTATTCAATTAAAACAACAGAACAAACTTTACCAATAAACCAGGAACATGCTAATATTCAATTATTTTCAGGAGAAGCTATTAATAATCATAGGAGAAATAAATATAAATATTTACATATAGGAGCAGTCCAAAAAGCTATTAAACCTTTATTCAGGTTAGGATTAGATGTCCCTGTTTTAATGTGCTTAAGAGATGCCAGACATTTAGATTTTTCAAATTCTTTATTATCTATGGCAGAAACTAATTTAGCTAATGGACCAGTCTATTTTAATTGTTACCCAGGATTTACTTTAAGTTTAAATGATAGACATTTAATGGATACCTTAACTTTGACGGTTAAAACAAAAAATTTAAATGTTAAAGAAGAAGTAAAAGCAGTAGCTGTAATTTATAGGATATATTATAAGGTTATGACAACCTCAATTAATCCTAAATCAGTAAATACTTTAACAAGAGATGAAACTATTATATTTGAAGGAAATAAGGCACACTCTAATATTCAGATACCTAAAAGGTTAAAATGGGATGAAATAACTAGATCAACCAGATGGAATCTTCAGGAAATAAGTGAACCCAGACTAATAAACATAGATGATCAGGTTTCTAGAATAATAGAACATACAGATGGATCTGTAGAAATAGACTTTACAAATACTCCTCAGTCAGGTAGACATTCAGTATACTCTAATAATAGACCTTCTACTTCAGCCAGTACTCTAAGACGTACCACTTCAGCTAGAAATTTAGACATTAGAGGAATAGATTTTAGAGGAAATATTCCTAAACCTATATATACAGAAGAAACTGAATCATCTGCAAGTCCTACTAGATCGTAAATGGAAAACTTTTAATCAAATAATTATAAAATGAATTTTGAAATTAATAAAGAATTTCTAAGAACAGATTTAAAAGCAGAATATAATAAAGAAAAAAGAGAATGGTATTTTAGTAACTTTTCTCAAAAAGAATTAGAAAATTTTAGAAAAATTTGGTACAAAGATATGGAAGAACAGAAAGTTAATATGCCTTTATTCTTATGGTTTGAAAATTATTGCTATCAGAATAATATTAATTATCCTTTCGAAAAAGAATTAAAAATGTTAAATAAAGTAGGTAAACTTTGGAATTTAGCAAATGATGAAAGAATTATATCCATCCATCCTCCATTAGAAAATATAGTATTTAGACAAAATGATCAGGATTATATAGGAATACCTTTTATAGAAATAAAAGAAGAAGACTCTAGAGATAAAAGAATTCAACATATTATGCTCCAGAATAATTATACTAATCAAACTTTAGAAACTATAGGAAACCAGTTAAATAGAATAGAAACTGTAGTACAAAAACCAGTATCAATAGAAACAATTACTCCAAAACCATTTATAGAAGAAAAACCTTTCTTTAAACCTTTTATGTTTACAGGATCACCTGTTAATCTTAACAAGGAAGAATCAATATTAAAGAAAATAGAAGAAAGACTAGGAAATATTAATATTAATCAAAAAATAATTAAAAATGATAAACAGAATGATAAACAAGTTGCTGTATTAAATAAAGAAGAAAATTCAGACTCTGATTCAGAATCAATAGCTGAAATAGAAGTTCAATTTAGTTTACCTTTAGAAAAATCCTTAGAAATAAATAAGTTAAGAAAAGATGCCCCACTTCCTACTACTAGAAATTATTATAAAAGACCTACTCCACCAGATACTCAATTAGAAGAACATTGGTATCAGGCTAATTATAATGGTAAATCAGTCTATGAATGGAATATAGATGGCCAATCTGAATATAGAATATTAAATCTTTTAGAAGAAATGACTATGGCAGCTAGTTCATATAGAACAGTAGGAAATTGAGAACAGGCTATCACCCAAGCCTTAATCTCAGGATTTACAGGACAGTTGAAAGGTTGGTGGGATTATTATTTAACTCACCAAGAACAAGAATATATATTAAAAGCAACTAAAACAATAGTAAAAAGAGAAGGTGATATGGAAACAGAAACTATTATTGAAGACAGTGTAAATACTTTAATATTTGCAATAACAAAATGTTTTATAGGAGATCCTAGTCAGTATCAGGATAGGAATTCAGAAATATTACAGAATTTAACTTGTCCAAAATTACAAGATTTTAGATGGTATAAGGATGTATTTTTAACAAAAGTAATGACCAGACCAGACTGTAGCAATTCTTATTGGAAAGAAAAATTTATAGCAGGATTACCAAAATTATTTGCAGATAAAATTAGGAATAGACTGAGAAATGAATATAATAACGTTATTCCATATAAAGAACTATCTTATGGACAACTAATTAATTATATCAATAAAGAAGGATTAGCTATATGTTCAGATATGAAATTAAAAGCAAAATTAAAAAGAGAAAATCTTAATAGTAGAAAAGAATTAGGAGATTTTTGTCAACAATATGGTTATGAAAGAATTAGTGCACCCTCTGCTAAAATAAAAAGGAAGAATAAAATTAAACGAAAATATATTCCTAGAAGAAGAACTTATAAGCCCAATATAGAATTAGAAAGGCCCAGGAAAACTTATTCTAAGAAAAAATCTTATAATAAAAAGCCTCATAAAAAGGATATAATTATTTGTTATAAATGTGGTAGACCAGGTCATTATTCAAAAAATTGTAAAATGAAAGGAAAAGTAAATAATTTAGATGCTTCAGATGAATTAAAAGAGAAAATTATGAAACTTGTAATTAACGATTCCTCAGAAGAAAGTTTATCAGAAGATTATTCTGAAAATGATTTAAATAATATAAGTGAAAATGAATCTAATAATAGTGATTCAGAATCTTGTGAATGTGTAGGAACTTGCCAGTGTAATCAAATAAATATGATTAATAATGAACAAGAATTTTTATTAGACATTATAGATAAAATAAATGATCCGGAAATAAAAAGAGACTATTTAATCAAATTAAAAGAATTAATAGGACAAAGGGAGCAAAAAGATTATAAACCTTATAATTTTTCAGAAATTTGTCAAAGATTTAGACAAGATAATAAAAAATCCTCTATTCAAGACCTTCAAGAAGAGGTTAAGAATTTAAAACAAGATGTGAATACTTTAAAAGATAAGGTTCTAAACTTAGAAGAAGAAAATTTAAAAGGGAATTTAAGCCGAATATTTAGAAATAACAATCAGGCTTCTACTTCATTAATTATTAACGAATCAGAAAATAAAGATGAATATATTAATAGTATATCTAGAATAAATTATCAAAAATGGTATGTAAAACTAGATATAGTTATAAATAATGATTTTCATCTTTCTACCTTAGCATTAATAGATAGTGGTGCTGATCAGAATTGTATTCAAGAAGGATTAGTTCCAACTAAGTATTACGAAAAAACCTCAGAAAGACTTAGCTCAGCTAGTGGTTTAAAGTTACACATTAAATATAAATTATCTAAGGTTAAAGTTTGTAATAAAGGATATTGTTATAAAACTCAGTTAATATTAATTAAAAATTTAAATTCAGGAGTAATTTTAGGAACCCCTTTTTTAACTATGTTATACCATTTTCAAGTTAATAATAATGGATTATCTACCATTGTTTTAGGAAAAGAAATTCTATTTGAATTTGCCTTTCCTATGACAACGCGAGATATTAATCAATTAAAAAATAATATTCAAGAAATAAATCTAATTAAGAAAAATAAACTAAGTCACATAAAGTATTTAGTCCAAGAAATAGATGAAAAGCGAATAGAAAATCAGTTAAATGAAGATAAAATAAAAGAAAAGGTTAAAGACATAGAAAATACTTTTTTAAAGGATGTTTGTGCTCCTGTTCCTAATGCTTTTTGGAATAGGAAAAGCCACATAGTTAGTTTACCTTATGAAAAAGATTTTGATGAAAAACAGATTCCCACTAAATCTAAAGCCATACACATGTCAGAAGATTTAGAAAAACTTTGTAGAAAAGAGATTCAAGAATTAAAGGATAAAGGATTAATTAGAGACTCAAAATCTCCATGGTCTTGTTCAGCTTTTTATGTTATGAACGCTGCAGAATTAGAAAGAGGAATTCCTAGATTAGTTATAAACTATAAACCATTAAATAAAGTTTTACAATGGATCAGATATCCAATTCCTAATAAAAGAGATTTATTAAAAAGATTATATAATGCAAAAATATTTTCTAAATTTGATATGAAGTCAGGATTCTGGCAAATACAAATTTTAGAAAAAGACAGGTATAAGACAGGATTTAATACTCCTTTTGGACATTACGAATGGAATGTAATGCCCTTTGGATTAAAAAATGCTCCATCAGAATTTCAAAATATTATGAATGATATAATCAGACCTATTAATGAATTCTGTATAGTTTATATAGATGATGTCTTAATTTTCTCAGAAAATATTAATCAACATTTTAGTCATTTAAGGAAATTCTATAATATTATTCACAATAATGGATTAGTAATCTCTCCAACTAAAATAAAGTTATTTCAGATAAAAGTTAGATTTTTAGGTCATGATATTAAACCAATTAATAGAAGTTTAGAATTTACAGAAAAATTTCCAGATGAAATTAAAGATAAAAAACAGTTGCAAAGGTTTTTAGGATGTTTAAATTATGTTCATGATTTCTTTAAGGATTTAGGAAAAATTTGTCAACCTCTTTATGATAGACTTAAGAAA
The DNA here is from genome assembly GCA_947683425.1 of Excoecaria cochinchinensis. Lineage (NCBI taxonomy): Eukaryota > Viridiplantae > Streptophyta > Magnoliopsida > Malpighiales > Euphorbiaceae > Excoecaria > Excoecaria cochinchinensis. The sequence goes on along the minus strand of CANTUQ010000146.1, from coordinate 31,521,757 downwards.
AACCCTACACCTTGGACAGAAGAACATACTCAAATAGTAAAAGTTATTAAATCAAAGGTTAAAAGTCTTCCTTGTCTTAGTATTCCTCACCCAGAAGCATTTTTAATAGTCGAAACAGATGCTAGTGATAAAGGATTTGGAGGAATTTTAAAACACAGAAGAAATAATAAAGAAGAATTGGTTAGATATTACTCAGGAAACTGGAATAATACTCAAAAGAATTATTCTACGATTAAAAAGGAAATTTTAAGCATTGTCTCATGCATCATAAAGTTTGAAGATGATTTATACATGAAAAAATTTTTACTCAGAATAGATTGCCTTTCAGCCAAACATATTTTAGAAAAAGATGTTAAAAATTTAATTTCTAAACAGATTTTTGCTAGATGGCAAGCCCTTCTTAGTAATTTTGATTTTGAAATCGAATTTATTAAAGGACAAAATAATTGTTTGCCTGATTTTCTTTCTCGTGAGTTTTTACAGGGAAAATGAATAATAAGAAGATTTTGAGCAAAGAAAGTATTTCAAAACAGAATAATAATCAGCATATTTATACTAATCAGATGATTCCCGTCTCTCCAAACCGTTTCTCTCCTATTGCCCCTAGACCTAGAGCAATAACTCCTCAGTTTTTTCCACCAATTTCTTCAAACCTTATCAGAACACCACCTTTAATTCCACCTTCTACCTTTAGACCACCGACCTATTCTACTATAGTATCCACTCCTACCTTCGCATCCTCATCATCTCCCAAAAGATCTTCATCAATTTATCAGTTGAACCCTCGAAGAAAATTTATCAAAGTTTTAGAAATAGAGGAACAATCATTGATAGAAAATCAGAGTTTTTATAAATTAATTGAATTTATCTTCCCAAAAGGATTTCATTTTTTAGAAGACTGCCCAGAAAAGACCAGAGAATTCTATGAAATGATTCTAGAAGAGACCGACTCAGTGGTGATTGAACATAATTATAATCAGGACTCTACTAAGATCAATTACAGCAAGGTTAAGATCTTCAAGATCATGACTTTATCAGAATGGGAAATGAAACCTCACGCCAACAAGGTTCTAACAGGATTTTCTGCCAGAAAGTATTTTAATTATTACGATTATCAGGAAGCATGGTTTAAGGCCTTTTATCTCAGAAATTATAATCATTCTTGGTTCTTTTATTTTTCAAACAAGTTCTCAGGTTTTTACCCTAATTGGTTTTTAAGATGGTTTGATTATATGGGACCCATAGACTCTATATTTCCTCAGCAAGTTCTCCAAGGATTTGGTAAATATCGGGAGCAACATCAAACCAAGCTTAACGATTCATTACTACAATTCTGCAATGAATTTAAGATACCATGGATCATTACTTGGAATTATCACGTATCAACAGAGTCAGTCATTCCTATCCTTTACAGAGAGTACCGAGTAAAGTGGTGGGATTCCTTTCAAGAGAGCAGAGCTAATCCAGAAGCAGTCAGACAAAAGTTCGATAACGACAAATTTTCTTATCAGACTTCTCATCCTCAGCATAAAGATATCCAATCAGAATCCACTCAGGAATTTACAAACAACAAACAACATCTCATCAGCCTCTTATCTTCAGCCATGTCAGAACAAGAGGTAGCCGCTATCCTAAGTCAAGCTACTTCTGAAAAGGGAAACTCTTCTACTGAAGAAATTACCCCAGCTCTAAGACACTTTATAGATTCACAGGATCTATATGATGATGTAATATTATAAAAAAAAAAAAAAATTTAACGTTTTGTTTTGCAGGTACTCAATTATAATCAACAGTAAAGATTCCCACATAAAAGCTTTCCAGCTCAAAGCTTTATGGCCGACAGCATCTTACTTTCCTAATCAGCATCCTCAGTTTCCACTACATCTTTTCATGGCCGACAAAGCATCTCCAGATTTCTCTTATCCTTCCACTACTGTCAATCTTATCCTTCCACTACTGTCAATTATCAGAAGACTCCAAGTGACTCAGCTTTTCACTTAATCTCATCAGGATTCAATGGCAGACAACACTTTTATCATTCAAACTCTTTCTTATCTTTGAAGACAGCTCATCAGTTCGAGAAGCATCAATTCGACTCTATTTAATCAGATCATTTCTTCAGCATCAAGCAGAGCCTTTCCTACAAAAGAAAAGATTAGAGAAAATAAAGAAAAGAAATCCTTAATAATATCCACCTCTCGTTGTAAAAAATCCTTAGATCTTCAATTAATCTTCAACAGTTGTTCATGTATTCCTACCTCATCCACTTGTAATATTTCATCAGAAAATAATATTACTTCAGGTATATTTTAAATCATGAGTTATTTTGTAAATCGTTTTATCGATTCTTTATCTTCTTTAGATTTTTCAGAAATACAGGAAAGGGCTTTGCTAAGGCAAGAATTATTAAGTTTAAGAACAGTTTTAACTCATTTACATAATGATTTGCATTTAGACGGATTTTGTGATTGCCAAGATTATATTAATAAACTTAATTTGATAAATATACTTTTAGAATTTCTACAACAAATTTCATAAAATTTTATTCATGGATTTTCAAATAGAAGATATAGATATGCAATCAGACTCATCTTCATCATCTTCTTCTTCAGTTTCTCATGCACCAGTCCATGAAAGTTATATAGACGAATTTATTGAAAAATTTCAATTAGCATTAATGACAATAGATAAAAATGATGCTAGATTATATATGAAATCAGAATTAGAAAAACATTTAGATTTTATAGAAAAGGAAACAAAAAGTTTACATGAATCAGATTTTTGTGATTGTAAAAATTTTGATATTCAAAAGAGATTTATAAAACATATAATTGAATTCTTATATATTAATTCAGCATAATGAACTCTTTAGGTTCTACTATTCCTAATTCAAGAATTGATAATTTTATCACTAATTTATATTTAATAGATTTTGCCTCAGCCGATCAGAGAAACTATTTAAAAACAGAATTAAGAAATTTATTAGGTTGGTTAGAAGATAATAATCATAATTGTCATAGACTAGGGTTTTGTTCTATTCTACTATACTAAAGTTAAAAGAAGGTTTATATTACAAATGATTTTCTTTCTTGAGCTATATAGTTAATTCCTCTATTTCTCTTCTTATATCTAAATCTTATCTAAAAAATGTGTGGTCCCGTGAATACTTTCAGGTTCAATCTTTACTGTTAATTATTTCTAAGCATATTTGATTAAGATAAGCTGTTATGAATAGGTTATCTAAAATTCTCTCTGAAAACCAATCAGGTTCTAATTCTAATTCAGATAGAGATTTAGGAAATTCTTTAGATATGAATTCTCTAGAAATTAATATAGATAAAGTAGAACAAGATTTACATAATTGGACTATTCCAAAACAGAACATTAAGACGATATATTCAATAGGAACTTTTGATTTTATGTCTAGTTATTCAATTAAAACAACAGAACAAACTTTACCAATAAACCAGGAACATGCTAATATTCAATTATTTTCAGGAGAAGCTATTAATAATCATAGGAGAAATAAATATAAATATTTACATATAGGAGCAGTCCAAATAGCTATTAAACCTTTATTCAGGTTAGGATTAGATGTCCCTGTTTTAATGTGCTTAAGAGATGCCAGACATTTAGATTTTTCAAATTCTTTATTAGCTATGGCAGAAACTAATTTAGCTAATGGACCAGTCTATTTTAATTGTTACCCAGGATTTACTTTAAGTTTAAATGATAGACATTTAATGGATACCTTAACTTTGACGGTTAAAACAAAAAATTTAAATGTTAAAGAAGAAGTAAAAGCAGTAGCTGTAATTTATAGGATATATTATAAGGTTATGACAACCTCAATTAATCCTAAATCAGTAAATACTTTAACAAGAGATGAAACTATTATATTTGAAGGAAATAAGGCACACTCTAATATTCAGATACCTAAAAGGTTAAAATGGGATGAAATAACTAGATCAACCAGATGGAATCTTCAGGAAATAAGTGAACCCAGACTAATAAACATAGATGATCAGGTTTCTAGAATAATAGAACATACAGATGGATCTGTAGAAATAGACTTTACAAATACTCCTCAGTCAGGTAGACATTCAGTATACTCTAATAATAGACCTTCTACTTCAGCCAGTACTCTAAGACGTACCACTTCAGCTAGAAATTTAGACATTAGAGGAATAGATTTTAGAGGAAATATTCCTAAACCTATATATACAGAAGAAACTGAATCATCTGCAAGTCCTACTAGATCGCAAATGGAAAACTTTTAATCAAATAATTATAAAATGAATTTTGAAATTAATAAAGAATTTCTAAGAACAGATTTAAAAGCAGAATATAATAAAGAAAAAAGAGAATGGTATTTTAGTAACTTTTCTCAAAAAGAATTAGAAAATTTTAGAAAAATTTGGTACAAAGATATGGAAGAACAGAAAGTTAATATGCCTTTATTCTTATGGTTTGAAAATTATTGCTATCAGAATAATATTAATTATCCTTTCGAAAAAGAATTAAAAATGTTAAATAAAGTAGGTAAACTTTAGAATTTAGCAAATGATGAAAGAATTATATCCATCCATCCTCCATTAGAAAATATAGTATTTAGACAAAATGATCAGGATTATATAGGAATACCTTTTATAGAAATAAAAGAAGAAGACTCTAGAGATAAAAGAATTCAACATATTATGCTTCAGAATAATTATACTAATCAAACTTTAGAAACTATAGGAAACCAGTTAAATAGAATAGAAACTGTAGTACAAAAACCAGTATCAATAGAAACAATTACTCCAAAACCATTTATAGAAGAAAAACCTTTCTTTAAACCTTTTATGTTTACAGGATCACCTGTTAATCTTAACAAGGAAGAATCTATATTAAAGAAAATAGAAGAAAGACTAGGAAATATTAATATTAATCAAAAAATAATTAAAAATGATAAACAGAATGATAAACAAGTTGCTGTATTAAATAAAGAAGAAAATTCAGACTCTGATTCAGAATCAATAGCTGAAATAGAAGTTCAATTTAGTTTACCTTTAGAAAAATCCTTAGAAATAAATAAGTTAAGAAAAGATGCCCCACTTCCTACTACTAGAAATTATTACAAAAGACCTACTCCACCAGATACTCAATTAGAAGAACATTGGTATCAGGCTAATTATGATGGTAAATCAGTCTATGAATGGAATATAGATGGCCAATCTGAATATAGAATATTAAATCTTTTAGAAGAAATGACTATGGCAGCTAGTTCATATAGAACAGTAGGAAATAGAGAACAGGCTATCACCCAAGCCTTAATCTCAGGATTTACAGGACAGTTGAAAGGTTGGTGGGATTATTATTTAACTCACCAAGAACAAGAATATATATTAAAAGCAACTAAAACAATAGTAAAAAGAGAAGGTGATATGGAAACAGAAACTATTATTGAAGACAGTGTAAATACTTTAATATTTGCAATAACAAAATGTTTTATAGGAGATCCTAGTCAGTATCAGGATAGGAATTCAGAAATATTACAGAATTTAACTTGTCCAAAATTACAAGATTTTAGATGGTATAAGGATGTATTTTTAACAAAAGTAATGACCAGACCAGACTGTAGCAATTCTTATTGGAAAGAAAAATTTATAGCAGGATTACCAAAATTATTTGCAGATAAAATTAGGAATAGACTGAGAAATGAATATAATAACGTTATTCCATATAAAGAACTATCTTATGGACAACTAATTAATTATATCAATAAAGAAGGATTAGCTATATGTTCAGATATGAAATTAAAAGCAAAATTAAAAAGAGAAAATCTTAATAGTAGAAAAGAATTAGGAGATTTTTGTCAACAATATGGTTATGAAAGAATTAGTGCACCCTCTGCTAAAATAAAAAGGAAGAATAAAATTAAACGAAAATATATTCCTAGAAGAAGAACTTATAAGCCCAATATAGAATTAGAAAGGCCCAGGAAAACTTATTCTAAGAAAAAATCTTATAATAAAAAGCCTCATAAAAAGGATATAATTATTTGTTATAAATGTGGTAGACCAGGTCATTATTCAAATAATTGTAAAATGAAAGGAAAAGTAAATAATTTAGATGCTTCAGATGAATTAAAAGAGAAAATTATGAAACTTGTAATTAACGATTCCTCAGAAGAAAGTTTATCAGAAGATTATTCTGAAAATGATTTAAATAATATAAGTGAAAATGAATCTAATAATAGTGATTCAGAATCTTGTGAATGTATAGGAACTTGCCAGTGTAATCAAATAAATATGATTAATAATGAACAAGAATTTTTATTAGACATTATAGATAAAATAAATGATCCGGAAATAAAAAGAGACTATTTAATCAAATTAAAAGAATTAATAGGACAAAGGGAGCAAAAAGATTATAAACCTTATAATTTTTCAGAAATTTGTCAAAGATTTAGACAAGATAATAAAAAATCCTCTATTCAAGACCTTCAAGAAGAGGTTAAGAATTTAAAACAAGATGTGAATACTTTAAAAGATAAGGTTCTAAACTTAGAAGAAGAAAATTTAAAAGGGAATTTAAGCCGAATATTTAGAAATAACAATCAGGCTTCTACTTCATTAATTATTAACGAATCAGAAAATAAAGATGAATATATTAATAGTATATCTAGAATAAATTATCAAAAATGGTATGTAAAACTAGATATAGTTATAAATAATGATTTTCATCTTTCTACCTTAGCATTAATAGATAGTGGTGCTGATCAGAATTGTATTCAAGAAGGATTAGTTCCAACTAAGTATTACGAAAAAACCTCAGAAAGACTTAGCTCAGCTAGTGGTTCAAAGTTACACATTAAATATAAATTATCTAAGGTTAAAGTTTGTAATAAAGGATATTGTTATAAAACTAAGTTAATATTAATTAAAAATTTAAATTCAGGAGTAATTTTTGGAACCCCTTTTTTAACTATGTTATACCATTTTCAAGTTAATAATAATGGATTATCTACCATTGTTTTAGGAAAAGAAATTCTATTTGAATTTGCCTTTCCTATGACAACGCGAGATATTAATCAATTAAAAAATAATATTCAAGAAATAAATCTAATTAAGAAAAATAAACTAAGTCACATAAAGTATTTAGTCCAAGAAATAGATGAAAAGCGAATAGAAAATCAGTTAAATGAAGATAAAATAAAAGAAAAGGTTAAAGACATAGAAAATACTTTTTTAAAGGATGTTTGTGCTCCTGTTCCTAATGCTTTTTGGAATAGGAAAAGCCACATAGTTAGTTTACCTTATGAAAAAGATTTTGATGAAAAACAGATTCCCACTAAATCTAAAGCCATACACATGTCAGAAGATTTAGAAAAACTTTGTAGAAAAGAGATTCAAGAATTAAAGGATAAAGGATTAATTAGAGACTCAAAATCTCCATGGTCTTGTTCAGCTTTTTATGTTATGAACGCTGCAGAATTAGAAAGAGGAATTCCTAGATTAGTTATAAACTATAAACCATTAAATAAAGTTTTACAATGGATCAGATATCCAATTCCTAATAAAAGAGATTTATTAAAAAGATTATATAATGCAAAAATATTTTCTAAATTTGATATGAAGTCAGGATTCTGGCAAATACAAATTTTAGAAAAAGACAGGTATAAGACAGGATTTAATACTCCTTTTGGACATTACGAATGAAATGTAATGCCCTTTGGATTAAAAAATGCTCCATCAGAATTTCAAAATATTATGAATGATATAATCAGACCTATTAATGAATTCTCTATAGTTTATATAGATGATGTCTTAATTTTCTCAGAAAATATTAATCAACATTTTAGTCATTTAAGGAAATTCTATAATATTATTCACAATAATGGATTAGTAATCTCTCCAACTAAAATAAAGTTATTTCAGATAAAAGTTAGATTTTTAGGTCATGATATTAAACCAATTAATAGAAGTTTAGAATTTACAGAAAAATTTCCAGATGAAATTAAAGATAAAAAACAGTTGCAAAGGTTTTTAGGATGTTTAAATTATGTTCATGATTTCTTTAAGGATTTAGGAAAAATTTGTCAACCTCTTTATGATAGACTTAAGAAAAACCCTACACCTTGGACAGAAGAACATACTCAAATAGTAAAAGTTATTAAATCAAAGGTTAAAAGTCTTCCTTGTCTTAGTATTCCTCACCCAGAAGCATTTTTAATAGTCGAAACAGATGCTAGTGATAAAGGATTTGGAGGAATTTTAAAACAGAAAAGAAATAATAAAGAAGAATTGGTTAGATATTACTCAGGAAACTGGAATAATACTCAAAAGAATTATTCTACGATTAAAAAGGAAATTTTAAGCATTGTCTCATGCATCATAAAGTTTGAAGATGATTTATACATGAAAAAATTTTTACTCAGAATAGATTGCCTTTCAGCCAAACATATTTTAGAAAAAGATGTTAAAAATTTAATTTCTAAACAGATTTTTGCTAGATGGCAAGCCCTTCTTAGTAATTTTGATTTTGAAATCGAATTTATTAAAGGACAAAATAATTGTTTGCCTGATTTTCTTTCTCGTGAGTTTTTACAGGGAAAATGAATAATAAGAAGATTTTGAGCAAAGAAAGTATTTCAAAACAGAATAATAATCAGCATATTTATACTAATCAGATGATTCCCGTCTCTCCAAACCGTTTCTCTCCTATTGCCCCTAGACCTAGAGCAATAACTCCTCAGTTTTTTCCACCAATTTCTTCAAACCTTATCAGAACACCACCTTTAATTCCACCTTCTACCTTTAGACCACCGACCTATTCTACTATAGTATCCACTCCTACCTTCGCATCCTCATCATCTCCCAAAAGATCTTCATCAATTTATCAGTTGAACCCTCGAAGAAAATTTATCAAAGTTTTAGAAATAGAGGAACAATCATTGATAGAAAATCAGAGTTTTTATAAATTAATTGAATTTATCTTCCCAAAAGGATTTCATTTTTTAGAAGACTGCCCAGAAAAGACTAGAGAATTCTATGAAATGATTCTAGTAGAGACCGACTCAGTGGTGATTGAACATAATTATAATCAGGACTCTACTAAGATCAATTACAGCAAGGTTAAGATCTTCAAGATCATGACTTTATCAGAATGGGAAATGAAACCTCACGCCAACAAGGTTCTAACAGGATTTTCTGCCAGAAAGTATTTTAATTATTACGATTATCAGGAAGCATGGTTTAAGGCCTTTTATCTCAGAAATTATAATCATTCTTGGTTCTTTTATTTTTCAAACAAGTTCTCAGGTTTTTACCCTAATTGGTTTTTAAGATGGTTTGATTATATGGGACCCATAGACTCTATATTTCCTCAGCAAGTTCTCCAAGGATTTGGTAAATATCGGGAGCAACATCAAACCAAGCTTAACGATTCATTACTACAATTCTGCAATGAATTTAAGATACCATGGATCATTACTTGGAATTATCACGTATCAATAGAGTCAGTCATTCCTATCCTTTACAGAGAGTACCGAGTAAAGTGGTGGGATTCCTTTCAAGAAAGCAGAGCTAATCCAGAAGCAGTCAGACAAAAGTTCGATAACGACAAATTTTCTTATCAGACTTCTCATCCTCAGCATAAAGATATCCAATCAGAATCCACTCAGGAATTTACAAACAGCAAACAACATCTCATCAGCCTCTTATCTTCAGCCACGTCAGAACAAGAGGTAGCCGCTATCCTAAGTCAAGCTACTTCTGAAAAGGGAAACTCTTCTACTGAAGAAATTACCCCAGCTCCAAGACACTTTATAGATTCACAGGATCTATATGATGATGTAATATTATAAAAAAAAAAAAAAAAATTTAACGTTTTGTTTTGCAGGTACTCAATTATAATCAACAGTAAAGATTCCTACATAAAAGCTTTCCAGCTCAAAGCTTTATGGCCGACAGCATCTTAGGGTTGATTTCACCCATGGTCACTCAACTTATCACTTATCGCGCAAAAGTAACCGACTTTTTTTTTTCTTACTTAAATGTCACTGAACTTTTAACATTATTGCACAAAAGTCATGTTGACCGGAATCCGGCGACGACTCTTACCGGATTGATAAGTTCAACAAATGCTACATTTAAATTAATTTCACTCACTGTCACTAAACTTATCATTTATCTCAAAAAAGTAATTAACTTTTTATTTTTCAACTTAAATGTTACTGAACTTTTAACATTTTTGCAAAAAAATCATCAATCCGGCAAGGGACGTCGCCGGATTCCGGTCAACATGACTTTTGTGCAATAATGTTAAAAGTTCAGTGACATTTAAGTAAGAAAAAAAAAGTCGGTTACTTTTGCGCGATAAGTGATAAGTTGAGTGACCATGAGTGAAATTGACCCCAGCATCTTACTTTCCTAATCAGCATCCTCAGTTTCCACTACATCTTTTCATGGCCGACAAAGCATCTCCAGATTTCTCTTATCCTTCCACTACTGTCAATCTTATCCTTCCACTACTGTCAATTATCAGAAGACTCCAAGTGACTCAGCTTTTCACTCAATCTCATCAGGATTCAATGGCAGACAACACTTTTTTCATTCAAACTCTTTCTTATCTTTGAAGACAGCTCATCAGTTCGAGAAGCATCAATTCGACTCTATTTAATCAGATCATTTCTTCAGCATCAAGCAGAGCCTTTCCTACAAAAGAAAAGATTAGAGAAAATAAAGAAAAGAAATCCTTAATAATATCCACCTCTCGTTGTAAAAAATCCTTAGATCTTCAATTAATCTTCAACAGTTGTTCATGTATTCCTACCTCATCCACTTGTAATATTTCATCAGAAAATAATATTACTTCAGGTATATTTTAAATCATGAGTTATTTTGTAAATCGTTTTATCGATTCTTTATCTTCTTTAGATTTTTCAGAAATACAGGAAAGGGCTTTGCTAAGGCAAGAATTATTAAGTTTAAGAACAGTTTTAACTCATTTACATAATGATTTGCATTTAGACGGATTTTGTGATTGCCAAGATTATATTAATAAACTTATTTTGATAAATATACTTTTAGAATTTCTACAACAAATTTCATAAAATTTTATTCATGGATTTTCAAATAGAAGATATAGATATGCAATCAGACTCATCTTCATCATCATCTTCTTCAGTTTCTCATGCACCAGTCCATGAAAGTTATATAGACGAATTTATTGAAAAATTTCAATTAGCATTAATGACAATAGATAAAAATGATGCTAGATTATATATGAAATCAGAATTAGAAAAACATTTAGATTTTATAGAAAAGGAAACAAAAAGTTTACATGAATCAGATTTTTGTGATTGTAAAAATTTTGATATTCAAAAGAGATTTATAAAACATATAATTGAATTCTTATATATTAATTCAGCATAATGAACTCTTTAGGTTCTACTATTCCTAATTCAAGAATTGATAATTTTATCACTAATTTATATTTAATAGATTTTGCCTCAGCCAATCAGAGAAACTATTTAAAAACAGAATTAAGAAATTTATTAGGTTGGTTAGAAGATAATAATCATAATTGTCATAGACTAGGGTTTTGTTCTTGTCAATATACTAAAGTTAAAAGAAGGTTTATATTACAAATGATTTTCTTTCTTGAGCTATATAGTTAATTCCTCTATTTCTCTTCTTATATCTAAATCTTATCTAAAAAATGTCCGATCCCGTCCATTTTGGTATCAGAGCCTGGGGGGAAGAGGAGATAGTTTTATTTAAATTATTCAGAACAATTATTTTAATGAAATTTGTTATAGAAATAGTTGCAGATAGGATAGTTCATGAAAGTAGGAAACGTTGGTCAGCCCTGAAGGCGTGCGTTGGTCAGCCAATAGCCCAGGAGAGGCGTAAGGTGGTCCCGCAGCTGGGTGGTCCCGTGAATACTTTCAGGTTCAATCTTTACTGTTAATTATTTCTAAGCATATTTGATTAAGATAAGCTGTTATGAATAGGTTATCTAAAATTCTCTCTGAAAACCAATCAGGTTCTAATTCTAATTCAGATAGAGATTTAGGAAATTCTTTAGATATGAATTCTCTAGAAATTAATATAGATAAAGTAGAACAAGATTTACATAATTGGACTATTCCAAAACAGAACATTAAGACGATATATTCAATAGGAACTTTTGATTTTATGTCTAGTTATTCAATTAAAACAACAGAACAAACTTTACCAATAAACCAGGAACATGCTAATATTCAATTATTTTCAGGAGAAGCTATTAATAATCATAGGAGAAATAAATATAAATATTTACATATAGGAGCAGTCCAAATAGCTATTAAACCTTTATTCAGGTTAGGATTAGATGTCCCTGTTTTAATGTGCTTAAGAGATGCCATACATTTAGATTTTTCAAAATCTTTATTAGCTATGGCAGAAACTAATTTAGCTAATGGACCAGTCTATTTTAATTGTTACCCAGGATTTACTTTAAGTTTAAATGATAGACATTTAATGGATACCTTAACTTTGACGGTTAAAACAAAAAATTTAAATGTTAAAGAAGAAGTAAAAGCAGTAGCTGTAATTTATAGGATATATTATAAGGTTATGACAACCTCAATTAATCCTAAATCAGTAAATACTTTAACAAGAGATGAAACTATTATATTTGAAGGAAATAAGGCACACTCTAATATTCAGATACCTAAAAGGTTAAAATGGGATGAAATAACTAGATCAACCAGATGGAATCTTCAGGAAATAAGTGAACCCAGACTAATAAACATAGATGATCAGGTTTCTAGAATAATAGAACATACAGATGGATCTGTAGAAATAGACTTTACAAATACTACTCAGTCAGGAAGACATTCAGTATACTCTAATAATAGACCTTCTACTTCAGCCAGTACTCTAAGACGTACCACTTCAGCTAGAAATTTAGACATTAGAGGAATAGATTTTAGAGGAAATATTCCTAAACCTATATATACAGAAGAAACTGAATCATCTGCAAGTCCTACTAGATCTCAAATGGAAAACTTTTAATTAAATAATTATAAAATGAATTTTGAAATTAATAAAGAATTTCTAAGAACAGATTTAAAAGCAGAATATAATAAAGAAAAAAGAGAATGGTATTTTAGTAACTTTTCTCAAAAAGAATTAGAAAATTTTAGAAAAATTTGGTACAAAGATATGGAAGAACAGAAAGTTAATATGCCTTTATTCTTATGGTTTGAAAATTATTGCTATCAGAATAATATTAATTATCCTTTCGAAAAAGAATTAAAAATGTTAAATAAAGTAGGTAAACTTTGGAATTTAGCAAATGATGAAAGAATTATATCCATCCATCCTCCATTAGAAAATATAGTATTTAGACAAAATGATCAGGATTATATAGGAATACCTTTTATAGAAATAAAAGAAGAAGACTCTAGAGATAAAAGAATTCAACATATTATGCTTCAGAATAATTATACTAATCAAACTTTAGAAACTATAGGAAACCAGTTAAATAGAATAGAAACTGTAGTACAAAAACCAGTATCAATAGAAACAATTACTCCAAAACCATTTATAGAAGAAAAACCTTTCTTTAAACCTTTTATGTTTACAGGATCACCTGTTAATCTTAACAAGGAAGAATCTATATTAAAGAAAATAGAAGAAAGACTAGGAAATATTAATATTAATCAAAAAATAATTAAAAATGATAAACAGAAGGATAAACAAGTTGTTGTATTAAATAAAGAAGAAAATTCAGACTCTGATTCAGAATCAATAGCTGAAATAGAAGTTCAATTTAGTTTACCTTTAGAAAAATCCTTAGAAATAAATAAGTTAAGAAAAATGCCCCACTTCCTACTACTAGAAATTATTACAAAAGACCTACTCCACCAGATACTCAATTAGAAGAACATTGGTATCAGGCTAATTATGATGGTAAATCAGTCTATGAATGGAATATAGATGGCCAATCTGAATATAGAATATTAAATCTTTTAGAAGAAATGACTATGGCAGCTAGTTCATATAGAACAGTAGGAAATAGAGAACAGGCTATCACCCAAGCCTTAATCTCAGGATTTACAGGACAGTTGAAAGGTTGGTGGGATTATTATTTAACTCACCAAGAACAAGAATATATATTAAAAGCAACTAAAACAATAGTAAAAAGAGAAGGTGATATGGAAACAGAAACTATTATTGAAGACAGTGTAAATACTTTAATATTTGCAATAACAAAATGTTTTATAGGAGATCCTAGTCAGTATCAGGATAGGAATTCAGAAATATTACAGAATTTAACTTGTCCAAAATTACAAGATTTTAGATGGTATAAGGATGTATTTTTAACAAAAGTAATGACCAGACCAGACTGTAGCAATTCTTATTGGAAAGAAAAATTTATAGCAGGATTACCAAAATTATTTGTAGATAAAATTAGGAATAGACTGAGAAATGAATATAATAACGTTATTCCATATAAAGAACTATCTTATGGACAACTAATTAATTATATCAATAAAGAAGGATTAGCTATATGTTCAGATATGAAATTAAAAGCAAAATTAAAAAGAGAAAATCTTAATAGTAGAAAAGAATTAGGAGATTTTTGTCAACAATATGGTTATGAAAGAATTAGTGCACCCTCTGCTAAAATAAAAAGGAAGAATAAAATTAAACGAAAATATATTCCTAGAAGAAGAACTTATAAGCCCAATATAGAATTAGAAAGGCCCAGGAAAACTTATTCTAAGAAAAAATCTTATAATAAAAAGCCTCATAAAAAGGATATAATTATTTGTTATAAATGTGGTAGACCAGGTCATTATTCAAAAAATTGTAAAATGAAAGGAAAAGTAAATAATTTAGATGCTTCAGATGAATTAAAAGAGAAAATTATGAAACTTGTAATTAACGATTCCTCAGAAGAAAGTTTATCAGAAGATTAGTCTGAAAATGATTTAAATAATATAAGTGAAAATGAATCTAATAATAGTGATTCAGAATCTTGTGAATGTATAGGAACTTGCCAGTGTAATCAAATAAATATGATTAATAATGAACAAGAATTTTTATTAGACATTATAGATAAAATAAATGATCCGGAAATAAAAAGAGACTATTTAATCAAATTAAAAGAATTAATAGGACAAAGGGAGCAAAAAGATTATAAACCTTATAATTTTTCAGAAATTTGTCAAAGATTTAGACAAGATAATAAAAAATCCTCTATTCAAGACCTTCAAGAAGAGGTTAAGAATTTAAAACAAGATGTGAATACTTTAAAAGATAAGGTTCTAAACTTAGAAGAAGAAAATTTAAAAGGGAATTTAAGCCGAATATTTAGAAATAACAATCAGGCTTCTACTTCATTAATTATTAACGAATCAGAAAATAAAGATGAATATATTAATAGTATATCTAGAATAAATTATCAAAAATGGTATGTAAAACTAGATATAGTTATAAATAATGATTTTCATCTTTCTACCTTAGCATTAATAAATAGTGGTGCTGATCAGAATTGTATTCAAGAAGGATTAGTTCCAACTAAGTATTACGAAAAAACCTCAGAAAGACTTAGCTCAGCTAGTGGTTCAAAGTTACACATTAAATATAAATTATCTAAGGTTAAAGTTTGTAATAAAGGATTTTGTTATAAAACTCAGTTAATATTAATTAAAAATTTAAATTCAGGAGTAATTTTAGGAACCCCTTTTTTAACTATGTTATACCCTTTTCAAGTTAATAATAATGGATTATCTACCATTGTTTTAGGAAAAGAAATTCTATTTGAATTTGCCTTTCCTATGACAACGCGAGATATTAATCAATTAAAAAATAATATTCAAGAAATAAATCTAATTAAGAAAAATAAACTAAGTCACATAAAGTATTTAGTCCAAGAAATAGATGAAAAGCGAATAGAAAATCAGTTAAATGAAGATAAAATAAAAGAAAAGGTTAAAGACATAGAAAATACTTTTTTAAAGGATGTTTGTGCTCCTGTTCCTAATGCTTTTTGGAATAGGAAAAGCCACATAGTTAGTTTACCTTATGAAAAAGATTTTGATGAAAAACAGATTCCCACTAAATCTAAAGCCATACACATGTCAGAAGATTTAGAAAAACTTTGTAGAAAAGAGATTCAAGAATTAAAGGATAAAGGATTAATTAGAGACTCAAAATCTCCATGGTCTTGTTCAGCTTTTTATGTTATGAACGCTGCAGAATTAGAAAGAGGAATTCCTAGATTAGTTATAAACTATAAACCATTAAATAAAGTTTTACAATGGATCAGATATCCAATTCCTAATAAAAGAGATTTATTAAAAAGATTATATAATGCAAAAATATTTTCTAAATTTGATATGAAGTCAGGATTCTGGCAAATACAAATTTTAGAAAAAGACAGGTATAAGACAGGATTTAATACTCCTTTTGGACATTACGAATGGAATGTAATGCCCTTTGGATTAAAAAATGCTCCATCAGAATTTCAAAATATTATGAATGATATAATCAGACCTATTAATGAATTCTGTATAGTTTATATAGATGATGTCTTAATTTTCTCAGAAAATATTAATCAACATTTTAGTCATTTAAGGAAATTCTATAATATTATTCACAATAATGGATTAGTAATCTCTCCAACTAAAATAAAGTTATTTCAGATAAAAGTTAGATTTTTAGGTCATGATATTAAACCAATTAATAGAAGTTTAGAATTTACAGAAAAATTTCCAGATGAAATTAAAGATAAAAAACAGTTGCAAAGGTTTTTAGGATGTTTAAATTATGTTCATGATTTCTTTAAGGATTTAGGAAAAATTTGTCAACCTCTTTATGATAGACTTAAGAAAAACCCTACACCTTGGACAGAAGAACATACTCAAATAGTAAAAGTTATTAAATCAAAGGTTAAAAGTCTTCCTTGTCTTAGTATTCCTCACCCAGAAGCATTTTTAATAGTCGAAACAGATGCTAGTGATAAAGGATTTGGAGGAATTTTAAAACAGAAAAGAAATAATAAAGAAGAATTGGTTAGATATTACTCAGGAAACTGGAATAATACTCAAAAGAATTATTCTACGATTAAAAAGGAAATTTTAAGCATTGTCTCATGCATCATAAAGTTTGAAGATGATTTATACATGAAAAAATTTTTACTCAGAATAGATTGCCTTTCAGCCAAACATATTTTAGAAAAAGATGTTAAAAATTTAATTTCTAAACAGATTTTTGCTAGATGGCAAGCCCTTCTTAGTAATTTTGATTTTGAAATCGAATTTATTAAAGGACAAAATAATTGTTTGCCTGATTTTCTTTCTCGTGAGTTTTTACAGGGAAAATGAATAATAAGAAGATTTTGAGCAAAGAAAGTATTTCAAAACAGAATAATAATCAGCATATTTATACTAATCAGATGATTCCCGTCTCTCCAAACCGTTTCTCTCCTATTACCCCTAGACCTAGAGCAATAACTCCTCAGTTTTTTCCACCAATTTCTTCAAACCTTATCAGAACACCACCTTTAATTCCACCTTCTACCTTTAGACCACCGACCTATTCTACTACAGTATCCACTCCTACCTTCGCATCCTCATCATCTCCCAAAAGATCTTCATCAATTTATCAGTTGAACCCTCGAAGAAAATTTATCAAAGTTTTAGAAATAGAGGAACAATCATTGATAGAAAATCAGAGTTTTTATAAATTAATTGAATTTATCTTCCCAAAAGGATTTCATTTTTTAGAAGACTGCCCAGAAAAGACCAGAGAATTCTATGAAATTATTCTAGTAGAGACCGACTCAGTGGTGATTGAACATAATTATAATCAGGACTCTACTAAGATCAATTACAGCAAGGTTAAGATCTTCAAGATCATGACTTTATCAGAATGGGAAATGAAACCTCACGCCAACAAGGTTCTAACAGGATTTTCTGCCAGAAAGTATTTTAATTATTACGATTATCAGGAAGCATGGTTTAAGGCCTTTTATCTCAGAAATTATAATCATTCTTGGTTCTTTTATTTTTCAAACAAGTTCTCAGGTTTTTACCCTAATTGGTTTTTAAGATGGTTTGATTATATGGGACCCATAGACTCTATATTTCCTCAGCAAGTTCTCCAAGGATTTGGTAAATATCGGGAGCAACATCAAACCAAGCTTAACGATTCATTACTACAATTCTGCAATGAATTTAAGATACCATGGATCATTACTTGGAATTATCACGTATCAACAGAGTCAGTCATTCCTATCCTTTACAGAGAGTACCGAGTAAAGTGGTGGGATTCCTTTCAAGAAAGCAGAGCTAATCCAGAAGCAGTCAGACAAAAGTTCGATAACGACAAATTTTCTTATCAGACTTCTCATCCTCAGCATAAAGATATCCAATCAGAATCCACTCAGGAATTTACAAACAGCAAACAACATCTCATCAGCCTCTTATCTTCAGCCACGTCAGAACAAGAGGTAGCCGCTATCCTAAGTCAAGCTACTTCTGAAAAGGGAAACTCTTCTACTGAAGAAATTACCCCAGCTCTAAGACACTTTATAGATTCACAGGATCTATATGATGATGTAATATTATAAAAAAAAAAAAAGGAAAAAGAAAAAAAAATAAAATTTTTAACGTTTTGTTTTGCAGGTACTCAATTATAATCAACAGTAAAGATTCCTACATAAAAGCTTTCCAGCTCAAAGCTTTATGGCCGACAGCATCTTACTTTCCTAATCAGCATCCTCAGTTTCCACTACATCTTTTCATGGCCGACAAAGCATCTCCAGATTTCTCTTATCCTTCCACTACTGTCAATCTTATCCTTCCACTACTGTCAATTATCAGAAGACTCCAAGTGACTCAGCTTTTCACTCAATCTCATCAGGATTCAATGGCAGACAACACTTTTATCATTCAAACTCTTTCTTATCTTTGAAGACAGCTCATCAGTTCGAGAAGCATCAATTCGACTCTATTTAATCAGATCATTTCTTCAGCATCAAGCAGAGCCTTTCCTACAAAATAAAAGATTAGAGAAAATAAAGAAAAGAAATCCTTAATAATATCCACCTCTTGTTGTAAAAAATCCTTAGATCTTCAATTAATCTTCAACAGTTGTTCATGTATTCCTACCTCATCCACTTGTAATATTTCATCAGAAAATAATATTACTTCAGGTATATTTTAAATCATGAGTTATTTTGTAAATCGTTTTATCGATTCTTTATCTTCTTTAGATTTTTCAGAAATACAGGAAAGGGCTTTGCTAAGGCAAGAATTATTAAGTTTAAGAACAGTTTTAACTCATTTACATAATGATTTGCATTTAGACGGATTTTGTGATTGCCAAGATTATATTAATAAACTTAATTTGATAAATATACTTTTAGAATTTCTACAACAAATTTCATAAAATTTTATTCATGGATTTTCAACTAGAAGATATAGATATGCAATCAGACTCATCTTCATCATCTTCTTCTTCAGTTTCTCATGCACCAGTCCATGAAAGTTATATAGACGAATTTACTGAAAAATTTCAATTAGCATTAATGACAATAGATAAAAATGATGCTAGATTATATATGAAATCAGAATTAGAAAAACATTTAGATTTTATAGAAAAGGAAACAAAAAGTTTACATGAATCAGATTTTTGTGATTGTAAAAATTTTGATATTCAAAAGAGATTTATAAAACATATAATTGAATTCTTATATATTAATTCAGCATAATGAACTCTTTAGGTTCTACTATTCCTAATTCAAGAATTGATAATTTTATCACTAATTTATATTTAATAGATTTTGCCTCAGCCGATCAGAGAAACTATTTAAAAATAGAATTAAGAAATTTATTAGGTTGGTTAGAAGATAATAATCATAATTGTCATAGACTAGGGTTTTGTTCTATTCTACTATACTAAAGTTAAAAGAAGGTTTATATTACAAATGATTTTCTTTCTTGAGCTATATAGTTAATTCCTCTATTTCTCTTCTTATATCTAAATCTTATCTAAAAAATGTCCGATCCCGTCCGTTTTGGTATCAGAGCCTGGGGGGAAGAGGAGATAGTTTTATTTAAATTATTCAGAACAATTATTTTAATGAAATTTGTTATAGAAATAGTTGCAGATAGGATAGTTCATGAAAGTAGGAAACGTTGGTCAGCCCTGAAGGCGTGCGTTGGTAAGCCAATAGCCCAGGAGAGGCGTAAGGTGGTCCCGCAGCTGGGTGGTCCCGTGAATACTTTCAGGTTCAATCTTTACTGTTAATTATTTCTAAGCATATTTGATTAAGATAAGCTGTTATGAATAGGTTATCTAAAATTCTCTCTGAAAACCAATCAGGTTCTAATTCTAATTCAGATAGAGATTTAGGAAATTCTTTAGATATGAATTCTCTAGAAATTAATATAGATAAAGTAGAACAAGATTTACATAATTGGACTATTCCAAAACAGAACATTAAGACGATATATTCAATAGGAACTTTTGATTTTATGTCTAGTTATTCAATTAAAACAACAGAACAAACTTTACCAATAAACCAGGAACATGCTAATATTCAATTATTTTCAGGAGAAGCTATTAATAATCATAGGAGAAATAAATATAAATATTTACATATAGGAGCAGTCCAAATAGCTATTAAACCTTTATTCAGGTTAGGATTAGATGTCCCTGTTTTAATGTGCTTAAGAGATGCCAGACATTTAGATTTTTCAAATTCTTTATTAGCTATGGCAGAAACTAATTTAGCTAATGGACCAGTCTATTTTAATTGTTACCCAGGATTTACTTTAAGTTTAAATGATAGACATTTAATGGATACCTTAACTTTGACGGTTAAAACAAAAAATTTAAATGTTAAAGAAGAAGTAAAAGCAGTAGCTGTAATTTATAAGATATATTATAAGGTTATGACAACCTCAATTAATCCTAAATCAGTAAATACTTTAACAAGAGATGAAACTATTATATTTGAAGGAAATAAGGCACACTCTAATATTCAGATACCTAAAAGGTTAAAATGGGATGAAATAACTAGATCAACCAGATGGAATCTTCAGGAAATAAGTGAACCCAGACTAATAAACATAGATGATCAGGTTTCTAGAATAATAGAACATACAGATGGATCTGTAGAAATAGACTTTACAAATACTTCTCAGTCAGGTAGACATTCAGTATACTCTAATAATAGACCTTCTACTTCAGCCAGTACTCTAAGACGTACCACTTCAGCTAGAAATTTAGATATTAGAGGAATAGATTTTAGAGGAAATATTCCTAAACCTATATATACAGAAGAAACTGAATCATCTGCAAGTCCTACTAGATCGCAAATGGAAAACTTTTAATCAAATAATTATAAAATGAATTTTGAAATTAATAAAGAATTTCTAAGAACAGATTTAAAAGCAGAATATAATAAAGAAAAAAGAGAATGGTATTTTAGTAACTTTTCTCAAAAAGAATTAGAAAATTTTAGAAAAATTTGGTACAAAGATATGGAAGAACAGAAAGTTAATATGCCTTTATTCTTATGGTTTGAAAATTATTGCTATCAGAATAATATTAATTATCCTTTCGAAAAAGAATTAAAAATGTTAAATAAAGTAGGTAAACTTTGGAATTTAGCAAATGATGAAAGAATTATATCCATCCATCCTCCATTAGAAAATATAGTATTTAGACAAAATGATCAGGATTATATAGGAATACCTTTTATAGAAATAAAAGAAGAAGACTCTAGAGATAAAAGAATTCGACATATTATGCTCCAGAATAATTATACTAATCAAACTTTAGAAACTATAGGAAACCAGTTAAATAGAATAGAAACTGTAGTACAAAAACCAGTATCAATAGAAACAATTACTCCAAAACCATTTATAGAAGAAAAACCTTTCTTTAAACCTTTTATGTTTACAGGATCACCTGTTAATCTTAACAAGGAAGAATCTATATTAAAGAAAATAGAAGAAAGACTAGGAAATATTAATATTAATCAAAAAATAATTAAAAATGATAAACAGAAGGATAAACAAGTTGCTGTATTAAATAAAGAAGAAAATTCAGACTCTGATTCAGAATCAATAGCTGAAATAGAAGTTCAATTTAGTTTACCTTTAGAAAAATCCTTAGAAATAAATAAGTTAAGAAAAGATGCCCCACTTCCTACTACTAGAAATTATTACAAAAGACCTACTCCACCAGATACTCAATTAGAAGAACATTGGTATCAGGCTAATTATGATGGTAAATCAGTCTATGAATGGAATATAGATGGCCAATCTGAATATAGAATATTAAATCTTTTAGAAGAAATGACTATGGCAGCTAGTTCATATAGAACAGTAGGAAATAGAGAACAGGCTATCACCCAAGCCTTAATCTCAGGATTTACAGGACAGTTGAAAGGTTGGTGGGATTATTATTTAACTCACCAAGAACAAGAATATATATTAAAAGCAACTAAAACAATAGTAAAAAGAGAAGGTGATATGGAAACATAAACTATTATTGAAGACAGTGTAAATACTTTAATATTTGCAATAACAAAATGTTTTATAGGAGATCCTAGTCAGTATCAGGATAGGAATTCAGAAATATTACAGAATTTAACTTGTCCAAAATTACAAGATTTTAGATGGTATAAGGATGTATTTTTAACAAAAGTAATGACCAGACCAGACTGTAGCAATTCTTATTGGAAAGAAAAATTTATAGCAGGATTACCAAAATTATTTGCAGATAAAATTAGGAATAGACTGAGAAATGAATATAATAACGTTATTCCATATAAAGAACTATCTTATGGACAACTAATTAATTATATCAATAAAGAAGGATTAGCTATATGTTCAGATATGAAATTAAAAGCAAAATTAAAAAGAGAAAATCTTAATAGTAGAAAAGAATTAGGAGATTTTTGTCAACAATATGGTTATGAAAGAATTAGTGCACCCTCTGCTAAAATAAAAAGGAAGAATAAAATTAAACGAAAATATATTCCTAGAAGAAGAACTTATAAGCCCAATATAGAATTAGAAAGGCCCAGGAAAACTTATTCTTAGAAAAAATCTTATAATAAAAAGCCTCATAAAAAGGATATAATTATTTGTTATAAATGTGGTAGACCAGGTCATTATTCAAAAAAATGTCCGATCCCGTCCGTTTTGGTATCAGAGCCTTTCCTACAAAAGAAAAGATTAGAGAAAATAAAGAAAAGAAATCCTTAATAATATCCACCTCTCGTTGTAAAAAATCCTTAGATCTTCAATTAATCTTCAACAGTTGTTCATGTATTCCTACCTCATCCACTTGTAATATTTCATCAGAAAATAATATTACTTCAGGTATATTTTAAATCATGAGTTATTTTGTAAATCGTTTTATCCATTCTTTATCTTCTTTAGATTTTTCAGAAATACAGGAAAGGGCTTTGCTAAGGCAAGAATTATTAAGTTTAAGAACAGTTTTAACTCATTTACATAATGATTTGCATTTAGACGGATTTTGTGATTGCCAACCAAGAATGATTATAATTTCTGAGATAAAAGGCCTTAAACCATGCTTCCTGATAATCGTAATAATTAAAATACTTTCTGGCAGAAAATCCTGTTAGAACCTTGTTGGAGTGAGGTTTCATTTCCCATTCTGATAAAGTCATGATCTTGAAGGAGAAATAGAGGAATTAACTATATAGCTCAAGAAAGAAAATCATTTGTAATATAAACCTTCTTTTAACTTTAGTATATTGACAAGAACAAAACCCTAGTCTATGACAATTATGATTATTATCTTCTAACCAACCTAATAAATTTCTTAATTCTGTTTTTAAATAGTTTCTCTGATCGGCTGAGGCAAAATCTATTAAATATAAATTAGTGATAAAATTATCAATTCTTGAATTAGGAATAGTAGAACCTAAAGAGTTCATTATGCTGAATTAATATATAAGAATTCAATTATATGTTTTATAAATCTCTTTTGAATATCAAAATTTTTACAATCACAAAAATCTGATTCATGTAAACTTTTTGTTTCCTTATCTATAAAATCTAAATGTTTTTCTAATTCTGATTTCATATATAATCTAGCATCATTTTTATCTATTGTCATTAATGCTAATTGAAATTTTTCAATAAATTCGTCTATATAACTTTCATGGACTGGTGCATGAGAAACTGAAGAAGAAGATGATGAAGATGAGTCTGATTGCATATCTATATCTTCTATTTGAAAATCCATGAATAAAATTTTATGAAATTTGTTGTAGAAATTCTAAAAGTATATTTATCAAATTAAGTTTATTAATATAATCTTGGCAATCACAAAATCCGTCTAAATGCAAATCATTATGTAAATGAGTTAAAACTGTTCTTAAACTTAATAATTCTTGCCTTAGCAAAGCCCTTTCCTGTATTTCTGAAAAATCTAAAGAAGATAAAGAATCGATAAAACGATTTACAAAATAACTCATGATTTAAAATATACCTGAAGTAATATTATTTTCTGATGAAATATTACAAGTGGATGAGGTAGGAATACATGAACAACTGTTGAAGATTAATTGAAGATCTAAGGATTTTTTACAATGAGAGGTGGATATTATTAAGGATTTCTTTTCTTTATTTTCTCTAATCTTTTCTTTTGTAGGAAAGGCTCTGCTTGATGCTGAAGAAATGATCTGATTAAATAGAGTCGAATTGATGCTTCTCGAACTGATGAGCTGTCTTCAAAGATAAGAAAGAGTTTGAATGATAAAAGTGTTGTCTGCCATTGAATCCTGATGAGATTGAGTGAAAAGTTGAGTCACTTGGAGTCTTCTGATAATTGACAGTAGTGGAAGGATAAGATTGACAGTAGTGGAAGGATAAGAGAAATCTGGAGATGCTTTGTCGGCCATGAAAAGATGTAGTGGAAACTGAGGATGCTGGTTAGGAAAGTAAGATGCTGTCGGCCATAAAGCTTTGAGCTGGAAAGCTTTTATGTAGGAATCTTTACTGTTGATTATAATTGAGTACCTGCAAAACAAAACGTTAAATTTTTTTTTTCTTTTTTTTTTTTTTTTATAATATTACATCATCATATAGATCCTGTGAATCTATAAAGTGTCTTGGAGCTGGGGTAATTTCTTCAGTAGAAGAGTTTCCCTTTTCAGAAGTAGCTTGACTTAGGATAGCGGCTACCTCTTGTTCTGACGTGGCTGAAGATAAGAGGCTGATGAGATGTTGTTTGCTGTTTGTAAATTCCTGAGTGGATTCTGATTGGATATCTTTATGCTGAGGATGAGAAGTCTGATAAGAAAATTTGTCGTTATCGAACTTTTGTCTGACTGCTTCTGGATTAGCTCTGCTTTCTTGAAAGGAATCCCACCACTTTACTCGGTACTCTCTGTAAAGGATAGGAATGACTGACTCTGTTGATACGTGATAATTCCAAGTAATGATCCATGGTATCTTAAATTCATTGCAGAATTGTAGTAATGAATCGTTAAGCTTGGTTTGATGTTGCTCCCGATATTTACCAAATCCTTGGAGAACTTGCTGAGGAAATATAGAGTCTATGGGTCCCATATAATCAAACCATCTTAAAAACCAATTAGGGTAAAAACCTGAGAACTTGTTTGAAAAATAAAAGAACCAAGAATGATTATAATTTCTGAGATAAAAGGCCTTAAACCATGCTTCCTGATAATCGTAATAATTAAAATACTTTCTGGCAGAAAATCCTGTTAGAACCTTGTTGGCGTGAGGTTTCATTTCCCATTCTGATAAAGTCATGATCTTGAAGATCTTAACCTTGCTGTAATTGATCTTAGTAGAGTCCTGATTATAATTATGTTCAATCACCACTGAGTCGGTCTCTACTAGAATCATTTCATAGAATTCTCTGGTCTTTTCTGGGCAGTCTTCTAAAAAATGAAATCCTTTTGGGAAGATAAATTCAATTAATTTATAAAAACTCTGATTTTCTATCAATGATTGTTCCTCTATTTCTAAAACTTTGATAAATTTTCTTCGAGGGTTCAACTGATAAATTGATGAAGATCTTTTGGGAGATGATGAGGATGCGAAGGTAGGAGTGGATACTATAGTAGAATAGGTCGGTGGTCTAAAGGTAGAAGGTGGAATTAAAGGTGGTGTTCTGATAAGGTTTGAAGAAATTGGTGGAAAAAACTGAGGAGTTATTGCTCTAGGTCTAGGGGCAATAGGAGAGAAACGGTTTGGAGAGACGGGAATCATCTGATTAGTATAAATATGCTGATTATTATTCTGTTTTGAAATACTTTCTTTGCTCAAAATCTTCTTATTATTCATTTTCCCTGTAAAAACTCACGAGAAAGAAAATCAGGCAAACAATTATTTTGTCCTTTAATAAATTCGATTTCAAAATCAAAATTACTAAGAAGGGCTTGCCATCTAGCAAAAATCTGTTTAGAAATTAAATTTTTAACATCTTTTTCTAAAATATGTTTGGCTGAAAGGCAATCTATTCTGAGTAAAAATTTTTTCATGTATAAATCATCTTCAAACTTTATGATGCATGAGACAATGCTTAAAATTTCCTTTTTAATCGTAGAATAATTCTTTTGAGTATTATTCCAGTTTCCTGAGTAATATCTAACCAATTCTTCTTTATTATTTCTTTTCTGTTTTAAAATTCCTCCAAATCCTTTATCACTAGCATCTGTTTCGACTATTAAAAATGCTTCTGGGTGAGGAATACTAAGACAAGGAAGACTTTTAACCTTTGATTTAATAACTTTTACTATTTGAGTATGTTCTTCTGTCCAAGGTGTAGGGTTTTTCTTAAGTCTATCATAAAGAGGTTGACAAATTTTTCCTAAATCCTTAAAGAAATCATGAACATAATTTAAACATCCTAAAAACCTTTGCAACTGTTTTTTATCTTTAATTTCATCTGGAAATTTTTCTGTAAATTCTAAACTTCTATTAATTGGTTTAATTGTTCCTTGATTAATATCATGACCTAAAAATCTAACTTTTATCTGAAATAACTTTATTTTAGTTGGAGAGATTACTAATCCATTATTGTGAATAATATTATAGAATTTCCTTAAATGACTAAAATGTTGATTAATATTTTCTGAGAAAATTAAGACATCATCTATATAAACTATAGAGAATTCATTAATAGGTCTGATTATATCATTCATAATATTTTGAAATTCTGATGGAGCATTTTTTAATCCAAAGGGCATTACATTCCATTCGTAATGTCCAAAAGGAGTATTAAATCCTGTCTTATACCTGTCTTTTTCTAAAATTTGTATTTGCCAGAATCCTGACTTCATATCAAATTTAGAAAATATTTTTGCATTATATAATCTTTTTAATAAATCTCTTTTATTAGGAATTGGATATCTGATCCATTGTAAAACTTTATTTAATGGTTTATAGTTTATAACTAATCTAGGAATTCCTCTTTCTAATTCTGCAGCGTTCATAACATAAAAAGCTGAACAAGACCATGGAGATTTTGAGTCTCTAATTAATCCTTTATCCTTTAATTCTTGAATCTCTTTTCTACAAAGTTTTTCTAAATCTTCTGACATGTGTATGGCTTTAGATTTAGTGGGAATCTGTTTTTCATCAAAATCTTTTTCATAAGGTAAATTAACTATGTGGCTTTTCCTATTCCAAAAAGCATTAGGAACAGGAGCACAAACATCCTTTAAAAAAGTTTTTTCTATGTCTTTAACCTTTTCTTTTATTTTATCTTCATTTAACTGATTTTCTATTCGCTTTTCATCTATTTCTTGGACTAAATACTTTATGTGACTTAGTTTATTTTTCTTAATTAGATTTATTTCTTGAATATTATTTTTTAATTGATTAATATCTCGCGTTGTCATAGGAAAGGCAAATTCAAATAGAATTTCTTTTCCTAAAACAATGGTAGATAATCCATTATTATTAACTTGAAAAGGGTATAACATAGTTAAAAAAGGGGTTCCTAAAATTACTCCTGAATTTAAATTTTTAATTAATATTAACTGAGTTTTATAACAATATCCTTTATTACAAACTTTAACCTTAGATAATTTATATTTAATGTGTAACTTTGAACCACTAGCTGAGCTAAGTCTTTCTGAGGTTTTTTCGTAATACTTAGTTGGAACTAATCCTTCTTGAATACAATTCTGATCAGCACCACTATCTATTAATGCTAAGGTAGAAAGATGAAAATCATTATTTATAACTATATCTAGTTTTACATACCATTTTTGATAATTTATTCTAGATATACTATTAATATATTCATCTTTATTTTCTGATTCGTTAATAATTAATGAAGTAGAAGCCTGATTGTTATTTCTAAATATTCGGCTTAAATTCCCTTTTAAATTTTCTTCTTCTAAGTTTAGAACCTTATCTTTTAAAGTATTCACATCTTGTTTTAAATTCTTAACCTCTTCTTGAAGGTCTTGAATAGAGGATTTTTTATTATCTTGTCTAAATCTTTGACAAATTTCTGAAAAATTATAAGGTTTATAATCTTTTTGCTCCCTTTGTCCTATTAATTCTTTTAATTTGATTATTCTTCTAGGAATATATTTTCGTTTAATTTTATTCTTCCTTTTTATTTTAGCAGAGGGTGCACTAATTCTTTCATAACCATATTGTTGACAAAAATCTCCTAATTCTTTTCTACTATTAAGATTTTCTCTTTTTAATTTTGCTTTTAATTTCATATCTGAACATATAGCTAATCCTTCTTATAGATATAGATATATGTACATATACATATGTGTATGTACATATATATATATATACATATATATATATATATATATATATGTATATATATATATGTATGTATATGTATGTATATGTATGTATGTATAACTACGTATGTATATATATATATATATATATATATATATATATATATATATATATATATATATATAGACACACATATGTATATATGTATACATACATACATACATAAATAAATATATATATATATATATATATATATAAAACACACACACACACATACACATATATAAAACACATACACATAGATATATATTACATGCACATATATAAAATATTATAAAATATTCAATGTATAACAGTGAACTCAAATCATGTCCATATACGCTATATATATATATATAGATATATGTATATATATATGTATGCACATATACATTTGTGTATGTATATATATATAGATATATGTATATATATATATGTATGTACATATACATGTATATATATATATATATACACACACACACACACATATATATATATATATATATATGTGTGTGTGTGTGTGTGTGTGTGTGTGTGTGTGTGTGTGTCTATATATATACGTACATATATATATGTATGTACGTATACATATGTGTATGTACATATACATATATATATATATGTATATATATGCATATACATATACGTATATGTATATGTACATACATATATATATATACATACATATATATATGTATGTATATATACATATATATACATATGTGTATGTATATATACATATGTATGTATATGCATGTATATACATTTATATATATATATCTATGTATATATCTATATACATATACATATGTGCGTGTATATATATATATATATATATATATACACACGCACATATGTATATGTATATAGATATATACATAGATATATATATATAAATGTATATACATGCATATACATACATATGTATATATACATACACATATGTATATATATGTTTTTTGTTTGGAATTGGATATCGAATCCATTTTAAAGCCTTGTTTAATGGTTTGTAATTAATTACAAGCCCAGGCGTGCCTCTTTCTATTTCAGAGTTTTTGTTAACATAAAAAGCTGCACAGCTCCAGGGAGATCTGGATTCTGTGATTAGACCCTTTTGTTTTAAATCATGGATCTCTTTTTTGCAATGTTCTTCGAGTTCATGATTCATTTGAATTGGCCTAGCTTTTGTTGGAATTTGTTTTTCTAAAAACTCATTTTCATACGGTAGATCAACCATATGTTGTTTTCTGCTCCAGAAGGCATTTGGTAAATCAGAACAAATTTTATTTTCAATTAATTTTTGAAAATCAGAAATTCTTTGTTTTACCAAATCGTTTTCTAATCCTTTCTGGATTTTGAAAAAGGAAACATCCTGTTTGAGAAATTGCAAATGCTTTTGTTTTCCTTGAATTATACAATTCAATTCACTTTTGTAAACAGAACAAGCTTTTAAAAGGTTTAAATTTCTCGTTCTGGGTTTTTCAACAAAAGGGAAAACAATTTTTTCTCTATTTGCCTTAAAGGAAATACCATAATAAGTGACAGAATAGGGAGTAATCATATTGATAAATGGAGTCCCTATAATGACAGTATGACTGATATTTTCGAGCAAAACAAATGGAGTTTTGATAAAGATGCTACCATTCTGGATGGAAGCTTCTGTTTTAAATTTAATCCCCATGTCGGAGTTGTTAGCTGCGACAAGTTTTTCAGAAGTTTTTTCAAAAAATCTTTTTGGGACGATACAGCTTTTTAAACAATTTAAATCTGCCCCTGTATCAAAAAGAGCAACTGTATCTATTTTGAAATTATTTGAAAAAACAATGGAAACTTTTACCAAATATTTTCTTGTGGTAATTTCTCTCAAAATAAACAAGAAATCATTTGGAGCATTTTCTAAACTCTGAATTTCAATTTCTAAGTCTAGATTAGCAGTTTCGTTTTCAATTTTTTCTTCATTTTCATTATCATTAGAACTAGAGTCTTGTGATAAAAGACCATGAAGAAGGTTTGAATCTTTCTCCTGTTTTTCTCTAAGAGTTTTCAGCTCTTGTTTGACAATTTTAATTTCTTCTTGGAGTGATTTAATTGTCACAGGAGGTTTTTCTTTTGATTTAGTACTTAAGATTTTTGTGAGATCATAAGTACTGTTTGGAATAAGTTTGGAAGTGGAAGGTTTTGGAGATTTTGGTTCAAAAGACTTCAAAAGTTTTTCAATGATTTCTTTTTGAAGTTTTGAATCTTCCACTTGTTTGATGATATCAAGAATTAATTCTTGATCTTTTGTCAAAACATTTAAAGACTTGAAACTACTACCCGACTCACTACTTGAGGAATCAAGGGCAGCAACTTCATCATTTTGGAAAGAATCTTCTGTTTCTGATGATTCTGTTTGAGTTTCACTTTCTGATGTTTCAAGGAGGATGGCTTCAATCTTCTTAATTGTTTCTTCCTCAACTTGTAACTCATGAAGTTTTTTGTTAAATCTGCAATATTTTGAAGTATGGCCAGGCTTGCCACACTTAAAACAAGTGATTTGTTTGAAAGTTGGTTTGAAGGGTTTTTTAAAAGATCTTTTCTTATAAGGTTTCTGTGTTTTCGATCTTTTATAAAACTCTTGTTTGTTAGGTTTTGAAGGAAAACGTTTGTGAGGCTTTTTGTAGGATTTGGAACAGGAACCTCCACAGGGTTTTGTTTGACCTTCTGTGTAGACTTCAAACTGTTTACAGAACGATCCTAGTTCTTGCCTAGTTTTCTTCATTTCCCATTTGAGATGTTTTTGAAGTTTTAAGTCTTGGCAGATCTTTAAACCTTCTTTTTGTGTGAAACTAACTAATTCCCCATAAGTCAAATGGTTATAAGGAATTTGGCTAATCCCAAAAGCTTCTTTGATTTTACTTCGGACTCTTTCTCCTAAAAGGGTAGGAAGGCCAGCAAGGAATTTTTCTTTCCAAAATGGTTGATTGGAATCTTCCCTAAGCATAACCCTAGTTAAGAAAGTGTTTTTGTAAATTTGAAAATCAGAAAGCTTTTTACATCTGAGGTTTGAAAGAAGTTCTGCGTTTTTATCTTTCAAATGAGAAGGGTCACCTATGAAGTGTAGGATAATCGTATGGATTAGGGTTGCTACAGCATCAGGTATGGGGTTTCCTATCTCATCGAGAATGGGAGTTCCATCCTCTAAGGTTTGGATTGCACCTAATATTTCTAACTGCTGTTGGGCAGTGAGATGGTAATCCCACCATCCTTTTAGTTGTCCTGAAAAACCTGCAACTAGAAGTTCAGCAATTGCTCTATCAGGTGTACTTGTTTGGGTTTTATAAGCGTTGGAGGCCATAGTCATCTGTTGTAGAAGACTAAGGATGTTATACTCGGACATACCATCTATGTTCCATTCATAGACAGTAGAGGCATTGAATTTAGACTGAGATAAAATGTTTGGTCTATTTTCTATACCTAGGTCTGGTGCCGTGGTTATGGCCAAAGGTTGACCTTTTTGCCAAGCGAGTTTGAACAATCCCTCCTTTTGGTTTGGCTGTGTATCTTCAGTGTCAGATACCTGATCTAAAGCACTAACAGCTTTGCTACGGTCAGGGGTATCTCTAACAACTTCTGGTGTAGACGTAGAGGTATTCTCTATCCTACTAAGTTGGGTTTTAAGAGCTTCAGTAAATTCTGATTTACCTTCCCTGAACTGTTTTTGACTTATTTTGGAAACCTGAAAAGGTTTTAACACTGGACTTTTCAGTTTTTGCTGCTGCTAGTTGGGTTTGAGCAAAGGATTTTTGGGCAAGAAACTGTGTTGATGAATGCTCTACCCTGAGAAATCCTTGGCTTTGAAGATACCGACTTACAGCTGGTCTTCTGATGGAGTCCGGAATGTTGAATTTCGTCCACCATCTGGTTTTGAATCTTCTGACTAAGCTTAATTGTGCTTCTTGCTGGTGATAATCCAGATACCAAGCTGTTACCCAAGGTAAGAAAAACCTGACTGCAAAAAGCATCAAAGGATGAAACCTTTTTTCTCTGTCAGAAGGCTGATAAGAGGTTTTGAAAAGGGTGTAGCTTTCATGAATTTGGGGTTTTAGGATTTCAGGAGAAGCTCCATACAATTTCCACCAATGTGCAAACCAAAAAGGAATTCTGGCTGTGTCATGCTTGGGTTGAAAGTAAAACAACCAAGTATGGGTAGAATTTGCGTTTTGGAAAAGAAAGGCATTGTACCAGGCCTGTTGATAATCCCAGTAGGAATAGGTCCGGCAGTGGTTATAAGTGGTTTTGAAATCAATAGGAAAGGATTTGGGTTGGTGAAGGTTTTGTCCCCATTCAAGAGGAGAGATAACCCTGTGGATTTTTCCCATTGAGTAATTAATAGGTCCGGTTTTAGGGTTGTCAACAATGGACACAGAACCTGTTAATTCAAGAATTGCCCTGTAATAAAGCTGGGGTTTTGTTAAATCCCATGGTTTAAATAACCAACCTTTAAGGAAAACTTTTGAAATGGCCATTTGAGGATCATTTGCGTAAAACCCTTCCTCAATGGTGCAAATATATTGAAAATCTGTTTTGACAAAGTAATTTGAAATGTTTTTTGTTTGAGATAAAACAATTTCAGAACTGTTTTGTGTCAAAACAATTTTTGAAAATTCCTCTTGTGAGGATTTTGAAGTAGAGACTCCGAGATCGGAGGGTTTGACAAGCTGTCTACTACAAGATGATTCTTGTGTAGGTTTTGAAATTTGTTTTGAGGAGGTTTTTGAGGATGAAGATCCTTCCTCTTGTTTTGAAATGGTTTGAGATTTTTTACCTGCTTGCTTTTCAGCAATCATTTTGAAAATGGAGCCAAGTTCTGGCTGTTTGTCAAGAGTCTCGATCCATTTCTGGACCAGGGACTGTTTGGCAAGGGCTTCTTCATCTTCTTCGACAATTTCTGCCCATGATTTGATTTCTGTAGCAGAAGAAGCTGTTACAGGTTTTGAGATTTTTGGGTCCTCTTTTTGGACCTCTTTCTCCTTCCCCTTCCCCTTTGATTTTCTGGGCATGTTTTAGGTCCTGTTTTGAAGGAACTCTCTGGTCAGAAAATCAGGAATTGAGTTTTTATCTCCCTTAATAAATTCAATTTCAAAATCAAAAATACTAAGGATAGCTTGCCAACGAGCAAAAATCTGTTTTGATGCGATGTTTTGAACATCTTTTTGTAAAACGTCCTTAGCAGATTTACACTCAATCCGAAGTAAAAACTTCTGATTTAGTAAATCGCTTTGGAATTTTGAAATGCACATGACAATTGAAAGAATTTCTTTTTTAATTGTAGAATAATTTTTCTGACAATCATTCCAATGTGCTGAAGTGAACTGGACTATGCATTCTTTCCCGCTCACTGTTTGTTTCAAAATGCCTCCATAACCTAAGTCAGACGCATCAGTCTCAAC